>OZ025718.1:0-323709 GCA_964019335.1 Diplonema japonicum | reverse complement strand
TATGAGGAAATACACGGGGGAGAAATTAATAACTTGAAATACGTTAGTATTTCATAAAGAAAAAAAAAAATGCCTACTCTCACGTTTGTTGTCTACGTCTACTTTAATGTGTGTTAATATGCAAAAAAAAAAAAAAAAAAAAAAAAAATCATGTTGCCCCTCCTTTTCGAGGCCATTATGGCAGCTCAGTAGAAGCGGAGGAAGGGGGGGGGGGGGGGGGGGGTACTAACGTAAAGACCGAGTACCTAGCCGTCACAGTTTTGACCTTTTTCTTCTTCTGAAAGTTTCCTTTTATTTATTATTCTTCCCCTGGGAAATACCTAATGAGGTTTTGCAGTATTTCTTTTTTTTTTTCTTTTTCTTCTCTTTTTTTATATATGTAACGGTATTATGTGAAGGCTCTTGGAAGCCCTATAATCGTTCTTGTTTGCTTGAATTCTCTAGAGGAAAAGAAAGAATAAGAAAGAGAAAAACAAAAAAAAGGGGGAGGGGGGACTCCCTCTTGTCTTCACTAGGTTATTAACAGCCCTTCTACAGGGGAGTTAGATATTGCGCAGGAGAACTAGGGAGCAACAGATATGCTCACCTGGGGTTACTCCTCTCCTTTTTTTTTTTTCCCCTCGTCCCTGATACACAAAGAAAAAAAAATAATAAACCTTCTGGGAAAAAAAAAGAAAGAAAGAAAGAAACCCCCCCCCCCCCATGTGGGATACCTGTATTCTTCAAGTTTTCCCACTTTGCCATCGTGGCACTCCCCCCCCCTTTTTTTTGAATTGACTTTGTTTATACTGACACTCCCCCCCATCCTTTCCGCACCCCGACTTATTTTTTCACCCCCTCCCCACCCTTCTTTTTTTTCGTTCTACCTTGTTGCGCATTCTTTTTTTTTTTCTGTTGGTAAGAAGGGGAAACGAGGAGGGGGGAGGGGGGGGATCACGCGTTTTTCTTTTTTTTAAGGCCAAGGTGGTGGGGATAACATGGAAATATAAAGAAGATGTGTTGTTCGCTGTTGACCTCCCGTCGGTCATCATAGCGCCCAAGTGGAAGAAGCAGATGCTCTGGGTGGCGAACAGGCAGCAACCGGGCTCAGAATCTTGGTTACCCGGGGCGCCCCGGTTGAGCTGCACACCGCACGCATTAAGGACACGACGCGGAACGCAGAAGAAGCTACAGCTAGGCCGAGGTGCGCCCCCTGTAATCAAGTAAATGGTGCTTGTGCAGGGTGCCCCCACCGGCTTCCTTTAAATCATCGAGTTTTTTTTTTTTTTTTAAGGTCCTGTCACATACCGCAGGTACCCTTAAATGTCTCTCTTTTTTTTTTTTTTTTTTTTGATATTCTCAACGATTCCAGTATGCTGTTCACCCTGCGGTTCTTGGAAAGCTCCTAAGGCTGCTGTGTGTGTCTTTTTTTTTTTTTTTTTTTTTTTTTTTTTTTTCCAAAAAAAAAAAAAAAAAAAAAAAAAAATTAAAAGGGGGGCGTGGACAACATGGCGTTAGTGATACCAGGCGCAGGGGGGCCGCCCATGCCGCCTGCCATGCCGCCTATAGTGTCGGCTGCCGTGATCACCGGTTCGTCAGTACTGCACCCGTACCTGTCCGACCACTCCGTGACAGGGGGTATCATCAACCTCCACAAGGACACCCCCAACGATCTGGTAAGGGACTTGCTAGAATGCTGCGGCGTGGTCGAGTCGTGGGACAGGATGCAGGACATCAAAAACGGTGGCATGAAAAAGGTAGGCATTGTTGTGTTCAAATCAGTCGAAGGCCTCATGCGGGCAGCAAGGCTCCTAGACGGGCTCCCCGTCCGTGACCAGGAGATGCGAGTTAAAGCCGAAGACAAGGTCATGCAAAGCGTCAAGAAGTACCTCCACCAACGAGAACTCCTCGAAGAAGAGATCGCGGAGCGCATGAAAGCCGCAAAGCGGACGCTTGACCTACAGACGAAGCTGGCTGAGGACAAAGAGAAAGAAACCTCCATTACCGAGAAGCCTGCTGCCTCCGAGGACCCCGAGGTGAAACGCAAGCAAGAAATCGAAGAAGTGGAAGCAGAGTACGTTCCAGCACACGGCAGCGTGCTCCGTGTGACCGAGACGTCAGACGGCCGCACCTTTGAATTCGAAGACGGCCTCGTCCTTGTCGAGAAGGAGAACGGCTCACGTGTTGAGAAGGAACCCGCCAACGGCACCATCTCCATCGTTCGCCCACCAACCGCTTCCACACCTACCCCTCTCATGCATGCTGCGTCTGACACAATCGAAGCAAAGGTATGGCCGGGAGGGTAAGAAAAGAAAAAGGGAAAAAAAAAAAAGTAAAAAAAAAGAAAAGAAAAAAAAAACCTACAGCAAGTCCGTGAGCACCTGAAGACTCACCTCGTCGCCCTTCCTTGCCACGACCCCCTCTCCCTCGGCACGAAGCACGACACCCAGCCGTTCTGGGAACGTGAGGAAGACGAAAAGGCCTGGTTCAAGATACAAACCGTCTACACGCTCTACTGCAACGGTCTGGAGAAGGAGAAACAGGAACGGGAAGAGGTGGCCAAAGAGGAGGAGGAACGCAGATTCGAAAGGGAAAGAAAGGACCGTGAATTCGACGAGCGCAGGAGGGAGCGCGACCTCAGGGACGGCAGGAGATACAGAGGGGGCTATGGCAGGGATAGGGAGCCGGTGCCGCATGCAGAACCGAACCCAGTTGCTCCCACTCACCCTCCTCTCCCCCCTGTTCCCCCTCCTACAGGATTGAAAAAAGCTGAAGAACCTGAAAAGGGAGAAACGAAGGACAGAGACAGGGACAGGGAGCACAAGGACAGAGACAGGGAACACAAGGACAGAGATAGGGACAGGGAGCACAGGGATAGGGATAAGGACAGAGACAGGGAAAGAAGGGACAGAGACAAAGACACGGACAGAGACAGGGACAGAGACAGAGACAGGGACAAAGACAGAGACAGAGACAGAGACAGGGACAGGGAAAGAAGGGATAAAAACAAAGACACGGATAGGGACAGAGACAGGGAAAGAAGGGACAGAGACAAGGACACAGATAGGGACAGGGACAGAGAAAGAAGAAATAAAGACAGAGACAGAGACAGAGACAGACATAGGGACAGGGACAGGGACAGGGACAGGGAACACAAGGATAGAAAAGACAGGGACAAAGATAGGGATAGGGAAAGAAGGGACAGGGATAGGGACAGAGACAGGAAAGAGAGAGACGACGACGAAAAAGAAAAAACTAAGGACAGGGACAGGGACAGGAAAGAGAGAGACGATGACAACAAAGAAAAAAGTAAAGATAAGGACAGGGATAGGGATAGGGAGCACAAAGACCGGGATAGGGATAGGGACAAGGACAAGGACAGGGACAGAGATCACAAGGACAAGGATAGAAAAGACAAGGATAAGGATAGAGACAGAGATTCGAGGCGCGACAAATCGAAGGACAGAGACGAAAGGGACAGAAGCGAAGACAGGGACAGGAGAAGAAGGGACAGGGAAAGTGACAGAGACAGGAAGGACAGGGACAGGAGGAGAAGGGACGAGAAGGACAGAAGGAGGCGCGACGACAGTGAAAAAGAAGACCGGAGGAGGAGGAGGGACGCGAGCGAAGACCGCAGTGACAGGAAAGACGATCGCAGTGAGAAGAAAGAGAAAAAGGAAAAGAGGAGAAGAAGGAGCGCTGACAGGAGCGACAAAGACAGACGGCGAAGGAGGGACAGGAGCGACAGCAGTGACAAACATAAGCAAAGAAGGCGTCGAAGGTATGTCTTGCACACCCTACTTCACACCCACAAGGAGGAATTCGTCGGACTGAGCATTGAGCATTAATCATTGTAAGCTTCAGCAAAATAATAACAAAACAGTGTTGGAAAGTAAGAAGGGAACAGGAGAGGGAGAAAAAAAAAAAAAAAAAAAAAAAAAAAGTGTTGTGATGAAAAATATTTTCTTTTTTTTTCCTTTTGAAAAAAAAAAAAAAAAAAAAAAAAAAAAAAAACGACACCCGGTTTATTGATCAGGTTGTCGTATTCTTTTTTGTGTGTTTTTTTTTTTTTCTTTTTTTTTTTTTTCTACTCAACGCCTACCCCCCCAGCCTCGAGGGGGAAAAAAAAAAGAAAAAAAATGTCTGATAGATACGGAAGGGAGTGGGAAGAAGAGCAGTACGAAAGAAAAAGAAGCGGTCCCGAAAGGAGTAACTGGGATCCATGGGAACGGAAAGAAAGACCAAGAAGGAGCCACCACGAGGAGAAAAATGACCGACGGAAGCACCTAACCCACGATAGGTCGGAGGACAGCGAGGAGAACGAACAAGAAGAATCGATTAAAGCTATACTACTAAAAGACTCAAAGAAAGATGTGAGGTACCCCCCCCCCCCCCCCCCCCCCATCCCCATCCCCATCCCCATCCATATAATCTCACAGAACCGAAGAACTGAACAAAATGCGTAAACAACTTGAAGAAGAATGCCAACAGCTAGAGGTATAAAAAAAAAAAAAAAAAAAAAAAAAAAAAAAAGTGGACTCTCAAAGCAAGGGTCGGCCAAGCCAAGCGTCTCACCAAACAAGACGAAACCTTCGTATGGGTCCTGGTAGAGTACGACAACTACGGGTGTGAACGATACTTAGACGGTTATGGGGTCCTGCCGGGGGACTGGAAGGTGCTGTTGTTCCGTAACAAGAACGCGGTTGGCTTTGCTGCCCCTGTGGTAAGGAGTTGTGTTATCAAATCTCAACGGGGCGGGAAAGGCAAAGCCGCAAAGGATGAGAAGTCCTCCCTAACCTTCCCCACCGTCGACTTGTGCTTCACCGCAGGGGAGATCGCACGCCGCGCTGTTTCCCTAGGCATCCAACACGAAACCACTATCTACTTCGTCTTCTCCCCCCTTACAGAGAATTCCCGGTACCACCAGCTCATGGTCCTCCTCGAACAGCTTGGCGTCCGTTCCTTCTCCTTCGACGGCCAGGGTTCCCTCGATGAAATTATTGATCGTGAGGGGATCGACAAGAAGGGGTACAAAACCAACCAACACCACCGCCCGCCCCCAAAGTCCCGATCTCGGTCAAGAGGACCTTCAGGATCCAAACGTTCTGCGTCTGCAGGGCTGCGTTGAGAATGTTAACAGACGCATCGACACCCTTTTTTTTCTTCTTTTTTTTTTTTTTTATTTAGTGTTGGTTCGCGTTATTTACGTACTTTTTTTTTTTTTTTTTTTTTTTTTTTTTTTTTTTTTTTTTTTTGTAAGAACGAGTCTTTTGACTTGTCTAAACAAAAGGGGAACGTTGGCAACGTGTTTCGGGTTGACAAACTTCGGCACGTCCAAACAAAAATGGCGACACTTGAGCAGTACACGGCGCATGTATACCACGAGGGTCCATCGGCGCGGATAGATTTCCGCTTGGCCACAACGTCGTTTCATTCTCTTTAAAAAAAAAAAAAAAAAAAAAAAAGAAAAAAAAAAAAAAAAAGAAAAAAAAAAAAATGCCCGTCGAACTGTCGGACGATCCCGTAGAGGGTTTGGAAGGCCCCACCCTTCTCGTCATGATGAACAAGCGGTCAGAACACTTCAAAGAGTGGCGGCTGCGCCACATAGTAATCCAGGGCCGCCGAATGTATTATTACGAATGCGAAGATGACGTGAAGCCATGCGACGGGAAACCCATGGGGATGCACAAGGGATGGCTGGACTTGACAGGCGCGAAGGTGACAACATGGGAGGAATCCGAAGAAGCAGAAAAATTCTACGGAGTTCAAATACAAGAAGAGTACGGGCTGACCGGTCTGGAACAAGAATGCGAAGGTGGAAAATATGTTCTATGTTCGTCAAACAAAGAAGAGCAGAAAGAGCTGATTGAAACCTTGAAATATGCTTGCCGTGCGAGATGGCTGGACGATAACTACTCTCAAGTGTGCATGCACGCTAAGGAGCCGTTTTCTTTTTTTGAACGGCGCCACCACTGCCGACGTTGTGGTGGGCTCTTCCTTGCAGACTCTATGGTAGAAAAGCCGCTTCCTGAAATGGCGTATGACTACCTTGTTCTCGTGTGCTACCCATGCCACGAAGGAGGGCGTGCTTCTCGCTGGCTCACCAAAGTGCCTAAGACCGAACGGCCTATGAAGCGTAAAGATATGTCCGCTGAAGTGACGGACAGTGTTGTTGACACGGCGCGCAAAACGTTCACTGCTATGGGGAACTTTCTCACTAAGATTTCTTCGGAAGACTAAAAAAAAATTTTTTTTTTAAATTATTATTCTATCTTTATGTAGCACTATTTATTTATACTTTGATTGGTTATCTTACGGATTTTCTTCTTTTTTTTTTTTTTTTGCCTTGCCTCATTTTTTTTCTCTCCACACATTTTTTTTTTTTTTTTTTTTTTTTTTTTTTTATTATTGCTCTCACGTACACTGACACCCCTTTCCCCCTCCCGATAAAAAAATAAAAATAAAAATGAATGCTAGCAGCGTTTCCCCCCCCCCTTTTTTTTCTCTCTCTCTTTTTTTTCATGATGAACAGAACTTCACTTTTTTTATTTTTTTATTTTTTTTATTCTTACTGTTTCTATCAAAAAAAAAAAGGAATGTTGAGCAGAACGTTATGCGTTACAAATTAAAAGAAAATCTTGTTTTTAAAAAAGAAGAAAAAAAAGAAAAAATTGCTGCACACGCACACAAAAAAAAAAATAACAATAAAAAAAACTTGCCATATCTTTCTTTCGTTACAAGGAACAATTCTTTTATTTATTTATTTATTATTATTATTTTTTTTTTTTTACAACCCTTCTGCACACTGACTCTATCCCCCCACCTGTTCTATATTCAAATCCCCCCCCAAAAAAAAATTCTCAAAAAAAAAACAAAAAAAAAAGAGGGGGTGGGGAGAGGAGTTGGGTGACCGCGGGAAAAAAAAAAAAAAAAAAAAAAAAAAAAAAAAAATGCCCCACACATCGCAACAAATCGCGGTATCCCTTAAAGAGAGAATGCCCCCTTTGGTACCTGGCGACCAGGTTGTCCTCGAATACAGGACGGGTGATGTAGATAACTGCCCGTGCCTCCTCACAGGCCGAGAAAACAGCGCGAGACCTGTAGGGCTCATCGTCACACTGTACACAGTCATCGTTATCTTCCATGATGAGCGCTACGACAATATCGAAATTCCTATAATGTGCATCGACGAGGTAAGAGAACCGAAAAAAATACCGCGGATGGCGGAAGAGGTGGTTATCGTAAACAAACTTCCATGGGACCTCCGCATCGGGTTCCACACGAGACGGGAAAGCGCCGGTTTATACAACGCGGTTATGTTCACAAAGAAATCCCTGGGACAAAACCTCCCAGGGCAACCTCCTCCATTGGAACGCCTCTTCGCCTTCGACCACGCAAGACGCTACAAAGAAAAATACAAAAACACCGAAAACGGCTGGGACATCTACAACATTGAAAACGAACTAGATAGGCAAACCCGGGCGGGTTCTGTCAAGGACCAAGAAGGTTCAGAATGGGCGGGGAAAGGAATCGGAATCTGCCTACGACCGTGGTTCAGAATAGCACACATCGACAAGGATGACGAAGGTTTCTCGCCAACATACCCTTCCCGCTTCGTCGTGCCACGAAATGCCACTGACAAGTTGATCAAAACAGTCGCAGGGTACCGAAGCAGGGCAAGAGTTCCCATGGTGTCCTGGGTGTCTGTTAAAACAGGTGCGATACTGGCACGGTCGAGTCAGCCTTTGGCGGGTTACTCAAACAGCCGTTCTCATGCGGATGAAGTAGTTTGTGAGACGTTGTTGGCACAAGCGTATATTCCGGGAGGGACGCCGATTCCTGCTTGTTTTCATGATGATGCTCCGGATACTTCCTCCTCGCCTTCTTCTAGCCCGAGAGTTCCTGTTTCAGGACGGCCGCCGCCTTCTCTTGCAGCGCTTCCACCTTCCCTCACCGCCCCGCCATCTCTTTCAGCATCTTCGCACAGAAGGTCCGACCCCACACCTTCTGTGAACGAGATCACCGCCATGAAACAACAGCAGGAAAAACACAAACGGCCTTACACCGTAATTTTCGACGCGAGGTCGCAGATCGCCGCCACGGCGAACCGGGCACGGGGCGGTGGTTTCGAAACCAGCAAAAATTATAATTGCAAGTATGAATAATATTCTGTTTTAAAAAAAAATAAATAAATAAAAAATCCAAATCCAAGGCTTTACTTCCTGCACATGGAGAACATCCATGCTGTGAAGGCTTCGTGGAAGAAGTGCAAGAAGCTCATTGAGGGGTTTAACAACAACCTTTCAAACCTGAAGGATCAAGTGCCGGGCCCGCAAGGGCCGAACACGGGTTTCTACGCTGACTGGGACAAGACCGGTTGGAGCCTCCACGTTCAGAGGCTCCTGTATGGATCGTCCAGGTATTTCAAAATAAAAAATAAAAAAAAATAAAAAAATAAAAAATAGAATTGTTGATGAAATGCTTGCTGGAGCATCGTGCCTGGTGCACTGCTCGGACGGGTGGGACAGAACCTCGCAGCTCACCAGCACGGCAATGCTCTTAATCGACCCATATTTCCGCACGATTCGCGGATTCTGCACTTTAATAGAAAAAGAGTGGTGTGTAACAGGGCACAAGTTCGCCGAGCGATCGGGACATCAAATAGAGGGCACCATGGCAGCCTCAAAGTTCAAAGAAGGCCTCGGCAACGAGATGGACGAGACGACCGTCGACAGCAAAGGGATCGAGAAGCACACGAAGACGGGCAGCGGGATCGAACCCTCGCCCGTTTTTTTGCAGTGGATGGACGCGATCTTCCAGCTTATAAGACAGTTCCCCACCGCTTTCGAGTTCACACCGGCGTTGCTGGAATTCATAATGGACTGCGTGTACTCCTGCCGTTTTGGTACGTTTATATGCAACTTCGACAAGGAGAGAATCGGCGAGGGTGTTAAGGAAAACACAATTTCTGTCTGGACCGAAGTTCTGCGGCTCACCGAGGAGGAAAAAAAACCGGGTAAAAAACGGAATTTCATCAGCAAATACTACCAGCCCGTACAAAGAGGCCAGAGTTTTGTTCTCCGCCCAAGCTGCAGTTCGAAAAGGGTGGTTCTGTGGGAGAGTTACTACTTGAAACACGATGTGGAGCTGACGCAACTGCGACAGTATCCTTTCGTCTCGCATTTGCGGGCTTCTGCAGGCAACGACAGTGATTCTTCTGAGGAGGAGGACCCAGAGCACAGCTTCATCCGGCAACAGCTTTCTCCTGAGGATAGCGCAGAGGCGTTGCCTGCGCCTGTTGACGAGAGCCAGCAGGTCAAGGAGCTTCGTGATCAGCTTGAAGATGCTCACACAGAGATCACAAGGCTGCACAACCTCATGAAGGGAGAGCGGGAGCGCAAGGCCCCGACTTCAAAAGAGGTCAATCCCAGCGGTGAAAAGCCTGTTCTGAAAGCTGAGGCTTTGGTATGTTTTTTTTGGGGAGAGGGAGGGGGAAAAAAAAAAAGAAAAAAAAAAAAAGGCATCCGTCCCGCCCCCACTTCCTAAGATGCATGTGGATCCCAAGGGTTTTGAGATCGAAAGGGGGAGTGTTTGAGGGGAAAAAAAAAAAGAAAAAGAAGAAAAAAAAAAAAAGTGTGACAACAAATTACAAAAAAAAGAAAAAAGAGAAAGAGAAAAAGAAAAAGAGAGATTACCATCCCCGTCCCTTTGTTTTTCAGCACCCGTGTGTGTGAGTGGGTGCTTTTTTTTTTTTTTTTTTGTTCTTCTTCCGCCGTTCTTCTTTATGTAGAACACATAGCTTTCTTTCCTTTTTTTTTTTCCCCCTCGTTGTCTCTCTTCTGTATATGGTTTTTTTTGTTTCTTCTTTTTCTTGATCTTTTTTTTATATCTTTGTTATATTGTTTTTTTTTTTTTTTTTTTTTTTTTTTTCATCTCGGGTACTTTTTTTTTTTCCCCCTTCCCCACCTTCGGGTAGACTGCTTCCATGTGTTTTTTTTTTCCTTCTCTTTTTTTTTGACAAGCAAATTTGATTTTTTTTTTTGTCAGCTAGACAAAAAAAAAAAAAAAAGAAAGAAACACCCCCTATTCTCAGGCACAAGAAAACGCCAGAATAGATTTTCTCCCCCCTCCCCCGAGTGTCACGAAAGAGAAAAACGGTCCTCCTCACCCCCCCCTTTTTTTTCTCTTTCTGTTATCTTACGTGCGTATGTATCAAAAAAAAAATAGCTTTCTTTCTTACAAATGTCCCATGTCTCCCTCCCCCCCATGGTTTACTCCTTTTTTTCAATTCCCCCGTCTCAAAAAAAAAAAAAAAAAAAAAAAATCCCACACTAAAGGACCATGCTACGGCTAACCAGGTGCTTCTTATCGCCCGGTGTCGACAAGGCAAATTGCGAACGACTGTTGGAATTCATAAAAACCGCGGAATATGCAAAGGCGGGGGAGGTTTGGAAAAAAGGCGGTTTCAGCACAACGTACAAAAACAAGCTGAAACTGAACCCGCGAATGCTGCTTTGCTTACTAAGCACGAAGAACCAAGGCGTCTTCAGCCTAGCACGGAACCTTGACGCCTTCCTGAACGAAAACCGCAAAACCCGAAACTACTTCGAGGAAGCAGCCTCACTGGTAATGCTCCGTACAATGCTCAGCACGCTACGTAAAGCGAAAAAAATAGACATGACGTGCTCAAGAGGCACAAAAACGTATTCAATCCTTTGCGAAATGCGAGATTTCTTCAAATGGCTTATCGAAAACAATCACCCGGTTGGTAAACACGCGTGGACGACAATGATCCAGGCCGCTTCCACAGCAAAGTCCCCGTCAATCGTAAAACTTTACATTCACGAAATGCAAAATGCAGGGTATGGTATCGACGTGCTCATAGCAACAATGGCCATCAGTTCGTTTAAGGCAACGAAGAACACAAAACCGGCGATTTTGAAACAGCTACGCGGTGACACCCACGCGATGTGGCGTCACATTAACAAACCAGACAGCACATCAACACCAGACATCCGGTGCTACTCCGCCATGATGTCCGTCTTGACAAGTTTCGGCGACACTGTTCACGCAAAACAACTGCACAATCAAATGCTATCTAAAGGGCTTCAACCCCGTGTTGAAACATACACCTCACTGATAGGAATCGCTGCAACCGAAGCGGACCTTCACGGTATTATCAGGGAAATGAGCGAACGGGACATACGAATGGACGGGCATTGTTTCTCCGCAATTCTTACCGCTCTCCGCAGAGTCAGCAGGGACAGTATC
Source organism: Diplonema japonicum (assembly GCA_964019335.1). Lineage (NCBI taxonomy): Eukaryota > Euglenozoa > Diplonemea > Diplonemida > Diplonemidae > Diplonema > Diplonema japonicum. The sequence goes on along the minus strand of OZ025718.1, from coordinate 312,459 downwards.
GCCACGATGGACAAAGCTGAGTCTTTGTTCGAAACCATGGTGGCTGAAGGCGTTAAGATGGACGCATACACCTGCAACGCCATGCTTCTTGGTTACAAAGACACTCGAAACGCACGAAAATGCGCGCGTTTTTTCACGAGAATGGTGAACACGCTCAAGGTGAACCCCGCGCACTCCTCTGTCAACATTGTGCTCGAAGCATGCTCGTTAACACCTTCTGAGGAGTCTTTGAAAATCGCCGACTGGGCGTGGGCTTACGCCACTGTAAACAAATTATACACCCATCACTCATACGGCTTTCTGATGAAACTGAATAACGAGCTGTCGAGGCCTGATGCGACGCATAAGCTCTTCTCGGAGTTGAAACGTACTGGGCTCCCTCTCTCGATGCAGCATTACAATTTGGTGATCGACGCGTACAAGATGCAGAATTGCCATGATGCAGCGGAACAGATCGCGAAGCTCCCTAAGTACCAGGAGTTGTTGAGTTCAATGCAAGGACAACGGCCTGGTCCGAAGGGCGATCCTACAGTATGATTTAAAAAAAAAAACCCCCCCGAACAGAAATTGTATATCAAAGAGGAGCAGCAGCAAACCGCGGTAGAGGTTGGTAAAAAGATCGAGTTCGACAAAACCGAACAAGGCGGCGAGACAACAGGACCACCGGGGCTTCCTAAAGACTCGCTTGCGAGGGGCTTGGCACGCCTCGCTGATAAAATCGAGCAGAAGCCGAAACTAAAAGAGACACCGAAAACGAGGTTCGCGATCGACGACATTCTTGGGCTATAACCCCCCCCCCCTTCCAAGTATTTTTTTTTCAAAAAAAAACAAATCCTACAAGTACACCACAATAACACCCCACCACCAGAGAAAAAAAAAAAAAAGCAAAAAAAAAAAAAAAAAATGAAGCGGACCAGCAGGCTCCTCGAGAAGTATTCCTTGCACGTCCCGGCACCGTTTCAACCAAAAGACTCATCGTTGATCAAGCATCTCGAGAAGGATGACACAGCGAAGATCTCGGTTTTGAACAACGGGTTTCGGGTTATGACGCAGGAGAACGGCGGTGAGACGGCCACAGTAGGTGTCTGGATAGACGCGGGAAGCCGGTTTGAGACGTGGGAAAACAACGGGGTGGCGCATTTCTTGGAGCACATGACGTTCAAAGGGACGAAAACACGGTCCAAGAACGACATCGATTGCTTCTTCGAACTAACCGGCGGGCAGCTCAACGCGTACACCACTCGTGAGCAGACGGTCTACTTCTGCGATGGGATGAAGTCCAACGTCGCCCCTGCTATGGAAAGAATCACAGACATCCTGAGAAACCCAAAGCTCCGCGACTCAGATCTCGAGGCGGAACGTTACACAATCCTCAAGGAGAAAGAAGACGTAGAAATGAGCATCGACGAGGTCATGATGGACCATGTCCACTTGACATGCTTCCCCAACGATGGCCTTGGCATGACCATCCTCGGCCTAGAGGAAAACATCGCCCGCAACATCAACATAAAAATGATTGAGGAGTACATCAGACAGCACTACACAGCGAAGCGGATGTGCATGGTGGCCTGTGGCGGTGTCCGCCATGAGGAAATGTGTCGTCTTGCGGAAGCATTCTGGGGGGACCTTCCCTCTGAACCCGCGAAGCCTGCTTTGAACGCTACCTTCCACGGCGGGCATAAAATTGTTGAGTACGACCTCCCGTGCCCTAACCTCACTATTGCTTGGGGAACATGCGGTCAGAGTGACCACGATATGGTCACGCTGCAGGTCATCGAACATATTTTCGGAGAATGGCAACGCGCAGCTCATGAACAAAACGCGTATGAAAGAGAGAGAAAAGAAAAAGGAGAAAAAAAAAAAAAAAAAAACTCCACAGGGAATCTCCTATTTTTAAAATAGCTGATGCGTGCAAATCTAATGACGGGGTCCTCGAAACTTGTCAGGTATTTTTTTTTCTTTTTTTTTTTTTTTTTTTTCAAACACCCATTCGTAGGCCTTCACCACGCCGTACAATGATGTGTCGCTTTTCGGGTTTTACTTGGTCTCCGCTGCCTCCACGGCGGGTCCAGAGGGTTTGAAAAGGTTCCAACTGGAGGTGGTTAGGAGGATACTAGCGGTATGAAAAAGAAAGAAAAAAAAAAAGGGAGGGAAAAACAAAAAAAGGTGATGAACGACCTGACGGATGAGCAGCTGCACGTTGCAAAGGAGTCATACAAACTGAGGTTTTTGATGTCTGGGGACACAACAACAGAGCTTGCTGACGTGATGGGAGCAAAGATTGTGTGTTCTTTTTTTTTTTCTTCTTTTTTTTTTTCCTAAAAAATACAACCACAGCTCGCGCACGGTCGTGACATCCCCCTTGCAGAGGTGTGGGGGCGCATTGACCACGTTTCTTTAAACTGTGTTCGTGAAGTACTTGCCCGTTACATTATGGAGAAGCCTTTCGTCCTCACAGGGGTGGGCAACGCCATCGATATCCCCGACGACAGCTTCAAACACGATCTCTGGAACAAGGATGCCACTTACCAAACCAGAGCCTATGCAAAGTCCGCCTGATGGTGATCTTCTTTTCTTTTTTTTCTTCTTCTTTTTTTTCCCCCCCCTCCCCTCCGAGTGTCTACATATATTTTTTTTTTCAATTTATTTTCCATTGTGTGTGGTGATTCGAAAAAAAAGAGAAAAGCTTCAAAAAAAAAAAAAAAAAAATGTCGAGAGACGAGATCAGTGACAAGGCGTACCCCCTCGCCGATGACAAGCTGTCCAAGAACATTGTGGACCTTGTGCAGCAGGCTTGCAACTACAAGCAGTTGAAGAAGGGAGCCAACGAGGCGACCAAGACGCTGAACAGGAACATCGCCGAGCTGATCGTGCTTGCTGGCGACTGCAACCCCATTGAGATCCTTCTGCACCTTCCCCTCCTCTGCGAGGACAAGAACGTCCCTTACATCTTTGTGCCCTCGAAGGCCTCGCTGGGCCGTGCTGCGGGTGTGTCCAGGAACGTCATCGCCGTCTCCATCATCACCTCTGAGGGCGACCAGCTGAGGAGCCAAATCGACGCCCTCAAGGTATGGCAGTGGGAAGGGGAAAAAAAAAAAGTAAAAAAAAATATAATCTTACAACAATAAATTACAGCTCGAGATCGAGAGGCTTCTTATCTAAGAAAACAAAAAGAATCGGAGAAAAAAAAAAAAAAAAGTGTTTTTTTTTTTTTTGTTTACCCAGTGGGGGGGTCTGTACCTGCATCATACATACATCATGGAAGGAAAAAAAAAAAAAAAGAAAGACGACCAGTGTAAACTCCCTTTTCTTTTTTTAAAAAAAAGACGGGATGCACCAACATATTTATCAATAAACCATACCCCCCTCCCTTCCTTTTTTTCCCCTCTTCTTCCACGCTGCTGTTCATCCCCCCCCTCTCACCATCCCTCTTTTTCATTTCGTAAAGAATTAACTCCAAAAGAATCTTTCTTCGTCTCGTGGATAAAATATATATCGCACCGTCCTTCGTTCTAGCTTTCTTGGCGTCCTGCGCCGTCAGCGATGCTGGCTCGGTTGTATTTCTCTTCGTATGACTCCTCTCTCCGTGTTCAGGATTTCACCGGTAGCTGCCCATGCACAGGTTAAGCATGTTCTAGGGCAATATGGATCACATTTTTAGCTTGGAAAAAGTTCAAAACGGGGAACAGGCACGCTAGGTTGGAAAATGATGCCCAGTGACGTTAAAAAATCGGGTTTTTTTTTTGTTTTTGTTTTTGTTTCGGGAAATGTACTGACACCCCCCAGACAGGCGTGGCCATACTAAAATCAAGTCACTACTTATTTACCAGTTTCTCTCCCCCCCCCCCCCCCCTTAAACAGTTTTAATTACATAAATATTAAAAGAAATCCAACCCCTATCCTCTGAATACAACATGTCGCCCCATGGCTTCTTGACTGCCCGTGACCGGTACGCGCCCATTGCAGAGGCTTCAACAGGCTCTCCCCCCAGCCGCCAGACGGGCAGTGGAGGAAGTGATGTCCCGCTTGGAGGAACCCCAGCCTCCCCGGAAGAACAAAAGGTGGACCGAGGCGGAGAAGGATGAGCTGGGTGAGACGGTTCAGCAATTCGGCCTTTCAGCCGGAACGCGGAAATGGAACCTGAAGTACCCAACAAGACCGCCTCAAGGGTAGCTGACCGGGCGAAACAAGCCGTCGTAGCTAAGCTACGCAAGCGATCCCGCGAGACTGGTGGTGGGAGGAAGAACCTGCACCGAAAAAAATGGCTGGTCACCCACCCACCCTCACAAATGAGGCAGACAGGCTGCTCCGGGAAGCAGTGGAAGAGCAGGTGCAGGCCGGCAGTCCGTTGAGCTACGGCAGGGTCTCAAGCCTTGCCCGAGGGATTGCAATCTCCTGCGGCCAGCAGCTCACGGACGACGACCTGGGCTACGAGTGGGCGCGCGGGTGGTGCAAGAAGAACAACCTGAGCCTTGGGTGGCCAACCTCCGCCCGTGTGGTTGCATAGACGAAATCGCCGATCAACGGGACCAGTACCCGGACCTTGATCACTGAGATGCTGGGCATTGACATGGAGGCCATTCTGATGTGCCGTGATGACAACGTGACAAGAGTGCCTGCATAGACCAGGGTGGGAGTGCACGGAAGCAATTGTAAACTTGTATTGTCTGCTGTATCGCAAGGGACTGGGGACTGGGGGTCTTTGCCCGTATTTATTTATGTATTGTAAATATTATGTACTGTTTTTCGAATTTTTTTTTTTTTTTGCCCAATAAATTTGGGGCTTTTTACGGTACTTAATAACGGTACAAATCTTTTATAAAAAAAAGTGGAAAAAAAAAAAAAAAAACACCCCTCTAAAAAAAAATGTCGAGAGACGAGATCAGTGACAAGGCGTACCCCCTCGCCGATGACAAGCTGTCCAAGAACATTGTGGACCTTGTGCAGCAGGCTTGCAACTACAAGCAGTTGAAGAAGGGAGCCAACGAGGCGACCAAGACGCTGAACAGGAACATCGCCGAGCTGATCGTGCTTGCTGGCGACTGCAACCCCATTGAGATCCTTCTGCACCTTCCCCTCCTCTGCGAGGACAAGAACGTCCCTTACATCTTTGTGCCCTCGAAGGCCTCGCTGGGCCGTGCTGCGGGTGTGTCCAGGAACGTCATCGCCGTCTCCATCATCACCTCTGAGGGCGACCAGCTGAGGAGCCAAATCGACGCCCTCAAGGTATGGCAGTGGGAAGGGGAAAAAAAAAAGTAAAAAAAAATATAATCTTACAACAATAAATTACAGCTCGAGATCGAGAGGCTTCTTATCTAAACATAAGGAAAATGAATATAAAAAATTCCCCCCACCCTCCACCATTTCCCCCTTTGTTGCCTACCTATCTTTTTTTTTTTTTTTTTTTTTTTTTTTTAAATATTTCCATCACATTTTTTTTCTCTTTTTTTTTCCGTTTTTTCGATATCAAAAAGAAAAAATTTCTTTTTTTTATTATTTCTCTACTTTTTTTTTTTTGACTCCATTTAAAGCTTTGTCCTCAAGATATTTGGTGAGGGTGGCCTTTACTACAGAAGGCTAACTGCGTGATCCAAGAAGTAACACTAAGCGGGCAGGGTGGGGTCAACAATAAGAGGGAGGAGCGGAATTTTAAAAAAGAAACCTGTATTTTCACGCACAAACGCACAACACACACACACACACACACCCCTAGGTGAAAATACCATAGGGGGGGGGGGGGAAGTTCTTTTTTTTTGTTCTAAATCAGTGATCTTAGCACTCAATGCTATTTGAGATTCGGAAAAAAAAAGGAGGAACTTTTCCCCCCCCTTTGCTTGTATGGTTTTTTGTGATCCTAGGGTTAGTTATAACATAAAATATTTCATTCATAAAAAAAAAAAACTCCCCCCCCCTTTTTTTTCCATTTGGTATCGATTTCCCCTATTTTTTTAATGTTTTTTTTTTTTTTTAATCGATATTTTTTCAACAACAACAAAAAAAGGCGGAAAGATGCGATTGACGGACGCCGAAATAGCATTTTGCTATGGCCCACGGCCTGCAGCGAAAAAAAAAAAGAAGACGCCGAAGAAGAAAGAGCCAAGTCCCAAGGAGTCTACAAAGAAGCGCAAGCGGGATGAAAGCGCGATGAGGGAAGCAAACATAAAAAAGGAGCAAAAAGAAGAGCGGGAGATTTTGAAGAAAATCGCCAAGAAGAAAGAAGCGGCCCGGGAGCTGAATAAAGACATCGCAAAGCTGGAGAAACAGCTCAGCTGTAAAAGGAAAAACTCGCCTCTTAAAAGTAAAATCCCCGCCACAAAGCCGTCCCCTAAGAAAAAAAGAGGACGGCCGGCTAGATCGTTGAAAGAAGCCCCCCCAGTTGAAATTAAGCTGGAGAAGGGGGTCGCTGTGGACGACATCCTTGAATCTTTTACCACTGACGAGCTCCGAGAGTTTGCTGAGTTGCACGACTTCTCAAAAGAATGCTGTCAAAAAAGAAAGAATCTCCTTGCTTACGATATTTACAATTTTCTCAAAGACGGGTGTGTAACACAGGGGAGGGAAAGAAAAAAAAAAAAAAAAAAAAAAAAAAAAACCCACAGTGATCTCCCTACGCACCGTTCACCAAAGAAGCCAGAACCAGTTGCCAAAGCTCCAATAGTCCGTGCTGCCCGGGGGAAAAAGACCCCTGAAAAAAAAATCGAGGAAGAAGAATTGGAGGAAGAAGGGGAAGAGGAGGAAGAAGAGGAGGAAGAGGAAGAGGAGGAAAAACAGGAAGCTGAAGAACCCACCCCGACTAACATTTTACAGGAAGAGGGAGAAACTAAAGAATGAGGTTTTAAAATAAAAACGAAAATTTACCCCCCCCCTTTTTTTGCTTGCCTCTTTCCATTCCAGTCCTTTTTTTGTGCTCCTTGCTATGATGTCATACGTCCTTTGAATTATTTTGCCTGTTTTCTTTTCTTCTTTTTTTTTTTACTTTTGCTCTTAAGTTTGTACACCCCTCCAGTGGTTCCTCTCTTTACCTTGTCTTCTATTTAACACATGAGAAGGTACTCAGTCCCACTCTACCCCCATTTTTGCTCCCTACCTACCCTTTTTCAATATTTAGCTAAAAACCAGGACTTATATCCCTTTTCCCCCTTCCCCCTTCAAGATGTCGGAAGCAACGAGTGCCCCGTGGGTTCCGTACGAAGAGACACCCAAGAGCATGCGGTGTGCCATGGGTGCGAGGTGGGTGGTGTCGTACCCTTTGCAGCGGACGGTGGGGTTCGGGGTGACTGTCGGGGAGCTGATCCTTGCGGTGCTCTTCATCGCTGTGATTGTCTTCTCTGCTGTGTCGTGGGAGACAACGAGGAGCGGTGGGTTTGCACAGTTCCCGATGCTGTTCGCCTTCGTGACGGCTGCAAAGCACTCCCCGCTGACCTTCCTCCTCGGGATCCCCTTTGAACGCAGGCTGGCCTACCACAAGCTCTCCGCCTACATGGCCATCATCGCGGGGGTCCTGCACGGGGTGATCGCCTACGCGAAGGACGACACCTCGGACTCGGGGAAGCACCAGTGGACAGGGACGGTAACTGTCCTGTGCGCTGTGCTGATGGCGACCACCGCCTACCATGTCATCCGCCGCAAGGCCTTCGAGGTCTTCTACTTCCTGCACGTGGTGCTCTTCACGTGTATCATTGTCTTCCTAGCGATGCACGGCGCAATCGCAGTGTTGGGGGGTGTCCTTCTGTGGTTCGTTGATGTGATGATCCGTGCCGTGTACACGTCTTGCTGGCAGCCGTCGAGGTGCACGCTGACGCACCTGAGCGGGACGGACATTGTGCGCGTGGACATTGAGGGCATGCGGTACAGCCCGGGGCAGTATGCCTTCCTGTGCTTCCCGGAAGTTGGAATATTCGAGTGGCACCCTGTGTCCTTTTCGTCGGCGATGTGTGAGGGGTCGACGGCTTCCTTCCATTTGAGGTGCAGCAGTGGCTGGACGAAGCGCCTTCTTGAACTTGCTTCGGGGCCTGAGCCCAAGGAGCACACTGTGTACGTGGACGGGTCGTACGGGAGCTGCTCTGTGGACGTGGAGTCTGAGAAGTACGAGCACTTCCTGTTCGTAGCTGGCGGGATCGGGATCACTCCCATGAGGTCCATCGCAACGTCGATAACAGAGCAAGGGACACGAGGGAGGAAGGTGCAGCTCTTGGAGACGCACTGGTCTGTGCGGGACGGGGTGGCGAAGGTTATTCCGATGAATGCACAGCACGGGCTCACGATGTACCGCACAGGGGGGAACACCGAGATTGAAATGGGTGAGGTGACACCTGTCGAGGAGAAACCCTGGAAGGTTCAGCACGGGAGGATGAACCTTGAGGCAGTGGTGGAAGGCTTCAAGGGAAGGGTACAGCAAGAAGGGATCAGGGTTGCTGTGTTGTTCTGTGGACCGCCCGCCATGTTGGGCCCCCTCACCGAGGCATGCCACAAGCACTCCTCCTCATCCGTCTCCTTCGACCTGCATTCTGAGACATTCGAGTTCTGAGGTGAAATTTTTTCACCCTTAACCATTACGAGAAAAGGAGGATTTTATTCCTTTGATTCCAATTTCTTTTATTATAAAAGAACCCCCCCCCTATCCTTCTTCTCAGGGCAGCAAGACTTTTGGCCTCCAAGCCCAAGTCCAAGGTGGGTAACGACACCTCCCCTCAAGCGAGTTGCTTCCTCTCATGAGGACCTTTTTTTCTTCTTCTTTTTTTTTCTCTTGGCGAGAGTCTTTGATCTATCTAAACAAAAGGGGAACGTTGGCAACGTGTTTCGGGTTTACAAACTTCTCCTGGTTTTACCCCGGCACGTACAAACAACGGCTAGCTCTTCTTTTTAAATTGCCCCCCCCCCCCTTTTTTTCTTTCTTTTTTTTTTTTGGTTTTCTTCACACGAAGAGGATAAAGAGGATAATATATTCCTTACTTACGCTGCTAGCTCAGAAGGATGACACCCCCCCCCTCCCATATCAAAAGTAGTCCGAAACTGAGAGGTGTTCGTCCTGTTTCAAGCAAGAAAGTGCTGCTGTGTTGGCCTCCGTAAAGCTAGCTCATTTAGCGTATGCCCCTTGTTTTTTTTTCTTTTTTTTCTTTTTTTTTTTAAGAGTCCGTTTTGCGTTAAGCATGATGAGCGGACATAATATAGTTGTGTATTCCCCTCTTTTTTTTTTTTTTTTTTTTTATAGTGCCCTTCTGTTAGCGGCACAATATAGCACCCTATTTTTTATCTCTCTTTTCCGTCTCCCTCGACCTGATTTTGAGACTTTCGAGTTCTGAGGCATTGCGGGGAAAAAAAAAAGAAATGAGAGGAGAAGTAATGATTCTAATTCTTGCCTAGCGTGATTATAGATGAGCCGGTGATGATTGTTTTTCTCGTTCCTTGCCAGCCAAGGGGCAGTAGGAGAGCAAAAGACACAGAAAGAAAGGGAGAAAAAGAATAATCCCTATTGTCTCGAAGTAATAACCCCCCCCCCCCCCCCCCCCACTAGACTACAACGGCCAATTTTCCTTTAAAGCGAGAGAGCTAGCAGGCTCATTGTTTGTCAGCTCTGTTTTATGAGTTAATTGGCTTGGCAGTGCACTATAGTGATAAAAACAACTACAACCCCCCCCCCCCCCCCCTCTTTTACCTTTCTTTTTTCCTCTCTCTTTCAACAAGGTTCTCGTTGATGATATAAAAATAAAATTTAAAAAAAATAGGGTAAAAAAAAAAGTACTTCGGTATTTCTTGTCACCCTTATTTTTTTTTTCCGCCCTTTCTTTTCTCCCTTTCTCCTTTTACTTCTTCTTCTTTTTTTTTTTTTTTTGTGCAACTGTGCACTTTTTTTTTTTGTCCCCTCCCTTTTCTCACGGATGCTATTCTTATGAAAAACAACGGTGGACTAAATGATGAGGCCCTTTTGAGTAAGATTTCGCCAGCGCAAAAGAGACAGGGGCATGGGTTGAAGAAAAAAAAAAAAAAAAAAAAACACGAGGGTGGCGGGAGAGGAGAGGAGGGGAGCGAGAGAAAAAAAAATATATATATATATAAATAAAAATGAGCAATGAAAACGGCCAGCGGATATGGTCCCTCCACGACGACGGGGACGGCCAAGGGTCGTACTTTTACAACGAAGCCTTAGGGGGCTTCAGCACATGGACTCGGCACATGGACCTTCCCCCAGGGTAGTACCCGACGATGCAACTGACACACAGCTCTGTGCGAGCGACAGATAAGGGAAGTGTTCAAGATGTGCAGCAGTTGCGGGAGCGCAAGGGAGACCTTTGCCAACCCAAGTACGTATGTGGAACATGTTTGAAACACTGCCATTTAAACGCACCCCCTTTTTTCCATGACTCACTTCATCTTTTTTTTTTTTTTTTTTTTTTTTTTGTTGTTACAAATATTTATCTTTCAAAAAATGATTTGGTTTTATTTATTCACACGAAGAAGATAAAGGAAGAATATCCTTATTTTACGCTGCTTGCGAGCTCAGGGAAAAAAAAAAAAAAAAAAAAAACATCCCCAATCCCTCCTTTTTATCAAAAGTAGTTCGAAACTGAGAGGTGTTCGTCCTGTTTCAAGTAAGAAAGTGCTGCTGTGTTGCCAACTCATTCAGCGTGCCCTTTTCCCCCATTCTTAATTCTTTTCTGGACACAGTTTGAGTCCGTTTTGCGTTAAGCATGATGAGCGGACATGATATAGTTGTGTGGTCTTTTATTTATTTATTTTTAAGAAACCCAGGACAGAAAGTGAGGTTCCAAAAAAGGTAGCATTACAAGATAGACCCTCCCACCCTAAGGCTACGTTGTCGGCGTACGCGTACGCAGCAAAATATGAAAAAGTGCGTACGGCTCCTTACACCTACAGGTACAGGCTACGGGTCAAAGGGGGGACAAGAGGGGCAAATGGGAGTGGGGCACAAAAATGGATGGAAGAAAGGGTAGGCGGCAGGCTTCATGCAAACACTTTTACACCCGATTCGTCTCCATCAGACGCTCTCTTCGTCATCAGGATCAGGCGCCCTGATGCAGGTCTTCCAACGCCTTCTGCCGCACGCCAGTAGTCTCTCACAAACTGCGTGCAGGTGAAACTACGTTTTCTGAAGTAGAGTTTGACCTGAATTATATCTCTGACAAGAATCAGCTTTGTCAAATCCCTATGGCCGATCTTTGGGCTTCCACCTTGAACGGTGCCTTTTCCCCGAGCTCCACACACCGCAGGCCTGACCCAATAGCCTCATGCCAATAGGTCGCAAGCGACACATGCCCAGTGAATATTGCCTTTGACTTTTGTTGAAGTCTTTCCAAAATGAATGCCGTACGCAAAAAAATGCGTACGCTACGCAGCAAATCTAAAAAAAGTGCGCACGGCGTACGTTCGAAATACGCGTACGTACGGCCGTACGCCGACAACGTAGCCCTAAGGGTGGTCCTCAAGTGGGATTTGCCCTAAACATCGCCTTTTTTTTTTTCTTTTTTTTTTTCTTGGTTCCCTCCTGTTGGCGGCGCAATACAGCACTTATTTTCTCTCTTTTCCTTATTAGTCCACAACATAGACACTGCAGGGGAGGTGACCACATTCATTTTTTTATTTCACTCTTCGTCATTTTCTTCACTCACTAGGGGCCTCATTATTTAACGCGAAATCGCCATTATTTAACTAGTTAAATAATGAGATGTTGCAGTTAAATAATGGCCCTTCAGTGAAAAAATGGGTCTCGTCGTGGAAAAAAATGTACCCAACCCCTTGAAAAGTTTTTTTGGGGTGGGGGTATTTTGACTATTTTTGGCCATCTGAGGCCATTCCAGCCCTTAAAAGTGGGAATAAGTGCCTTACTTCCCCTTTAAATGCCACGGCGAAATAGCTACCCTGGATTACCTTAGGAAAATCCCCAAAAAGCTGACCTGCGTGAAAAAAGAACAGCAGTGAAAGCAGTGAAGAGTGAGTGACTCAAATGACGAAAAGTGAAATAAAACGACTTACTTGCCGCCAAATGAGCCATTATTTAACACTCGTTACCGTTTTTAAAAATTCGGAAACTCGAGTTAAATAATGACTCATTATTTGTTGGCAATAAATAGCTAATTTTTGTCCCTCCTTCCGCAGAAACCATTTAAAAAAAATGAAAGGGTAACCTTGCAAAAAAAAATATAAAAGAGTAAATAAGAAAAAAAAAAAAAGAGAAGGCGCATGATAACCTACCCCCCCCTTTTTTTTCTTCCTTTTTCTTTCTTTCTTCTTCCATGCAAGAAAGGATCTTTGACCCGTCTAAACAGAAAAAAGGAATATCGGCTACGTGCTTATAAACTTCCCCAGGTTTCTACCCAGGCAGTTCCTTTTTTTAGCATTAAAGGCGACAATAGGAACGAAGGCTATGCTCCAGAAGGGGAGCATTAATAGATAGATAGGAACTCACACCACAAGAGGCTGTCCTCCAGTGGGATAGTCTTTTACTATGAGTTTTTTTTTTTCTTCTTTTCTTCTTTTTTTTTTCTAACACCGTTCAGAAAAAAATGAAAGAAAGAAGGGGAGGGAAGAAAAAAAAAGGGGGGGGGAGGGAAAGAAAATGGGAATTTTATGGTTCTGCTTTCGCCCGTAGCTTTACAGCTGCAAGAATGTGAAAGAGAAAGAAAGAAAAAAAAAGAACACAGTAAATGGTCAACTTGCTGTAAGGAAGAAAGCTCCGGACAATTGTCAGTCTTTAAATAAATGAGCATTTTTTTTTTGTTTTCTTTCAAATTATGGTTTTTCTCTCCCCCTTTTTTTGTGACGAACAGGCAGCAAACTGCACGGGCTCAGAATCTTGGTTACCAGGGACGCCATGGCTGGGGTTGAGTTGCACACCGCACGCATTAAGGACACGACGCGGAACGCAGAAGAAGCTACAACTAGGCCGAGGCTTCTTCTTCTTCTTCTGGACGCATTTTGAATAAATGCAGGGGGGGGGGGGGGGGGGGGGGGGGCGGTAAGGCGGGGATAGACCGCCGGTCTAAGCAATTCTTTTTAAAAAATCGGGGGTCCACGTAGACCGGCGAATTTCTTGTACCTGTGGACCTTTTTGTGAGGAATCTTTCTCCTTTTTATTATTCACGAAGTGAATTTTCGAGTTGTGAGCAAATTTTGCAGTGCAAAATTCAAAAATCACAGTGTGTTGGCAGAACTCGTCCAAAAATACCGCCGGTCTACTGGAACTTTCTGGCCAACAACAAAGCGTCAAATAGTGGCCATAACCCACGCGAAAACCTATTTTCTGGGGCCTGTGAACCTGATTGTCGTCTGGTCGTCGAAAACAAATAGAGCACTTTTTTTTTTTTGGCAAACCTAAAAAAAAGTGACTTTATTGACGTTTTTAAGGCTCACATGACCCCCCTCCCCCCTACCCCCCATCCCCGTTGTTATCTTCTAATTGATGCCAAAAAGAAAAAGATGGCAAGGTAGTCGTTTCAGTTTGAGCAATGAACAAGAATTAACATTGATATATCTTATTCTCACCCCCCCCTTCCTCTCTTCCTCCCTTTCTTTTTTAAATTCAACCGTCTGCGAAAGACACTGGTCGGCCATCAGTACTTCATCTCTAACTTTCTCGTTATTCTCTTTTTTTTTTTTTTTTTTTTTTTTTTTTTGTTAGAAAAAAAAGAAAGGGAAAAACTAAAAACAATAAAAGAGTAGTGGTAGCAATTGTTGGGGCTTATCCTTTCTACAGGTTTATCCCGGCTGTGCGCAAACAACAATCAACTTGACTCTTTTTTTTGTTTTTTTTTTTTTTTTTTTTTTTTTTTGTTTCTTTCTTTTTCTTCCTTCTTCTCTCTTGTTTGTTTGCTTTTTGCATTTATTTGCTTGTTTTAGCAAACCGGTTTTTCAGGACTTATATCCCTTTTCCCCCTTCCCCCTTCAAGATGTCGGAAGCAACGAGTGCCCCGTGGGTTCCGTACGAAGAGACACCCAAGAGCATGCGGTGTGCCATGGGTGCGAGGTGGGTGGTGTCGTACCCTTTGCAGCGGACGGTGGGGTTCGGGGTGACTGTCGGGGAGCTGATCCTTGCGGTGCTCTTCATCGCTGTGATTGTCTTCTCTGCTGTGTCGTGGGAGACAACGAGGAGCGGTGGGTTTGCACAGTTCCCGATGCTGTTCGCCTTCGTGACGGCTGCAAAGCACTCCCCGCTGACCTTCCTCCTCGGGATCCCCTTTGAACGCAGGCTGGCCTACCACAAGCTCTCCGCCTACATGGCCATCATCGCGGGGGTCCTGCACGGGGTGATCGCCTACGCGAAGGACGACACCTCGGACTCGGGGAAGCACCAGTGGACAGGGACGGTAACTGTCCTGTGCGCTGTGCTGATGGCGACCACCGCCTACCATGTCATCCGCCGCAAGGCCTTCGAGGTCTTCTACTTCCTGCACGTGGTGCTCTTCACGTGTATCATTGTCTTCCTAGCGATGCACGGCGCAATCGCAGTGTTGGGGGGTGTCCTTCTGTGGTTCGTTGATGTGATGATCCGTGCCGTGTACACGTCTTGCTGGCAGCCGTCGAGGTGCACGCTGACGCACCTGAGCGGGACGGACATTGTGCGCGTGGACATTGAGGGCATGCGGTACAGCCCGGGGCAGTATGCCTTCCTGTGCTTCCCGGAAGTTGGAATATTCGAGTGGCACCCTGTGTCCTTTTCGTCGGCGATGTGTGAGGGGTCGACGGCTTCCTTCCATTTGAGGTGCAGCAGTGGCTGGACGAAGCGCCTTCTTGAACTTGCTTCGGGGCCTGAGCCCAAGGAGCACACTGTGTACGTGGACGGGTCGTACGGGAGCTGCTCTGTGGACGTGGAGTCTGAGAAGTACGAGCACTTCCTGTTCGTAGCTGGCGGGATCGGGATCACTCCCATGAGGTCCATCGCAACGTCGATAACAGAGCAAGGGACACGAGGGAGGAAGGTGCAGCTCTTGGAGACGCACTGGTCTGTGCGGGACGGGGTGGCGAAGGTTATTCCGATGAATGCACAGCACGGGCTCACGATGTACCGCACAGGGGGGAACACCGAGATTGAAATGGGTGAGGTGACACCTGTCGAGGAGAAACCCTGGAAGGTTCAGCACGGGAGGATGAACCTTGAGGCAGTGGTGGAAGGCTTCAAGGGAAGGGTACAGCAAGAAGGGATCAGGGTTGCTGTGTTGTTCTGTGGACCGCCCGCCATGTTGGGCCCCCTCACCGAGGCATGCCACAAGCACTCCTCCTCATCCGTCTCCTTCGACCTGCATTCTGAGACATTCGAGTTCTGAGGTGAAATTTTTTCACCCTTAACCATTACGAGAAAAGGAGGATTTTATTCCTTTGATTCCAATTTCTTTTATTATAAAAGAACCCCCCCCCTATCCTTCTTCTCAGGGCAGCAAGACTTTTGGCCTCCAAGCCCAAGTCCAAGGTGGGTAACGACACCTCCCCTCAAGCGAGTTGCTTCCTCTCATGAGGACCTTTTTTTCTTCTTCTTTTTTTTTCTCTTGGCGAGAGTCTTTGATCTATCTAAACAAAAGGGGAACGTTGGCAACGTGTTTCGGGTTTACAAACTTCTCCTGGTTTTACCCCGGCACGTACAAACAACGGCTAGCTCTTCTTTTTAAATTGCCCCCCCCCCCTTTTTTTTCTTTCTTTTTTTTTTTGGTTTTCTTCACACGAAGAGGATAAAGAGGATAATATATTCCTTACTTACGCTGCTAGCTCAGAAGGATGACACCCCCCCCCTCCCATATCAAAAGTAGTCCGAAACTGAGAGGTGTTCGTCCTGTTTCAAGCAAGAAAGTGCTGCTGTGTTGGCCTCCGTAAAGCTAGCTCATTTAGCGTATGCCCCTTGTTTTTTTTTCTTTTTTTTCTTTTTTTTTTTTAAGAGTCCGTTTTGCGTTAAGCATGATGAGCGGACATAATATAGTTGTGTATTCCCCTCTTTTTTTTTTTTTTTTTTTTTTATAGTGCCCTTCTGTTAGCGGCACAATATAGCACCCTATTTTTTATCTCTCTTTTCCGTCTCCCTCGACCTGATTTTGAGACTTTCGAGTTCTGAGGCATTGCGGGGAAAAAAAAAAGAAATGAGAGGAGAAGTAATGATTCTAATTCTTGCCTAGCGTGATTATAGATGAGCCGGTGATGATTGTTTTTCTCGTTCCTTGCCAGCCAAGGGGCAGTAGGAGAGCAAAAGACACAGAAAGAAAGGGAGAAAAAGAATAATCCCTATTGTCTCGAAGTAATAACCCCCCCCCCCCCCCCCCACTAGACTACAACGGCCAATTTTCCTTTAAAGCGAGAGAGCTAGCAGGCTCATTGTTTGTCAGCTCTGTTTTATGAGTTAATTGGCTTGGCAGTGCACTATAGTGATAAAAACAACTACAACCCCCCCCCCCCCCCCCCCCTCTTTTACCTTTCTTTTTTCCTCTCTCTTTCAACAAGGTTCTCGTTGATGATATAAAAATAAAATTTAAAAAAAATAGGGTAAAAAAAAAAGTACTTCGGTATTTCTTGTCACCCTTATTTTTTTTTTCCGCCCTTTCTTTTCTCCCTTTCTCCTTTTACTTCTTCTTCTTTTTTTTTTTTTTTTGTGCAACTGTGCACTTTTTTTTTTTTTGTCCCCTCCCTTTTCTCACGGATGCTATTCTTATGAAAAACAACGGTGGACTAAATGATGAGGCCCTTTTGAGTAAGATTTCGCCAGCGCAAAAGAGACAGGGGCCTGGGTTGAAAAAAAAAAAAAAAAAAAAAAAAACATTTTTTTTTATCTTGTTGTCTTGCTATCAAAGAAAGAAAAAAAACTAACAGAAATAAAAAAAAAAGGAAAAAAAAAAAAAAAAAAAAAAAAAAAAAAAAAACACACGAGGGTGGCGGGAGAGGAGAGGAGGGGAGCGAGAGAAAAAAAATATATATAAAAAAAAAATAAAAATGAGCAATGAAAACGGCCAGCGGATATGGTCCCTCCACGACGACGGGGACGGCCAAGGGTCGTACTTTTACAACGAAGCTTTAGGGGGCTTCAGCACATGGACTCGGCACATGGACCTTCCCCCAGGGGTAGTACCCGACGATGCAACTGACACACAGCTCTGGCTAGCTCTGTGCGAGCGACAGATAAGGGAAGTGTTCAAGATGTGCAGCAGTTGCGGGAGCGCAAGGGAGACCTTTGCCAACCCAATGTACGTATGTGGAACATGTTTGAAACACTGCCATTTAAACTGTTCCCGGCACTGCACCATGGTGGTAGACAGCACTTTGTGGGAGACATACGGACCCTACCTAAAAACGTGTGTTGTGTGTAAAGATGAATCGGCTCCTCGAGACGGGTTTGTAGAAGGCGGGCCAACCGACGATCAGATGTCCGCTCAAGCCGCTTTGAACAGGCTTAAATCTGTTTTCCTACCGCACGGCACGCGGAGCCGTTTGCAAGCAGCGGAGACACAGCTCACCAACAAAACAGCTTCCGATCGATCGACGTTGAAAACTGTTTCAGCAATCCTCCGCGATCACTACTGTCCGGGGAAGCACCACACCGCCTTCCAGCTCCGGGCCTCCCACAAGGGCGGGCACGGTATCTTCGCCACAAAGTTCATTCCTGCTTTAACAAGGGTTGGGATATACCCGGGGTACCCTGATCCCAACTCAGCCGATCAGTGCTTGCGAGGCCGTCCATCGCCTAAGTACGCTCTTGCGGAGTTTAATGCTGCGGATTACTACAATGTTCCATTTCCTGAGTTGATGGTTTGTTTGGGGGAAGAAAAAAAAAAAAGAAAAAAAAAAAGGAAACCATAACACCGTTTCTCAATGAGCCTGGTGAAGGCGAGCAGTCGAATACTGCGTGGCTTCAGGAAACGGGCGACCCCATCGAACACGGGAGGCTGTCTGTCATCACCGTTCGGGATATCCACGAGGGGGAGGAAGTGACGCTGAGTTATGGCCCGCTTTACCCGAGAGACTATCCTTACGCTTATGATGGTATTCCCCCCCCCCCCCCCCCCCAAACACACACACAACAATGTTCAGCGTATTCCTTCCACCCCGCTGAAGAGGACAATGGTGACACGATACCTGAGACTTTTATTCTTTGGTACTATTCATCTCGTGAAGCAGAGGCAGAACAGAAGGGTTGGGTATGTTTTACTGGGTTGTTGCTGGTCACTTATTTTTTTTTTTTTCTTTTTAATATCAGGTGAAGTATGAAAGTGGGACGAGGGATTTACGATGGGCAAACGCGCGGTGAAGAAGAAATTAGAAATAGACTTTTTGTGTTGTTGTTTTTGTCCCCCCCCCCCCATCCTTTAAAAAAAAAGAAAAACATGTAAATGAGAAACGAGCTTTTTATTTATCCCCCCCCCCCCCGCTTTCTCCCCCAACTCCTCTGTTTCCCATTTTTTTTTTCTTCTCCCCCTCGCCAAAATCAAAGAAAAAAGACCGGTGGGGGAAAAAAAAAAAGAAAAAAAAAATGAGGCTATTTCTAGTATCCATACTATTGGGTCTCGCTCAGCAAACCTACCAAAGCCTGGTGGTAGAGACGCAGCACGGGACGGTGAAGGGTCGTTTCGATGTGTTCACGAAAACCGACTACTTCTACGGAATACCGTACGGCGCCGACACCGGGGGCGAGGGAAGGTTCAAGCCCCCAACGGCCCCGAAGAAATGGTCGGGCGTGAAGGAACTGGACGTGCTACAACCCCCAATGTGCCCGCAGGTCCATGCAGAAAAAAACGAATGGTTTGGAAAAGAAGACTGTTTAACAATCGACGTATTCAGACCAAGCTTTGAAGAAACCCGCTTATCCAACCTCACGGTCATGGTATGGATCTACGGTGGTGCGTATGTTATTGGTTCTGCGGACCAGCTTAACATATACAACGGGAAGGATCTTGCGAAGAATTACAATGCAATCGTGGTGTCAATGAACTACCGTGTGAACAATCTGGGTTTTCTGGCGCTCCCGTCTCTGTTTGCAGAGTCGAATACCACCGGGAACTACGCGTTGCTAGACCAACAATTCGCGTTGAAATGGGTCAAGAATAACATCGAAAAATTCGGGGGGAACCCTTCAAATGTAATGCTTTTCGGACAATCCGCAGGAGGGTGTTCGGTTACCGCACAACTGTCCATGCCCGGATCTGCAGGATTGTTCCATTCCGCTGCCATTCACTCCCCGCTACCGGTAAGCGATGTCTCGTGGATCTCATACAAAAACGCGACCTCATTCGGAGAATTGTACGCAGAGCAAGTAGGATGCCCGAACAACTCCACTCAACTAACATGCTTGCGATCGCTTCCTTTAAGCACGCTGTTGAACGCGGTACTAGAATGGAGGTTTAAATTCCCGAAAACAGACAGAACCGGCCTACCAAGACTGATGCCTTTAATGGCGTGGTGGCCTGTCATCGATGGAACAGTCCTTCCCGACACACCTATCAACCTCGCATCGACAAGTAAAGGTTTTCACGACGTTCCAATAATTCTGGGGAATGTGGACAATGAAGGATCGATTTTCATGCCCATGATTCCATTTATCGTTGGAGGTGATGTTCCTGTCACGCTTCCGTTGTCCGCAAGCGGGCTCAAGAGAACACTGCTCCACTTTTTCAACGAAACGGTGGTGGATTCTGCGGTGGCTTTCTACGGGAAGCGGGGTATAACCTCTGAGAGAACCGCTTCCTTGATCATTCGTGATTTTTTTTTCGAATGTCCTGCTAGGTTCTTAACCCGCTCGCTTCTGTCGAACCCTTCTAGAAAATCCCCTGTTTTCTCGTACCACTTCAACCAAACGATTTCATCCGACTTGTACAAAGAGTTTGGTGACTACCACACCTGCGAGGTTCCTTTCGCGTTTAACCTTGTGAACCAATTCCGCAAATGGACCCCGGAGGAAACTGCCCTTTCCAACAAAATGGCCGGTCTTTGGACTTCCTTTGCCAGGACCAATGGGCATCCTTCTTGTCCAACTTGTCCTCAGTGGCCTGCTTATGCTTTGAACGACAACAAGTATCTGTCACTCGAGACGCCCACCACAGTGAAGACGAACTTGAATTTAGAAGCTTGTGACTACTGGGACAAGTGGGGGTATGTAAACAACCCCCAGTGAGGTGAAGATGATGGTGGCACTAAAACGAGGGCCCCCCCCCTTTGCACGCTGAAATTATTACTTTTCTCACTCGCCTCTCTGTTTCCCCCCCCCCCCCCCCACCTCCTCTCCCTTTTTTTTTTATTTTCGTGTCTAGAAAATAATGTGAAAAATGAATGAATATCGTGCTATTGAGACAGGGGCGTGGCCACCCCCATGCTTTGACCTGTCTCTGCTCATATCTAAAAAAAAAAAAAAAAAAAAAAAAAAAAAAGGGAAAAAAAAAAGGAAAACGTTCTTTTTTGTTTTTTTTTTTTTTTTAAAAGAAAACACACGACCCCCCCAGCAAAAAAAAAAACAAAAAATCGTCAATGATGAAGCGCAAGCGTGAGGAGGTGGAAATAGAGTGCCTGAGCGACGACGATGTAGTGGATGAGGGGTGTGTGATAATCGCAGGGGAGAAGATGGCCAAGGGCGTCCCGACACAGGAGGACGACATGACAGTATTGTACAGCAGCGTGAAGAGCACGCTGGGCCTGGGAAGCGTGAACAAGCTCTGGATGGACAAGCAATTCCAACGGGCTTTGAACGACCTCATAAAGAACGAAAAAAAACGGTACGCGATGAAGAACAAGATAGTCTCACACAGCGACGCCATTCGCATAGCGGACCCTATTGTCCGAACAAATTTCCACACCAATGCCGACGAACTGTGCCGCTGCGGGTGGACAACGATACCAGAGGACTGCAAACACCTGTTAGTCCTGGACCTTGAAAACGTTCGATTTTTCTTCGACCAA
Source organism: Diplonema japonicum (assembly GCA_964019335.1). Taxonomy (NCBI): domain Eukaryota; phylum Euglenozoa; class Diplonemea; order Diplonemida; family Diplonemidae; genus Diplonema; species Diplonema japonicum. The sequence goes on along the minus strand of OZ025718.1, from coordinate 291,585 downwards.
GCTGCCGAGTACGAAGTCGAAAAACAACTCGAACTCATACCCGAAAACTGCTACGTTTTCGCAGCCTGGGGCACAGCCGGCTACAGTTACATCCAGAATTTTCTTAAAGGCCACGTTTTAGAAAGACTGGTCAAATCCGGGAAAATATGCTGCAAATTCAGCGGGGGCACCCACGGCGCTGCCGATAGCCTTATTCTGTCTACCTTAGTTGATGTGATTATGGACGAACACAGTGCAAAGTTCCCAATCACGTTGGTGTCGTCAGATAAAGATTTTAACGAGCTACATGTTATGGCCACAGATCATGGATTTTCATATAATAGAATGCTTTCCTTTGATGATAGGCACATCAAGGAGGATGAGCTGCGGGGTCCCGGGTGGAAGGAAATGTTTTTCACGCAACTGCGTTCCCGTCTGAACACCAAGAACGGGCGGAAAACGCTTCCGGTTATCCAGAACCAGCGCACTATTGTGACTGACGGCAACTACACACTGAACTTCCTCACACAGAGCTCCATCTTCCAACAGCTGTACGCACAGAACTATTTCCAAAACACCGGGAGAAACTTAACCATGAATAACAACAATGGTGGGCACAACAACGGTGAGAGGAAAAAAGGTGGGGGTGGGTGGAGAAAGAAGCCTAATTAAGTAGAAAAATCTTTTTTTGGACCATCACTGGAAAAAAATGCTTATTCACTCCCTTGATTCTTAGGATGGGGTAGATGAGAACAAGAAGGGGGGGAGGGGCGTATCGCAAAGACCCTGTTCCCCTGAAAAACATCGGAAAGAAGTGTTTTGTGTGTACTGTTTTTTTTTTTTTTTTTTTCAAATGCCGTCCATGACGGACAGGCAAACCCCGACGGCCGGCACCAGGATGCAACCGCAGAATGGTGACAGGCACGTGTAGGATCCCCAGTCCACGGTGGGCACCAACCAGCGCACCGCAAAAATAGATCGAGGTCCCTTCCGCTTGCTGAGCTTGAGGTTGAAAAAAAAGAAAAAAAAAGAAAAAAAAGAACAGTATTTTTTCTTTCTTTCTTCCGTTTTGTTGAAAGTTTCGGGTTTTCGTTTTCTTTTCTGTTTTATTCTTTTCTTGCTTTTTTTTTTTTTTTTTTTTTTTTTTTTCTCTTTCTTCTTCTTTCCTCCTTCCCCCCGTATGTTGAAAACTGGCACAATTAACTTTACCTATCACCCTGTGCGTTCCTTCCCCACTCTTTTTTTTTCTTTTTTTTTTTTTTAGAAGAAAACCATCAGATGTGTTGTTCGCTGTTGACCTCGACCTCCTCGTCGGTCATCACCGATAGCGCCCGAGTGGAAGAACATAATGCAGATGCTCAGGGTGACGAACAGGCAGCAAAGTGCACGAGCGCCGAATCTTGGTTACACGGGACGCTCCGGCTGGGGTTGAGCTGTACACCGCACGCATTAAGGACACGACGCGGAACGCAGAAGAAGCTACAACTCGGCGGCGGTGCGCCCCCTGTAATCAAGTAGACATTTGTTGTGGGCGCCGCCAACACCGGCCCTTCTTTAACTCTTATATTTCTTTTTTCGTTTTCTATTTGGACGATTCGTTAAGTAAAAGATTTCTACAATTTGCGTTGTTCTAGAGACCGTCTTGTTTTTTCTTCTTCTTTTTTTTCTTTTTTTGAAGATAAAGAATAAACTGATCCCCCCTCCCCGGGTGTCACCATGTCGAAAGTACCCAACCACCATCTACACTTTTTAAGTGATTTTTTTTTTCTTCCTTCACAAATCTTAAATTGTATAGTTTTTGTTGGTTTTGGTATGGCAAAAGGTGGGGGAGATGTAATTATGCCTGGTTCTAATTGATCATTTCCCCCCCCCCTTCTTCGCAAGAAAAGAAGGAAAACGAGAAGAAAATAAAAGAAAAATTTGTCCGCTTTTCTGCGAATCCCTCCAATTTTCTTATATGAGCTCGTCCGAGACACAATGAAGTGGTCATCGAATGACGCCTCAAAACACCTGTGTATGTGTGCTGCACAGTTCTTTCGTTGTCGTTCCTATCAAGAGGTAGTGTCCTCCTAACTAAAAGGAAATTTTTATCCGGGCGAACTCATATTTCTTTGCACTTCCCCCCCCCCCCGCTTCTATGCAGTCTTGCGACGCAAAAAAAAAAAAAAAAAAAAAAAAAAAAAGTGCCCCCGAAAAAAAAAGATTTTGCTCCCTGTAGAATCCGGACAATGGGTGCTAGCTGGCATGACAAAGTTTGTTCTTACCACACCCCCCCGTTCCCCCTTAAATCATCATTTTTTTTTTTTCGCGGCCAATTATCCGGTAGTTGTCACAAGGACCGGTGAGCGGACAGAATGGTATTTTCAGCACCTAAAAGAGTCCGAAACTGAGAGCTATCTAGTAGTCGACAAAAATATACCTAGGATGTGCCTAGGTTGTGACAAATACCGGCTGGCTGGCCCTATCTATTTTCCCCCCACCACTTTTTATATGAACTTGTTTTTTTTTTTTTAATATTTTTCCCTGTTGGAAAAAAAATCTTTTTTTCTTAAAATCCCCCCCACCCCCCACACCCCTTAAATAGCGGTCTTTTTCCCTCCCCCTATTTTTAGGAATATCTGAGTTACGGAAAAAAAAAAAAAAAAAAAAAAAAAAAAAACACACACACAAAATGTCTCGCGTTGACGCACGAATGATAAGGGAGAGAACAAAGGAGAGGAACATGGGGGAAAAGGAGGAAAACAAAGAGTGGCCAGCAGACAGTTCTTTGCGAGGTAACCTCGAGCAACTGAAGGCACCTGCCCCAAACAGGAAGGCAGGCTGACCAACGGTCTGAGCTCGAAGGGGAGAGTGTTGCGGGACTGCTAACGTTATACCCTTCAGCCTTGATAAGGCTTGATAGTTACTATGTTACCTTCTAGGGGTGTCATCAAAAACGTACTCACCACTTAGTGCACCCGAACGCGGTGTTGACAATGCAGAACTGGCAACGAGAGGGAAAAAAAAAAAAAAAAAAAAAAAAAAAAAAAAAAAAAAAAAAAAGAGAGAGAGAGGAAAAAAAAAGAGGAAAAAAAAAAAGAGAGAAGGATTGGGGGGTGGGAAACGGGCGTGTCGGAAGGGGGCGTGTCCTTGAAAGTTATTTTCCCTCGTCTCGTGCCTTGGCACATTTCTTCTGAGCCCTGCTGCAAGCCATGTTGCTCTTGCGTCTAGTGCTACATGCTCGGGGAACCCATGTGGCTCTAAGGGAACCTTACAACCCTGCACCACAAAATATCGATGCAAACGAAAGTGCCAGCAAACTGAACATGCCAGAAAGAGGCGAGCAGTACAGTGGGTAGTGACGTCGCATCGCATGGAAGTGCGTGTCGAAGTGGCACATTTCTTTTGCCCTGCTGCAAGCCATGTGGCTCTTGCGTCTAGTGCTACATGCTCGGAGAACCCATGTGGCTCTAAGGGAACCTTGCAACCCTGCACCACAAATATCGATGCAAACGAAAGTGCCTTCAGCAGCTTGAGGGGAAACTGAACATGCCAGAAAGAGGCGAGCAGTACAGTGAGTAATGACGTCGCATCGCATGGAAGTGCTTGAAGCGAAGGCGAGAAGGAACAAGATGCCCGGCGGCCTGGAAGTGCGTGTCGTGTAAAGAAGGAGACCTCGTTTAACGATGTGAAATGCGCAACTAAGCCCCCCAAAAAGAAAAAGAAGACTTTCCCAGTTGGGAGGTGCCTGTCGACAGTTTGTATTAACAGAAGGCTTCACGGGAAGGTGTCACGCACTTTCGGGAGCAAGCTCTTTGCTAGAAGCTACGAGGGTGAGCAGTCTATGACCGTTGCCGTGGAGGTGGTGTCAGGTGAGCTCTTTGCTGTCCCACCGACAACTGAGGTCCGGGATAGCAGTGCCAGCCTGTTGCTACAGTCCGCTGCGAACAGGTACGGCACTGCTGTGCTAACACTCAAGCTGCGCGACACGGGCGGCACTGCGAACGGCGGGAAAGACAGTGCGGACCCTGTGCAGCTGGTGGTTGTCGTGAGAGATGTCAACGACCCACCGCTCTTTGAGGTGCCCACCACGATCACCGTTGACAATGGGAGCCTTGTGAGCACAATGACGCAAGACGGCTTCGGGGAAGGTGTTGTCACCATCAAGGTAACCGATGGGAAACCCGAGACCCCACCTTCAGGGACACAGACGTGCGGTTTGTAGACGAGCCGGTCAATGATCCGCCCACCTTCGTGCTTACCAATGCAACCATCGCAAGCCCAGCGTTGGGTACATAGCGGTAAGGTGCTAGCAGATATTTCAGCGGGGCTAGAAGGTCACGCTGAGTGCCGTGGCCACTGACCCTGCGATGCTGACGGAGCAGCCGCAAATCACAGCTGATGCGCATTGACGTTCAAGACAGCATCTAAGACTGGCCAGGTGGGGATCAAGGTGACCGCCACCGACTGTGGCCAACGGTGGAAGTGATACATCCCAGGAAGCACTCCTCAGCGTTACCATCACTTCGAATGCCGCATTGCTATTCACCACTGAAGGCGTTGTGCAGACAGCACCTGGCACATACAACAGTAAATGGGTGACAAGCACTTCTAATACACAAGGTGCTGTGACTTACACTGTGACCCCCATGTCGGGTGCTGCTCTTTTCTCAACACAACCCGCTGTGTCACCGTCAGGATTTCTCATCTTCACCACTGTGCCAGAGGCAGTGGGGATAGCTACTTACAACGTCGCCCTTTCCGATGGTGTGTCCTCTGTGCAGCAGGTCTTGCAAATCAATGTTCTGCTTGCGAAAAGCAGGATACAGCTCCTTTTTCTGTTTTTTTTCCTTTCGGGATGTTCTCTGTACCATTTTCATAGAAATGGTCTGGCTTGCTTGGGGTGGTCCTGTGCTTTTGCCTTCGTTGCGGTTCAAAGAAATCAGTGTTTCCAACATGTGATCTACGCAATCCTCGCTTCTCTTCGTCCCAAGTGGTGAAGAAGGGGTCGGTGTGCCTATGTAGTTAGATGGGATCTTATAGCCAACGGTCTCGTGAGGCGCTGCCGCAAGAGGATGTACTGGTAACTGGGGTCCTTGTGAGAGGCATGGGGCAAGGGCATGGGGGCAATTGCACTGGGGGGCTTCGCCGAACTGCTTCCCAACGGGGTTGCGGAAAGAAGAGTACTGAGTAGAACGTACTGGTTAAGGCTGGTGTAGGTTGAAAGTGAGAAAAAGGAACCCTCCCCTCCCCTCCCCCACGCGGTGCCATTGTTGAAAGAGAGAAGAAAGCTCGTCCCCCCTTCCCTGTGTTTTGTCGAAGGCAGTTTATGGTGTGCAAAAAGGGGATTTTGAACTTAAATGTCAAAGGAGAGATAACTGTGTTTTCTACCCAACCCTGTCTCTTTGCTGGCGGGAAAAAAAAAAAAAAGAAGAAGGGGGGGGAAAAAAACCCAAATTTCACACAGACCAGAAGTTGCGATGCCCGTCGGCCCTGTGATAGGAAAAGAGCAAAAAAACTAGTTTGGCGCTCCATTTGTTTGTGCGCACGAGCGGAATTTTACCTAATAAAATAGCTCATTACGCTGCCATCAACTAGTTTTTAGTCTCGACAATAATATTGTTAAAACAAAAAACAAAAAAAAAAAAAAAAAAGAAAACAAAAAATCCGATTTTTTATTACACGAATGGAAATTCTTTCGTTTTATTTCACTCCCCGGGGCGTCCATCCTAAAATGAAGACATTTCAAACCAAAGGGGGGGTCACGTTGGTAGTTTTTTCGGGAAAAAAGAAATATGGAAGCCCGTCGCCGCCAAATGCACGACATCAAAACGACAGTTCGCAAGATAAAGAGAAGCCTGTCAAACGGTGCCAGAATGGGGCCCAACGACGGTGTGGGCGGGGCTCACAGCTCAGCTGTCATCTTCAACGCTTGCAGGGACGGCGACGAGCGTAAAGTCGAAGATATTGTAAAAAACAGCAAGGTCAGGGTAGATGGGACAGACTGGGACGGAAAGACAATCCTGCACTACGCGTGCCAAAACGGGTGGCTTGGCGTTGTTCAAGAACTCGTAAAAAAGCACGTTGAGGTAAACACCCCAGACTTGGCGTCAAAATCACCGTTAATGGAAGCACAAGAAGCAGGCCACGAACCAATCGTCGCCTTCCTGCGTACCCACGGCGCCGTCGACAGCGAAAAATACACCGAAAAACTCGCAAAGACAAATCTTACCAAAAAAGACCAAGGCGGTGCCATGGAAACCGGCGATGTGGTGGACCATTCTTCAGTGACCAAGCTCATTTTTTTCACAAGCTTGCCGTTCATTCTTCTTATCGTGTATCAAGGCCCCCTTTTCATATTGTGCTTCCTAACCTTCTCCACGGCATGGGTCTCCCTTGTGGCAGCGTATCTAATTTCTGAGCTCTCCATCTCACCACCATGGTACCACCCGACCCCAGGAAAGGATCTCTGTAATAATGGTATCCCGCCTTACTGGCAAGGAATCTACACAAACCCAAAGTACGACCTCAGCATCGAGTACGAGGAGGTATCGTTTCGATCGGAAAAATATATTTTGAGAGGATGGTGGATTCCAGGGAAGGGGAAAACGTGTATATTATTCGTGCACGGTGGTGGGAGGGACAGGCGGGCGTGGCTACGCCACGTAAAACTGTTTCACGGGACAGGTGGGTACCCATGTTTTATGTTTGATTTTAGAGAGCATGGAGCCTCTGACGGTCATGGAAGGGGTTTCACATATGGGATAAAGGAGTCTCGCGATGTCGTTCAAGCCGCCAAATGGGTTCGAAAAGAATACGAAATGGACAAAGTTGTAGTAGTTGGGACTTCGGTAGGAGGCTCTGCTGCAATACTTGCTGCGGTGAACTGTGTGGAGATCGATGTAGTTATCTCTGAGAACCCGCTTACCTATGCCACGTCCCTCCAGAACCACCACTTTCAAATCGCGGTGAAAAACTTTCTGGGAACTTCTCCTGTTGTGAGCACGCTGGCTGCTTGGTTCACCACCCTCCCCGCCTTTATATTGAAGCTTCGAATCGGGTTTCTTTCTGAAGAGGCTGTTGATGTAATCCCTCGTTTGAAGCAGCCCGTCCTTCTTATGCATGGGACGGGTGATGAGGTCATTCCGCTTGAGCACTCCGAGGCCTTGTTCAACGCAGCCAATGAGCCAAAGGAGTTGTGGATCGCTCCTGAAGCGTTCCACTGTGGGCTGTATGATAGGTATCCTGACATCTTCGCGGCTAGGACCATGGGGTTTATCAAGAAATATACTTGAAAAAAAAATATATATATATATATATATATATATATTGTGTACAATTAAAAAAAAAAAAGCTGTTAACTGCAAAATACAAAAAAAAAAAAAAAAAAAAAGAAAATGAGAGTCAAAAATTGTCTAGCTACTGAGGGGGTGGGATGGGGGCGGGGGGGGGATGGATGGTAGATATTTGAGATCGGGATTTTTTTTTGTCTGCCATTATTACCCCCCCCCCCTCTACCCCGACCCCCCCCTTTTTTTTCTAACCTCAATTTTACGTTTGCTTGTTCTGTTTTTTTTTTGTTTTGTTTTTTTATACCTAACCCTGTATTCTTTTTTTTTCTCCTCCCTTTCTTCCATTTTTTTCGTCTTTTCTTCTTTTTTTTGAGATGAGTTACACAACAAAAGTACATTACATTTCCCACCCCCCCCCCTTTTTTTTAAAGTTCCCATTTATTTGCCCGCTCTTTCTTTTTCAAAAAAAAAAAAAAAAAAAAAAAAACAAGAAAAAGGAATTCCCCTGAATCCAAGAGGGAGAAAAAAAAGAAAAAAAAAAAAAAAAGAAGGGGGAGAAGAAAAAATGTCATTAGTATGTAAAGAGCACGGGAAAGCGCGCACCCTGGCGAACCTGTTGGATATCGGAAACGGAGAGTTTAGGTCTGTTTTTTTTCGAATCAAAAAAAAAAAAAAAATAATAAATAAAAAAGGTGCAAGCCGGATAGCCAATGTAAGGCGTCAGTACCCGGTGCCAACACACGAACAGCAGGAGCATCATCTTCGACAGCATTCTTCAGCTCCAAGGTGGCTCAGATAGACGGGATGCCGATGCCTTCATCCACGGCCGACCTGATGGCAGCAGGCCACACAATTATATATCCTGAAAAAGCAGAAATGTGCCACGCGCATGGAAAAATGAGGAGCCCTCAACAATTGTATCAAGTAATGACAGAACGGGGACCGAAGTGGGAGTGCTTGCTGGAAACACGGTGTAAAATCCCGGAAACTGCGATGCAGGGCGCCCCGCCAGCTTCTAGATATACCCCTTATGCAGTAACTCCAAACCCGTACTCTGGTGTCCACATAGGTGGTATTGGTGGCGCTTTTACTGGGGTGGGAAGGCAGGCGGGGGGTGCACGAATCCAGCACCACGTGATAGGCAACGAAATCCCGAACACCGAGCTGTGCTCTGTTCATGGAAAACGTCGCTCCAATACAGTGCTAGAACAGTCGCTCGATGGTTCTTGGCGGTGTCGTCCCAATGACGCCTGTAAAATTAAGAATACTGAGGCTGGTAATGTTGCCACTTGCTTCATACATCAAAAGTATTGGGGTGGGGGGGAAAAAAAAAAAGAGAAAAAAAAAAAAATAATTACAGACTGCGAAAAATGGAGTACCTAGTTGCTGATGAAAGCGGGAATTTCAAATGCAGCCAGCAATACCAATGTCAGACTGCTACCAAATGAGAACAGAAAAAAAAAAAAAAAAAAGGGAGGGGGGACAAAAAAGTTTTTTTTTTATGAAACAGAAAAAGGAGTGTTAACATTTTCCCCTCTCTCCCCCCCCCCCCAATTTCTTTTGATAGTGTGTTGTGTCCCCACCCCACCCCCACCCCACCCTTCTTCCCCACCATTCATTTACCCCCCCTCATATTTCCCGTGGGGGGGAAAGGAAAGGGACGGTGATAGTGGATATTTTACCTAGAAGTGTGTCTCGGGTCTAGAGGGAGTTTTTAAAGGAAAAAAAAAAAAAAGGAGGGGAAAAAAAAAAAAATGACCGAGAAGTGCGCGGTCCACGGGAAGGAAAGAACACTGACGAACCTCGACGAGATTAACGGGGAGTTCAGGTATGTATATCCTCCCTTCCCTCCCCCACAAACCACACAGATGCAAGCCTATCAACCCTTGCAAGGTGAGCGTGGTCGGTGGGAACACGGGAATGAACGTCGGGATGGGGATGGGGAGACAGGCCGGAATGGGGGTGAACAGGCTTCAAGCTGCAGCCTTGTCCGGACTATTCGGGATGGGGGGCATGGTTCAACCACAGCATCAACAACAACAGCAGCAACAACAGCAACAGCAGCAGCAGCAACAACCGCCTGTAAGGACAAGCAGCGATCTCAGGGCTGCAGGGCACGCGATCATCCACCCTGACACGCAGGAGGCATGCTACGCCCACGGGAAGATGAGGAACGCCACTCAACTGTACCAAGTAATGACCGCCAACGGTCCACAGTGGGAGTGCCTGCCTGAGGCTCGTTGCAAGGTTCGCACTGCCGAAGACAACACCAACATCAACGCCCTCCTCCTTCAGCAGATTGCGGGGGTGAACCGATTCAATCCTTACGGCGGCGGTGGTGGTGGGAACAACGAAGCACTTCTGACCCAGCTCCTTCAGGCCACCAAGCAGCAGCAACAGCAACAGCAGCAGCAATCTACAACCAACCAGACGCAAATGTGCTCTGTGCACAATAAAAGGCGTTCTGTTAGATCGCTTGAAATGGGAAATGCGGGTAAGCTTCAGTGTATCCCCGCTGACAGGTGCAAAGACAAATCGGCCGTCGACCCAGCTTGCCTTGCGGCTTGCTCCGCTCATGGAAAGTATGTTTTGGAGATTTTGGGATGGGGAAAAAAAAAAAAAAATAGAACGAGACGCACTGAGTTCATGGTCCCAGATGATGCGGGGGGCATGGTTTGTGCTCCAGACCACCGGTGTCAGTAGGGATTCTCCCCCCCCCCCTTTTTTTTCCTTTGAAGTGTTTCCCTCTTTTTTTGTTGCATTCTCCCAGTGGTTAAAATGCAAAGAACGAGTTTAAAAAAAAAAAAAAAAAAAACAGCACACAAAACAAAAAAAAAAAAAAAAACGGCCAAGTTCTTCTTTATTTTTTTCATTATTACCTTTTTTTTTTTTTTTTTTACCAATTCTTTTTTTTTTGTTTGGTTCCCCTCCACCCCCACCCCCACCCACCAGCCAAAAAAAGAAAAAGAAATCTCTCATCTCATAACCTCTCCGCCATCTCTCCACCGCCCTCTTGCCCTGCCCGCCCTGCACTCTACCACAACCTAACCCCTTCGGCCACATTCGTGTCATCATTGCAAAAAGTTTTTTTTTATGGCCCTAATTTTCCAAAAGTCTGTCACTAATTAGAGGCGAAAAGTGATCAGCTTCTTTAGAAAGGTTCTTTTTCTGACTCTCCGGAATTGCCTTCTGATGTGAAATCTAGGTCTATGTTAAAAATTGTTTTTGGGGGGCGACACCCCCCCCCAAAAAAACGCCTTTTTGGGACAACAAACAAAATGTTGAAGAAGATTTCAAAAACCCCGTGACAGACTTTTGGAAATTTAGGAGAGGCCATATCTAACAAATAAACTTTTAAAAAAACAAAAACAAAAACAAAAACAAACAAAAAAAAAGTAGATTTAAAAAATAAAAAATAAAAAATAAGATGACAGCCCTCGTTGAGCAAGAAGAACAAAAATCACTTTCAAAGTTTTTACTGAGGGCACGTGCCACCCCTCAGGACCTAACCGGTGTGGAGGCCCTGCTGGTGTCTGTGGGGGAGGATGGACTTGAATGCAAGTCGATCCCATATTTATACAGCTTGCTGGAGTGAGGGAGGACAAAGAGAAAACATGATAAAAAAAAATAGCACCCCTTTGAAGAAAAGGAAGAAAATAAGACAAAAACAAAAATATGTTCAGGCGCGCCTGCACCCTCCTGGAGCCCCTGTACATAGGGAAGTCAGCAAAATCACATCCAAAGAAATTCACTCTGACCGATGTTGAAGCCTTTCTATCACTAGCTGGCGACTGTAATCCAATTCACACACAATCCCCCTTTGTGCTCCCCGGGATGTTGACAGCTTCCCTGATTTCCGGTGTAATGGGCACCCAGCTACCCGGGGCAGGATCCATCTACCTATCTCAAACTCTTAAATTTCGCAAGCCTGCTAGCATCAACGAAACCCTCCAAGCCGAAGTGAAGATAACGCAACTGTCACCCGCAAGGAAAACAATCAGAATGGAAACCACCATCAGGAACGAAGCAGGCCAGATTCTGGCGGAGGGAGAGGCCCTGGGACGAAACGAGAATCCAGAGTTGTGGAGCTGATTTTTTTTTTTTTTTTTTTTTTTTTTCTTTGCGTAACCCCCCCCACACCTTTTCCAACAGGCAAAAATGTCAAAAGCCGTTGTGGGTGGTTACATCACGGGGGTGAACACAAAATTCAAGGTGGTGCTGCTGGGAGAAACAGGGGTGGGGAAATCTTCTTTGGTATGGACGAAGGAAAATACACGGTTGATTTTAACTTTTAACCCAACCCACCCACCCCTCTCCTCTAAAGGTCGAACGACTCATCCATGACGAATTTTCAGAATCGCAAAGATCAACTGTTGGAGCGTCTTTCCTGTCCCATTGCGTTCAAGTGGAAGATTGCCAGGTGAACCTTGATATCTGGGATACTGCTGGGCAGGAACGATACAGAGTATGGGAAAAAAAAAAAAAAAAAAAAAAAAAAAAAAAAAAAAAAGGCACTTGCCAAGATGTATTACCGAGGTGCCAGCGCGGCCATCATTGTGTATGACATTACCAACTACAACTCCTTCGAGAGAGCTAAAGAGTGGGCGAAGGAACTGTCGCTCCACTGCGAGAGTCCGAATCTCGTATTGGTGCTGACGGGGAACAAGCTGGACCTTGTTGAGAAAGAGCCTGGTGCTCGAAGAGTACCCTTTGAGGAAGCTTCCGAGTACGCACACCAAAACGACCTACGGGTTGTAGAGACCTCCGCGAGAGATGGCTCACATGTGAGCGACCTCTTCACCTTTGTTGCGAAAGAGCTTGCCAACACAATGCGGCCCAACTTGGGAAATGCGCCTGAAGACCGACCCTCCTTGCCCATGAAGAAGAAAGAACCAAAACAAGGCGGCTGCTGTTCGTAAAAGAAAATGCGGGAATAGAATAAGAAAAGTGTTTTTTTTTTTTTTTGTTAAGTCCTTTCCATTGTTCAATAATTTTTTTTTCTATTTTTCTTTTACCTGTATTCATTCAATTCTTTTTTTTTTTTGTTTCTTTGGTGGGTTCGTTGCAGCACAATTCTTCCTTTAGAATAGGGGGGGGGGGGTAAAAAAGTAGGGGGAAAGAAGAAGGAATTCTTGTGGTTTTGCATATATGTGGTTTGTTGTGATGGTTGAAAAATTTAACCGGGGGAAGAAGAGAAAAAAAAAAAAGTGCCCCATTTTTTCTTTTGCTCGTTGTACTAATGTCATGAGGGGGGGGGGGGGGGGGGGGGCAACAAAAAAAGGAGAAAATACTTGCTTTGTTTCTTTCTTACTTTCTTTCCATTCTTTCTTCTTAAAGTACCTATCCTTCTTTTTTTTTTTTTTTTTATAACCTTTTTTTTTTTCATAAGGATATTCTTCTTTTGTTCTAAATACTATCGCCTTCATGCCTAAGAGGCTCCAGTATAAGATAAGATGGCAACTTTAAAAAAAAGATTTTTTTTTTTTTTGGATGCATTTTCGGCACCTCCAAAGCATTTGAATAAGGAAGAAGAAGGCGACAAGAAGAAAAGAAGGCAGAAAAAGCAAACACAAAAAAAAAAAAAAAAAAAAAAAAAAAAAACTGGTCGATGGTCGGTTTTTTTCGCGTTTAAAAGATAATTGGGGGGTTTTTTTTTTATTCCTCTGCTAAGGAGAGGATGAGAATAACTTTGTGGCTTTCTTTTGGAGACTTAAATAGCTAATGTTATCCTTTGAAAAAAAAAAAAAAAAAAAAAAAAAAAAAAAACCCTCGGAAAATTTAAGTTTCACAGCCTGCCACCCACTCTGATTTCTTTGTCACCGAATTCTTCTACCCCCCCCCTTTTTTTTCCTTCAATAGTCCTCCGGTTTTTTATTCTTTTATTTTTTTTCCAAGAAAATAGAAATTGCTTGATTGTAAAATTCAAAAAAAAAAAGGGGGAGGGTGGGTGGGAGGTGAAAAGAGAGAAAAGAAAAAAAAAAGCGAAAAAAAAAAATTAAAATAAAAAGGCGGTGGAGGGAGGTGCGAGGGGGAAGGTGATGGACAGTGATGATGACTTCGAAAACTTCCTCGCGAGCAAAGCGCCGCTGAGCTCTAAAAGCGGTTCCAAATCATCGACACATGAAAAGAGCGGGGAATTCGAACTGGATTTGGATTTCGAACCAAAACGCAAAAGCGATGAATTCGGTGGGTTTTCTTCTGCACCTGGTGTGGCACCCACGCTTGACGACACCTTCGGTGAGTTTATTAAACCAAATCCCACTGCCTCTTCGGCGTCTCTGAACGACCTCAACAGCTTTTCACAATCCCCGCAAGATCTCGGAGTTGGACAAGATGCGTCCCCTGCAACACTAGGCACCGGAGATGCAACAACTTCTGATGATGGTCTCGGGGAGTTCGCTACATCTTCAAACCCTGTTGAGCCGCCTGCTTCTGAAACCTTTGAAGACGAGTTGCAGACACAAATCACTGTCGAGCCCCCTGCTTCGGACCTCGACCTTGCCGACGCAGCAAGCGATGATTTTGGAGATTTCAGTCATTCCGCTGTTCCTGCGAAGCTTGACGACACGTTTGGCGAGTTCATCAAACCGAACTACAATGCCGCCTCGCCGAACCCCGTTGAGCCCTCGGAAGCACCGTCATTAGTGTCCACCATGTTCGACAAGGCATCCCGCACCTTTTCCGGTGTAACCTTTGACGATGTGTCCGAGGCCCAGTCTGAGGTGCAGCCGAGTGTTGCCACTAATGGGGGGTCGTTCCCTGCTTGTGATGGTGGTGAGGACAACGATGATGACAATGATGATTTCGGGGATTTTTCACCTCCACCGGAAGAATTTGCAGAAGGCCCCGAGAATGACGACGCGAAGCTTGACGACACGTTTGGTGAGTTCATCAAACCGAACTACAGTGCCGCCTCGCCAAACCCCGTTGAGCCCTCGGAAGCACCATCAATAGGGTCCACCATGTTCGACAAGGCATCCCGCACCTTTGACGATGTGTCGAAATCCGAGGCTCTGTCTGAGGTGCAGCCGAGTGTTGCCACAAACGGAGGAACGTCCTTTGCGTGTGATGAAGAAAGTGATGACGATAAAAATGATGATTTCGCAGATTTTTCACCCCCGCCAGAGGAATTTGCAGAGGGTCCTGAGAACGATGGTGCGAAGCTTGACGACACGTTTGGCGAGTTCATCAAACCGAACTTCAGTGCCGCCTCGCCAAACCCCGTTGAGCCCTCGGAAGCACCATCTGTGGGGTCCACCATGTTCGACAGGGCATCCCGCACCCTTTCCGGTGTTAACTTCGACGATGCATCGAAGTCCGAGGCCCAGTCTGAGGTGCAGCCGAGTGTTGCCACTAATGGGGGGTCGTTCCCTGCTTGTGATGGTGGTGAGGACAACGATGATGACAATGATGATTTCGGGGATTTTTCACCCCCGCCTGAAGAATTTGCAGAAGGCCCCGAGAATGACGACGCGAAGCTTGACGACACGTTTGGTGAGTTCATCAAACCGAACTACAGTGCCGCCTCGCCAAACCCCGTTGAGCCCTCGGAAGCACCATCAATAGGGTCCACCATGTTCGACAAGGCATCCCGCACCTTTGACGATGTGTCGAAATCCGAGGCTCTGTCTGAGGTGCAGCCGAGTGTTGCCACTAACGGAGGAACGTCCTTTGCGTGTGATGAAGAAAGTGACGACGATAAAAATGATGATTTCGGGGATTTTTCACCTCCACCGGAAGAATTTGCAGAAGGCCCCGAGAATGACGACGCGAAGCTTGACGACACGTTTGGTGAGTTCATCAAACCGAACTACAGTGCCGCCTCGCCAAACCCCGTTGAGCCCTCGGAAGCACCGTCTGTGGGGTCCACCATGTTCGACAGGGCATCCCGCGCCTCTGCTGTTAACTTTGACGATGCATCTTCCGCATCGCCTGTTGTTGCGAAAGAGGTGAACATGGCTATAAAGACAGGACCGTCCTCAGCGGGTAGTTGTGATGTGAATAAAGTCTCGCCGAACTCTGTGGAGCCGTCTGCGGGATCGACTATGTTCACCGCGTCACCTGCAAGCGCACGGCGGGGGAGTGATTTCTTCAATGGTGACTCGTTCCCTGCTGTGCCGGAGGCGGACTTTGGAAGCTTCTCAGCGCCTTCAATGGACAACACAGTGACGAGCCTTGCTGCTGGCGAGGAAGATTTCGGGGACTTCTCCAACCCACCTGAGTACAACGATTTCAACCGAAAAGTCATGGATCAGTCACCCGTATCTGCCTCGGTATCGATAGGTGTGAGTTCCTCTCCAGTACCGCCATCGCCTCCTGTCATAGCATCTGTTGCCAGGGTACATGCTGCGGTTGTTCCGACGGAGGATGAATTCGGTGATTTTTCCATGCCCGCGACAGTTTCCATACCACCCCCTACAAAGAGTGAATCGTTGGGTGGTGGTGCAGCCGATATGAAACCGGCAGCGTTTGTTCCAGTCAGGCCTCACAAGAAGGACGCTGCAGGGGTGTTCGCATCCATCAAGGGTAAGAAAAAAACAAAGGTTTTCGGCGAAATTTTAAACCTTCGGACCGGCCATGCTGCGGCTGCCCTGTCCATGACCCCTCTGTCAGTCCGTGCTGCGAACTGTTACGTGAAGAAGACGTCCGTTCAGAAATCTTCCCTTACCGATGTAGAATACACACTTCAGAAGGATTTTTACTCCGAACTGGGGATGGCTTCTCCAGAGGTTGAGGTTAGTCTTGCTCCTCCTTCCCCTCCTTCTGTTGCCGTTGCTAGCAAACCCGCTATTGTGCAGCACCCCAAACCCAAAAAAGGCCCGATACCCGCGCTGGGGACAGACCAGCACTTGGCGCATATTAGCAGTTTGATTGCAGCATACGGCAGTAGCACAATGCAGGACCTGCCTTTGCCCGACCACAGCGATATTTTCTCGTGACGTTCCCCTAGTGGGGAAAAGAATTCTGCAAACGCTCCCTTTTTCTTTTTTTTTTTCTTTTCTCTAGGGTTTTTCTCTTCATGGGGGTTACGAATTTTTTTTTTTTTGTTTCTTGTTTTTTTTTGTTTTTTTTTCGTTTACTATGTCTAGAAACAACTATAAAAAAGTGAGGGTTCTTTTTTTTTTTTTTTTTTTTTTCTTCTTTTTGTGTGATTTGATTTTTTTTTTATATTATTATGTAGTCGGCATATGAAAGAAAAAGAAAAAAAAAAAAAAAGAACAGATTTATTTTTTTTTCCCCAAGGGGAAATAAAAACAAACAAAAAAAAAACCCCCCCTGACATTGTCAGACAAGAAAAAAAAGGAGGAAAAAAAAAAGAGGGAAAAAAAAACGTGAATGCCTTTAAAAAAAAAAAACTACAATTCTTTTTTTTTGTTTCTCCTTTTTTTTTCCTCTCTCTCTCTCCCCCCCCCGTTCGTACGCAAAAAAAAAAAAAAAAAAAAAAAAAAAAAGGGGGGGGAAACACACAACAAAAATGCAGCGCAACGAGTACCGTGATGTCACTGGGTCAACCCTCGCATGGGGTGTGGACACGCAGAAGAAGAAAAAGCCTTTAGCGAACCGCGTTCAGCTGCGAAGCGAGGAGAAGACAGCAGTCAAGGGGAAGAAAACAGTGCGCGCGGCATCATCGGGCCCTGGGGAACGCGCGGTGCAGAAGAAAAAAGTTGCCAAGCGTGTACACACCGAGGTGGCGGTGTGTGTGTTGCAGGACGAGAACGCCATTCCCGTACAAAAGAAGAGACACTTCACAGAAGAGAGCTCTGGGTCAGGCACCACCGGTCTCACCAACTACGGCCACAAAGAAAACAACATTGCAGCCAAAACCAACCCTTTCCATGAAAGGGTACTCAAGGAAGGCTTTCCTGTGAAACGTAACCGCTCACTCACCCCTCGAGCAGGGCGAAGGCCCGCCATGCAGGAGATCCATAACAAACCCCCTCCAGCTGCAAAGGGCACTGGTCTCCGACACGTGGACCACAGGGCAGACCACAACCCCTTCAATGGCGCCATGGCACCGAAACCCCGAAGCGCGTCAACTTCCGCAGCCACCCGCTCAAGGGCGGTGATGATTTGAATTGATAAATTTAGAGACAACCCCCCCCCCCCCCCCCCCCCCCTTTTCCTCCCGCTGTAAAATCCCCCACTTTTTTCCCCCCCTTTTTTTTAATGTATACCTCACAGATAGTACCTCCAATGTTTTTTGTTTTGTTTTGTGTGACAAATACACGGAGATCTGACGATGCTTTAATTTTTAAAAAAAAGCAAAAATGCCTGTAAGTCCAAAAAAATATTAAAAAAAACTACTGCAAATAATCTGAATAAGCTCAGATAGAACCCCCCCCCCCCCCCCCCCTCCTTTGTTCTCTTCAAATATCGGTTTTTGTTGCGAAGGGGGCTGAGTGGGGAGAGGAGAAAAAATGTAGTGATCAACCCTTCGGACACTTTCTTAGAAAACACGGCGCAAAAATAAATAAATAGATTTTCTTCTTCTTCCCCCCCCCCCCCCCCCCTTCTTTCTTTTACACCCCTTTATAAAAAAAAAAAAGCGCAAAAAAAAAAATGCTGCAAGAAACAAACATAAGCAACAGAGGGTGGTACCCTTCTGTGACGCCCGATGACACAGCACATAGCTACGACAGGCCGGTGTGGAACACAGGGCATGGTTTGCAGGACATGTCAGAAATACATCCAGTTGCGTCAATGAACGGCACCACCATCGTCATGCCGGGCACACCGGACTACAAAACTACCGAAAGAACCCATATTCAGCGAGATCCAAACGTGAAAAACCGAGCCATTCTGTCAGTCATGGCACTATGCTGCTTGGGGGGCCTTGCAGGGGTTGTTATGGTAATCAGCTGGGGTGTGAAAGGAAGCGAGCATGATTTCACTTGCGATGCTGCATGCCAATACAACAATAAGTCTCTGGAAAGCATCTGCACGGGCGAAGGATGCTGCGCGGAAAAAATTATCGACGGCAATACGTACACTGAAACCTGCACCGACCGCTCGCAAAAACTCCTTATCGTTGGCATCATCCTCATAGTTCTCTTATTCCTGACATTTCTTTGCACGGTGCTCCGGTATTCCATACCATCCCACCTAAACAACGATCCTCGACCGAACAATACAAAATTCGAAGGTGCGTTCCAACAAAATCCCTTGAAGAAGCTTGAGGACAATACAGCACACCCCATCACTTCGTCCCTGCAGTTATACGTTATAAAAGGCGATCAAAAGGGTGTGTTAACAGGCTCATACCTTTTAAAAGAAGGTTGTACATCGTGGGACCTCCCCGTGTGGGAAACAGAGGACCGACGTATATTAAGCGCGACAGCATCGGGCTGCTGGAGCATTATGAGGAACGGCGATGTGATAGCACAGTCGGTGGAACATCACACGAGAATGCCGCATGAGGTTGTCGGGCCGATGACCTGGCAGGTTTTAAACGATGGAAACTGGGAACCGATAAAACTCCTCAACATCACAGAGGCATACCCAGTTGGGTCTAACCTTGAAGCCAGGCTCGACGATGTCACGGTCACACCAGCAAGATGGGTCGACTGCACTGTGATAAACCAGTTCACAGATGGGTACGACATTCATGTTCACGAAACAGAAATTTTCAACCGAGCTGAAGGTCTGAGCGGCAAGGTTTTGGAAAAAGTTAAAGGCGATATTCTCAGAAGAAGGACACACCCCATAGGACACGCTATCCGTACCCCCTCTAAAACCGAACCGAAATTTGAAGCGAAAACTATTTCTGTGAAGCACCCGCAAGGCGGTGGGGCCGAAGTTAAATTAACCGTGGTTTCGGGTGCGGATGAAGGGCTTCTCCTCCACTCAGTCGTGGAATCCTTAAAACTCCCCCATGCAAATTACAGTTTGATGCAAGAAGACGGGTCGAGAGCAACTGCTAGACTTTGTTACAGCGATGTTACTGATGGTGTTGTGTACATGCTTGTGAAAGATACACCCCCCATTTCAACCCCTCAGCCAACTCGGCTTGAGATGTCAGAAGCCGAAGAGTATGGGCATGAAGAACCTGTAGAGGTGGTGGTACCTGAACCTCCTTCTAGGAAGCCGCTTCAGAAGCCTGTGTTTTCTTCAGAAGCCCCTGCTGTGCAGGAGGACGATCGGTCCTCGGTGTCGACGTCTGTCCGACGGGAGGACGTGCTATCGCTACAGGAGCGTATCAAGCAGTTTTCAAAACGGGCCGGGACCCCGGTTCGGCAGAGGGAATAGTTGTAGAATTCTTTTTTTTTTTTTTTTTTTTTGTGATTTAGAGATGGGGGAAAAAAAAATTAGATTTTTTTTTTCTCCCCCAAAAAAAGATTTTTTAGATACCGGTAATTTTCTTTTAAAAAAAAAGAAAAAATAGAAAACTCCTTTGAACCCCCCCCTTTTTTTATTTGTTTATCCCAGGGCCGGTTAAGCCACTGGGAGTTTTTTTTTTTTGCTGCAGCGATTTCTTTGGAGAGATGCTCGACAAAGCAGAGAAACTGGCTAGCCAAGGGGCATGGAGTGGAGAGTGTGTCAGGATAATTGGCATGCTCTTAGCGCTATGGAAGGGCAGCAGGGGCAGCAGGGACACCAGTGAAAGCAGAAGAAAAAAACGGTGTAAAAAAAAAAAAAAAAAAAAAAAAAAAACCATATTGCGTTTATATTCCCCTGTTTCTTTTTTTTTCTCTTTTTTTCTATTCCCTTTTTTTCTTTTCTATCTTCCCCATGTGTCCACCCACCCTTTTTCCTTCCCCCATTGTTTTTTTTTTTTTTTAAAACCACTAAGCCCACAGGCTGAAAACCGAAAGAAGTCCATTTCTGAGGCGACTCCTAGAAAAGTCAAAAAAGAAAAAAAAAATGGCAGCATTTAGCCAGACAAGGTGTTCTTTTTTTGGAGACATTCAGGTATCAGGCCTTTGACCTTATGATTTTTGGCCCAACACCCTTTTTTGGTACGGGGGAAAAGAGAAAATAAATAATAATAAAATGCACTAAAAATCCCGTGTAACACTATTCCAGCCCAGATTTAGCTTGCGTTTCACACCTCTCTGGCCAGTGGAGGGGTCCGGGGGCCTATCGGTGAGTTTCTGGTACTTGTCGGTGTTTCGGGCTCCTGAAGATCATCCTCGGTGATGTCCTCGTTCAGGTGGTAAAGCCGAAAGCAAGGTGTGGCAGAGGCACTTGCCACAGGTAGAACATTCGAAGAGGGAGGACTTTCTGAGACGCATGCAATGATGGGCTTCGCTTGATTTTCGCAGGAAAATGCTCTTTGGTGCGGTCAAATCTTACATCCTAAGTCTCGTGGTCTCGATGGTGCAGGAATTGAACTTGATGGAATTGACGCTCTTCAGCAGTTGAAGAGGCTTTTGTCAAGCAGAAACCTTAATAGTTTCATCTGCCACCGGCGGCTTTGGAGCAGCGTCGTTCCCATCTCCACCCTCATAAGGGAGTTGTGAGTTTTAAGAAAAAAAATAAAATAAAATAGAAAATACAACCATCAAGGGGGGAAATAAAAAAAGAAAAGAAAAATGTCCACATTGGCCCTTTCCCCAGGGAGGCCGTTACGAGGCGACAGAGCAGCGGAGGCAATGCTCGCGGTCAAAGGCGATCTGCGGTCTCTACAAGAAGCGACTGCAAACAGGTTCGCAAGCAGGGTGGAAAAGGAAGAGGAACACATTTCAGTAGCAGCAGGTCTGCTTAGCAAAGCGGAAAAGATGACTGAACTAGATATGCAAGAAAGCTACCAAGCCGTGTTCACGTCTCTAGAAAGCAAACTGGGGAGATTCGTGGATCTTGTCAATCATCTAGAACACGATTTGAAGGACAACCAACGCGACTGCAGCAAGGCATCTACGGTGCTAAAAAACCACATTGACAAATTAGAATCGAGACAGCAAGACACATCCGCCAACCTCTCCAGAATCACCGCGAAGCTCTCACATGTAGAAGATCGAGCAAACCACAGTGAAGGCGGGGTAGAAGGTGCAATGCTTCAAATCTCCCATTTAAAAAAAGATTTGGAGCTCGCGCAAGGCCATTCCGAGACAAGCGTTCAAGTATTAGAAAAGCGTGTCTCAGAGCTAGCCGCACGACTCAACGAAGACGAGACCGAAGCAAAGGTTTTGGGGAAACGAGTTGAATTACTTGAAAAGAAATGCGAGAACATCTCCTCATTGGAAGAAAAAGTCGAGGCTTTGGAGAAATACAACAGGGACTTCATGGCTCTGAGTAAAGAGTCGTCCGGTACCTTCGAAACAGAAATCGATCAAAAACTAGCTGCCCTTGACACGAGGTACGCGTCGCTTCTGAAGCACTACCACTCCACCATAATGGGCCAGGTTGGAAATGTTCAGGAAACTTTTCAAAGCAAGTTCCGGACGCTTCAAGCCTCCACAGAGGCAGACATTACAAAAATCGCGGACGAAGCTTCATCTATGTCAGCGTCGTTCAAGACTGCGCACGATAAGCTTGCGGGTGAGGTGAAAACCCTTAACCGCAGGTTGCTGTCATCTCTTCGGTTGATGAAGGACAGCGGTTTTGATGCCCAAAACGCCTCTCCTTCGGCCTTCACGACACCCGTGCCTTCTGTGAGAAGCCACTCCGTTGCAAACAACCCGCCCGCTCAACACGCTGCCCCAATCAGCAACGTTTCCGCTACCGCTGAGATCGACCACTTTTTGCGGGGGCTAGAACAGATGTCTTTGTGATTTTTTTTTTTTTTTTATTTCCCGCTCCCTCTTTTTTTTTTTTTTTTTTCTTTTTTCTTTTTTTTTTTTTTTCCCCTCAAAATATTTTGTGTAAAAGCCCCCATGTTTAACCCCCTCCCTTTACCCCTTCCAAGTTTGTAAAAGTGTTTTTTTTTTTTTTTTTTTTTTGTTTGTTGTTTTTTTTGAAGGCTTCAAAAAAAAAAAAAAAAAAAAAAAGGGAAAAAGAGGGGGGAAAAAAAATGCAAAATGTAGCGAATACAGGGCTGGCGAGCTTCAGAACAGGCTCGAACGCGGAGAGATGGATGCGAGCGGCGGTGCTTTCGGCTATTGGGTCGGCCGGTCTGTACATCTGGGCGAAGGACAGCGAGAGCGCGTTTTGGACACACTTGCTAATGCCCGGCGTAAAGCGGTGCTTTGTCGACGAAGAATGGGTCGAGAGGCGAGCAGTGAGTATACTAAGGAGGGGGAAAGGCCCCTTTGACTACTCAACCACCTCACCTGTCTTGAGCCTCAAGGCTCTCGGCAAATCCCTGGACCATCCCATTATGCTAGGCCCCGGCTTCGACCGAAATGGAGAGTGCATCTATGGTTGTTTTGGTCTAGGATACTCCGGTGTTGAGGTAGGAAGCGTTACACCACAGAAGCAAGCGGGCAACGGGCTGCCCCGCATCTTCAGAGTGAAGGCGGACGAAGCGATGATCAGCCGTGCGGGGAACCCTTCCCGTGGTATGGCTGTCTCATCATTCTTCATGGAACAGCACTGCGATTGGGAAACCGCCTTCGGTTACCCCGCGGACTCCCGTCTGCTGGGTGTCAATGTTGCCAGGAATAAAGTGTCAACCGACCTCATTGAAGACGCGAGGATCGGAGTTAAGGTGTTTTCTGAACACGCTGACTACGTTGCCGTGAACCTCGGGTCGCCGAAGTTAAAGGTAAAGGGGGGGGGGGGGGGGAAAGTTTTTTTTTAAAAAAAAAATAGGGTGACAACTTAATCCCATCGAAAACGTGGCTCGAAGACCTCCTGCGGTCCTGTGAAGCGGCCAGGAACCGGTTGCCTGAGGAGCACCGCAAACCAATTCTATTCAAGGTGTTTGAAAAAAGAAGAAAAAAAAAAAAAAAGAGAGAGAAAAAAAACAGTTATCATACGACATGACCGAACAAGACAAACAAATTATATCAAAAATCGCCGTCGACAAGAAACTAGACGGCTTGATTGTGGGCAACGGTACTGTGGAGCGGCCCGGCTTGCTGGAGTACCACTACCTGTCGAGACAGCCCGGGCTGTGCTACGGGGCGCCGACGAAGGTATTATTTCCCCCCTTCTCTTGAAAACAACTGTCAGGAAATGTCCACCAATCTCATCAAAGACCTGTACAAGCGAACGAAGGGAAGCGTTCTCATCATCGGCGGCGGCGGTGTCTCCAGCGGAGCAGACGCACTGGAAAAAATCGAGGCCGGCGCCACGCTAGTCCAAATGAACACCGCACTAATGAACCATGGCCCCGGTTCTGTGCCTATGGTGAAGCGGGAGCTGAACATCGCACTGGAAAACAAAGGATATGACAACATCATGGATGCTGTCGGGAAGGCCGTCAACCTTTGAAAAAAAAAAAAAAAATCAAAAAAAAAAAGTGTGGTTTTTTTTTTTTTTTTTTTTTTTTTTTTTTTTTTTTTTTTTTTTTTTTTTTCCCCGGGAATTACAAAAAAAAAGGGGGGTGATAAGAGGAAAAAAAAAGAAAAAAAAAAAAATGATGCGATCAGTAATGAGAAGGTGGGCGACGAGCGTAGCAGTGTCGAACAAGGCGATGCTGTGGGCGGGTTTGGAAGGGCAATCTTACGCGGCGCTTGCAAAGCTCCCGAGCTTGGAATCGGAGCTCCCCGCGCTGAGGGAGGCCACCACGAGCCAGAGGACCGAGATCGCCAAATCCGAGAACGGCGCAGCACTGTTCCTATCAACCGAATTCAAGTCTCTCGCAGAGATGGTCCAGTTTTACGAGGAGATGATGTTCCCTGTCCATGCCCTGAGGGATACCGTATACAACACATGGGTGGACAGGTGCGGCATCAACAGCAAAATCGTACAAACGAAGAATGCGTCTACTGGTGACATGACGTCATGGAGGACAGAATATGACTCCCTGGACAAGAAGATCCAAACTCTTGAGGCGGAGAAACTTGCTTACGTTGCAAAGATGTTCAGCACTGAGATGTACAACCAGCTTTTGAACGCGTTGAGGTTGGCTGGTGATGCTCCTGGGTGCAAGCAAGTCGCAACAAGGGTATGAGAAAAAAAAAAAAAAAAAAAAAAAAAAAAGGTTTTCCACGACATGACGGAGAACGAGATAACTTTCGACGAGACGACTAAGATCCTTCTCAACAATATTATGTTTGGTGACACTGTGTACGACAGCTCCGACCTTCTCTTCAGCCACATTGAGTACCCCGAGAGGGGTGCCCACACCTACGTTGCCTCTGAGACAATGGAACAAATTTCCGACAGAGTGCTTGGTACAGTCGGTGAGAGGCACACCATCGAGACCACAAATGGTGCGGACGAGGTTCAAAGGGATCCGTATGTTGGGAAAAAAAAAAAAAAAAAGAGGGGAGGAAAAAAAAAAAATATATATATATATATATATATACAGGATCTTCCTTATCAGGCCTGCCACCACTGTTGGTGAGGAGAGCTAGATTCCGGTTTTTTTTTTTTTTTGTCAGTGTATTTTTTTTTTTTTTGCCCCACCCCCTTCCCTCGTTGCTTTTTTCCGAACGGTTTTTTTTTCCCCCCCTCCTTTTTTTTTTTCCCTCTTTTTTTTTTTCTGTAGCTAAAACAAAAAAAAAATACCCCTCCCCCCCCCTCATTTTTTATGTTTTGTTAAAGCAAGCCGATGACCAAAGTGTTTTGCTATTTTTTTTTCTCTTCTTTTTTTTTTCAATGAAAAAACCCCTCCTATTTTTTTTTTTGATTTTTCAGAAGAAAAAAAACCCCCTTTTTTTTTCTATATTTTTTTTTTTCTTCATTGGGACGACACCACCCCTTTCCCCCCCTATTATATTCCTATTCCATTCCCCCACTTTCACACCAATTTTCTTTTTTTAGAGGGCACTGGAAAGATACACGACCCATCCGTGGGAAGTGATCACTGAAGGGAAAAAGCACCCGACACCCACATGGAGTGAACTACGACAAATGTAGGGGGAGGGCTCATGAACGAGTACGGAAAGGATATCGTCAAATGGCTAAGGCAGCTCAAATGGTACCGGGGCCCGAGGAGAACAACGGTCACGACGATAGAGCTTGCGCTGGACTTTGAGAACAGCACAACGAAGTCGCTGGTGGGTGAACGTGGCGACCTGACACTCATAAGGAAAAAGGCAAGACGGCTACATACCCTGTTGGTGAGGGTGAAACTGACGTTAAAAAAATTAAAAAAAAAAAAAAAAAAAAAAAATCAGGCCAAAGAAAAAAAAAAAAAAAAAAAAAAAATGGCACGCCTTTTGGCGGTGCTTTCAGTAGCACTTGTAAGTGTGGTGGAAGGAAAGATAATAGGCGCAAGGGTGGAATCCTGCACTGGGTGACGATTGAACTCTCTGCCGCATGTGAGGTCATTCCTCCATGGGGCAGAGTCGAAAAGATTTCCCGCCCTGGAAATCAAGTGGATCAATGGGGCACCACCCACCATGCATTTTATAAACGAATATGGAAAGCAAGAAGGCCAGCGTATTGATCTGTCTAGATATGACGGAAACGGAATCGTGCGTTTGCTTAACCAACAAGGCATAACCACGGCCACACCTCGAATGACCTTTAAGGCTCGTGAGTTCAAAAAAACCCCCCAATGTGTAGCCTGGAGGCAAACTGCGAACTGCAACCCTCGGTCTTCCCGCGTCCCCACCGAAGACGCCTCGTGCTCTGATGATATTTATTCGAACCAGTCTGGTTTCTGTGAATGTGCTGATAAAACCACAATGCTGTTTTCCTGCGAGGAAGCAAGGGCACCGTTCACCTGCCAAGAGGCCTGTTCACACCCAAATGAGTACAGGAGTTAAAGTTTTTTTTTTTTTTCTTCCAGGATGTAATGGGGCTACTCTTTTTTTTTTTTTTTTTTTTTTTTTTTTTGGGCACCCCTTTGTTCCCTTTTTTTTTTTTTTTTTTCCCTCCCACCTTCGTTACCCTTTTTTTTTTTTTTTCTTCCCCCACTTTCATGGGGGAGAAGAAGAAAAAAAAAAGGACGAAGAAAAAAAAAAATAATGTGACGTTTCAGTTTTTTCTTTTTTCCAATTTTTTTTTAAATTTTTTTGAAATTGGATTCACACAACCCACTGACGGTTATACATAAAAAAACAGAAACTGAAAAAAAAAGAAGGAGAGAGAAACAATAAAAAAAAAAAAGGTTGAAAAAAAGGGGTGCTTAAAAAAAAAAAAAAAAAAAAAAGAAAGAGTCGGGGTTTTTTTATATGGTCACCTCTCCGCTATTTGTCACAAAGTACTGCCCGCAAATTTCATCCGCAAATTTCATATTTCTTTAAGTGTAAAAATCAAAAGCCATGCCTGGATTTGCTCCAGATCGCGCTCCATAAAATTTTGAATAAGAAATCATGGCTAGGTGCTGTCATTTTTTTTTTACTTTCTTTAAACCCAGCGAAAATTAAGCAGGATTTACACTACTTTTCCCTTTAATTCCATGTCAAAGTTGTGCAAACTGTGTTCATACGCCACGGGAACCGGTATCTTGTTATCCAGCTTCCCTCAGGCCATGCAGTCGAAGCTGTTGGGGTCACACACTGTGAAGTCGTGAAGCCCTTCAAGGACTCTCGTGTTCTGTAACACAAACGCGTGTCACTGTTGTCCAAGGAAAAGAACTTGACGATGTCCTTCGGGTCGACATCCTTGTCCAAGAAGGGCTGTTCTGAACCACCGTTTCTCCGGCTCTTTGCAGTAGATGCCGAAAAGCCGCTGCAAGAGTCCCAACAGCACCCCACAAGTACCTCATGGTGTTGTTGGGCCAAAAGAGCACTCTGAAGCACTTAGAAGTGTCGCTGTGTAGAAAGTCTAATTTTATTGCCTGAATCAGGAGGGCCAAAAACAGGCCAAAAAACGCACACAAATTGGCTCACTAGTGCCCACCGAAGATCGTACGGAGACAAAAGCACCTTCCAGTGGGACCCCTCTTTGGCTGCAGATTGTCAATAAAATTTTGAATAAGAGATCTATGGTTAAATGCTGCGCGTTTCTGGGTGAATAAATCGGGATTTGCTGCATTTTCCCCGTTTCGTGACAGCCGAATTTCGGTTCATTTTTATGTTTCATCCCTCCACATTGTATTTTTTCTCAAAAGCAAGCCCTTTAACGGAGTTTTCGGGACTATTTATACGTTTCTTTCATACTTCCTGTGGTTGCATGCTGCCCCCTTTTTGTGAATATTTAAAAAAGCGTTTTTTTCGCATTTTTCGAAAAAAAGCATTGACAAATAGCGGAGAGGTGACCATATATATATTTTTATAAAAACTTTTCCCCCCCTTAAAATTAATTTTCCCACCCAAAAAAAAAAAATCAAGGTGCAAGGGTTTCTGGTCCCTTTGGTACACATTAAAAAAAAAAAAAAAAATGGATCTTCTCATGAACGCGAAAAAGAAGATAGAGATTGTTTTGACCGACCACCTGATGCTCCCGGTGGACGACGATGCGACTCTGGCAACGAAGAAACTGATGCTGCTCTGGTGCATCTTCTCAGCTGCCGTCAACGTAGTAATCTTCCATGTGTCCATACATCCCATCACAAAATGGCTCTCACTGGTATGGCTGGCAACCGGCGTCGGCTTTACTATCTTCGAACTGTACACAAGAACAATGCCGGAACTAGCCATCAAACTATACTGCGGGTTCTGCACAGCACTCCTCCTCATATACGACTTGGCAACTGCAACAGCATCTACCGCAAGAGGATGGCCGGTCCTGGTAATTGTCATAGATCTGTTGCTGGTAACAAGAGTTGACAGTGCATTCAGCAAAACCATCGTCTTCATAACATACATATACCTAACATTGACCGCGATTGAAAGCGCGGTACGATTTGGGTTGTACGACCTACCTGGCTTTGCGTCGCAAGCAGACCGCAGAGATGTTTTCAAATGCGACACACTTCCATGCGCGAATCTACTCGGTTCGGTACAAGACTATTGCATTTATGTAACTGTTTTTTTGTTGGATTTTTACTTCACGAGGGGTTTTGCAGAGAGGTTGTACAAAGAAAACCAGAAGATCGAGGCGTCGATCCACACCGCTGAAAAAATTGCAATGGCGCTGTCAAAATTCGACCTCGAGTCCGCCAAGGCGGAGCTAGCCAAAACCAACAACCAACACCTCCCGATTCAACTCCACAACGCTTTCAGCAATATCGTTAGAAACCTGACTCTGTACAGACCCTACCTACCAGATGCTCTTTTTGAAGACGATTCGGCGACATCGGCTGGTGTGGCGAGCTTCTCAACAAGTGTAATCCCCCCTGGAACAACATCGCCAGGAGAGTCGAAAGTAAGCGTTATGTTCACCGACATCCAAGGTTCCACCGCAATATGGGAAGACTGCCCTGAAGGAATGAAAAAAGCATTGAAAATCCACAACAACACGATCCGCTCCCACCTTGACCAAAGCAAGGGCTACGAGGTTAAAACAATCGGCGACGCGTTCATGGTGGCCTTTGAAAGCGTACCTGATGCTGTGAGCTGCGCGTTAGGTATTCAAACAGACCTGCTAAACGCTCCTTGGCCCCCGGAGCTCCTTGAACTCGAAGACTGTCAAGAAGACAGACAAGACTGTTTCAAAGTGTGGTCCGGCCTCCGCGTTCGTATCGGGATCAACTATGGATCAGTAGAACCCGAGCTCAACCCTTTAACAGGCAGATTCGATTATTTTGGAAACACCGTCAACGTAGCAGCAAGAGTAGAAGGAGCCTCTGTCGGCGGGTGTATCGCAGTTACACAGGATGTCATAGCAGCACTCAACGGCTGCACAACATTACAGTACATAACGGTTCCCTACGGTTTGGTCCCGCTTCGTGGTGTGTCGAAACCGTTGCAACTGACTTTATTGCTCCCCCCGGAACTGAGAGGCCGCAAGCAGCAGATTGAAAGCAGGCTTAACGGAACTCAGAAATCCAAGCCCCCCAGCGTAATGAGCAGCGCCAAAAGAGAAAAAGCAGTATCCGAATCAGCATCAACCTCCACTGTCGGGAACGAATCGATGATCACAGGCAGGTTCGAGTTAATCAACAACGCTACTGTAGCTACTATATCTGTCAAAACGCCTTCCGGTGCTCAGGATGAAGGGTACTTTGCGTTGAACGACAATATAAGTAAAATTGTTCACACTCTGGACAGGACGTCGGGGACGGTGGTCACGGTGTTGGGGGCGATGGTGACGGTGGGGTGGAACACGGTGAAGAAATCCGTGACGCATTTCGAGAATTCTTTGAAATTCACGTCGCTTGTCGGACCGAAAAAATACGAGCACGCCCGGTACGTCATCGGGCTGTGCAGCGGGCAAGTAGGAACGGCCACCGTCGGCACCAGCGTTCAACGATTTGTAACGGTACTGGGTTCCCCTATAAAACTGTCCATAATCCTGGCAAACTCCACCTCGGATGTGGCAACACCTGTTCTCTATGCGCCAACATCGATGACACATTACTTCAGCAATTATAGGTCTGAACTAAGGGTTTGCTTCCGGCCTTTAATGACTTGGGATTTGGTCGGCCTCTCTAGGACGCTGACTGTGTACGAATTATGCGTCTCGCGGCTTACTGGAATGGACGTAAACTCGTTAAAGATGCTGTCGGCCACTGAGGAGCACGAGACGGGCAACGAGCCGAATCATCAGACATCCTGGTGCTGGACTGGGCATTATTGGGAGGCATTCAGGAAAACTGAGACGAAGCTTATTGAAGAGCAAGCCATTGCTGCTGGTGATCAGGTGGCTTTGCTAAGTGCTGCGGTTATGGCATCGGGAACCCGGAAAGTGGTTGTTGAGTAAGTGGGGGGGGAATTGGCAAAAAAAAAATTAAAATATAGTGTGCTGAGCCACGCTGTTAAGAAAGAAAAGGGGGGGGGGGGAAATAATGATAATAATAAATAATGCAATCATATCTCTAAGGTCCGCTTTTTTTTTTTTTTTTTTTTTTTTTTTTTTTTTTCTTTCTTCTTTTAATAAAGCAATGAGATCGGCGCTAGGTTTTTAATGGTGATAAATCGGCCTGTTTTTTTTTTTTTTTTTTTTTTTTTTTTTTTTTTAAATCCATCTTTTGGAAGATTTCTTCAAGATTATTAGTTTTCAAAAATTCGCTCTATTGCCACCTTAGGGCTTTTGCTTAACGGGTTTTAGAGATATGGAGCACAAATATCAAAGGAAGAAAAAAAAAAAAAAAAAAAGAAGAAACGCATATTTCTTTTTTAGCAAGCAAAGTACACACGCCCCCCCCCCCCCCCCCCTGCTTTTTTTATTATGATGAACCCGTGTTGTGTGTTCCAAGTAATCTCTTTATTCAAGGTTTAAAAAAAAATCACAAAACAAGAATAACATTGCCATATTCCCCTTTTTCTTCTTCTCCCCCCCCCTCCATTTTTCCACGTCAAAGAAGAAAGAATAAAAAAAAGGGAGGGGGAAAAAAAATCAATTTTCTTCGCGATTCTTGTTTGGTATCGCAGAAAACAGTCAAAAAAAAGAAAGAAAAAAAAAATAAAAATAAAAAAGGGGTGAGGGGGGTGTGGGAAGAGAAAGAAACAAGGAAGGGGGGGGAAAGGGATTCCTGGAAAAATGACTTTTTTTTTTTTTTTCTTCTTCTTTTTCCAGTGTTGGCTTACCTCCTCTTCCCATTCTTTTTTTTTGGGCTGAAGCAAACAAAAAACAAAGGGTGAGGGGTTTAAAAAAGAAAAAAAAAAAAAAAAAAAAAGAAAGAAAAAGATACCTTTTCGTTATTTGAGTCCACTGACTGCTGATTTCCATAGTCGATTTTCAAGACCTGGATCAGGATTCAGCATATTGGTTCACCTTTTGGTGATATGTTCATGCCGGATATCAAAAGAAGTGAGTGAAGAAAATGACGAATGGCGAACTATAAAAAAAGTATAAAAAAATTTTTTTTAAAAAAAAAGGTACAGAGGTATTGGGAGAAAGAAAGTGTGACGTCGCCCCGCCCCCCCCTCCCCTTAAGAATGCGGCCTTTGTTTTGAGGGGGAAGAAAAAAGGAGGATCCAGTGCCGCCCTTTTTTTTTTCTTCTTTCTTTGAGCAAAAAAAAAAAAAAAAAAAAAAAAAAAAAAGTTGGCAGAGGTTTTTTTTTTTCCCCCCCTCCAGTATTGTAATTAGTCATAACTTTAAAAAAAACAAAGAATATCTTTGCCAATTCTCCCCCTCTCCCCCCCCCCCCTAAAAACCCACCTTAACATTCGGGGTTTCTTTTTTTTTTATATTTTATTTTCTTAAACAGTGAGCAGCCCCCCCCTCCCCCCATCCCCGCGTGCACTGATACTTTATCGAAATTCCTTCTCTTTTATTCCAGGAAAAAAAAAAAGAAAAAAAAAAAGTCCCTTATTTTTTATTTTTTGGTGCTTCTCAAGTGGTTTGAAAAAAAAAGAAATAGGGGAAGGGAAAACATGTAGGGTACATGGGGTTCAAAAAAAAAAAAAGTTTTTTCACTATAAAAAAAAAAAAAAAAAAAAAAAAAGAAAAAAACCCTTAATTTCGAGATTAATTGAATAATTTCTTTTTGGTGTCGTAGTGGCGGGTACATTTTTTTGTTTATTGTGCGCACAAATTTCGTTATTTTACCTGATAAAATTACTCATTGCGCTTAGGGGGGAAGGTTTACAGCACGAGTTATATAAAAAAAAAAAAAAAAATAAATAAAAAAAAAACCCATGGGAAGTCGGCGTTCATTTCCCACCTGGCAGGATGTGCCTGTTCATTAATAAATATGAGCCCGGATTAAAATGTCAGGGTTATAAAAACTTTCTGAACGCCAAAATCAAAAAAAAAAAAAAAAATAATAAATAAAACATGTAGACTGCCAGACGCACACAAAAGTGATGCCGGATTACTTTTTTTACTTAAAGGTTTTCCAGTTTCCCCCCCCCCCTTTTTTTTAACCAGGGATTTTTCTTTCGTTCTTTTCTTTTCTTGATGCAGAAAAAGAAAAAAAAAGAAAGATGAAATAAACCTCAATACACCTACGAATTCGGGCCTTTCTTTCACTTCTAAAAAGAAAACTTGCCCACCAGTCCCGTGGCTTGCCTTTTCTCTCCCCCCACCCACCCATTCCCTTCTTTTTTTTTTTTTTTTTTTTTTTTATACTACCTGCCCCCCACGTTGTGCCGTGAAATGAGAGTACTTTTTAAGTGGCGACATTTTTTTAGTCGCCCCACCCCGACTTTTGTATTGTTGAAAAGTATGGGGCGCTCGAATAGTACGGGAAATATTATACAGAACAAGAAAAGAAAAAAAAGGATTTTTATAACAAAAAGAAATTGGGGGGGGGGGGGGGGGGGAGAGGGAGAAGAAATGGTTTCGGCAGCTTCCTTTAGTTCATATTTTTTTTAATTTTTAATTTTATCAGTAGGGCGAAAAAAAAAAAAAAAAAAAAAAAAAAGAATATGAGCTCGTCCGGAAGAAAATGTCAACACTTTTTTTTTTTTTTGGCACTTACGAAAATTCCTTAAAAATGGGGTCTGGGTTATTTGTAGTTCCAAATTGAATCGTTTGCCAAAAACCAAAAGAAACCATTCTAAAAAGCATGTTTTTTTTTTTTGCACGCGCGTTTTAAAAATAAAACAAACGGCGAGCATTTTGACCTGTCTGGTGCTCAAGCTTAGACTGCATTTCTGCACACAAAGTGGTGTCGGACTACTTTTCTACTTAGAAATTTAATGGGGGTTTTCAGTCGCATAGGAGGTCATTTGTTGACATTTTTTCCCGGACGAGCTCATATCTATATTTATTATTATTATTATTATTTTTAAACCGGTGGTGGGGCTGTTGACCTCCTCGTCGGTCATCACCGGTAGCGCCCGAGTGGAAGAACGTAACGCAGATGCTCAGGGTGACGAACAGGCAGCAAACTGCACGAGTTGGGGTTGAGCAGTACATCGCACGCATTAAGGACACGAAGCGGGACGCAGAAGAAGCCACAACTCGGCCGCGGTGCGCCCCCTGTAATCAAGTAGACAGTTCTTGTGCAACATCTGCCTCCTTTAACTCTTATATATTTTTAATTTCTTTTTTTTTTATAGTTAGTATCTCTCTCCTCCCCCCCCCCCCCCCCCCCCCTGCAAAAGAAAGTAACTTTCTGCTAATTTCCTTTCAACGTACATTTGGACAGCAAGTCCGCACTCAAATATACATATATATGGTTTGTTATCCTAGGTTTGTCGACTTTTCAGAAACCCCGAAATCTGAAGAAATCTAACCAGAGAGGAAGCAATGTTAGGTGGCCTGGGGGGAGGGGGGGGGGGATATTAGATTTTCTGGTGCAGATGACAAGAAAGAGAATTATTGGCCATATGAAGTTCATTTGGGGGAGGGGGGAAAAAAAAGTGGCTTTCTTAGCTTAGGTATAATTAGGGAGGTATCCGAACTACTTTTTTTTTTTTTTTTTAGTTTTTTTTCATTTCAAAACATTTCACTTCACATGCGAGCCAAATGAAAAATTATATATAGCTTGTACACTTTGGGCCCGGGTTAGGGAATGTACACTTTTCATTTTTTTTTTTTTTTATTCTTCCGAGCGAGAAAAAAAACCCCCCTTTGTTCTCCTTCCCTTTTCTTTTTCTTCCCATGACGTCCAGTCCAGAGAGGAAAAAAAAAAAAAAACTTCATTCGATGGGCGTTGGCTTAACTTATCCTCAATCCTCTTCATCAGGGCTGCCTTCCACTGGGACTACTGGTTTGCTGAATCAGTAGGACCGGGTGAAGGTTGCACAGAGATTGAGAGATTCTTTTTTTTTTTCTTCTTCTTTTTCTTCTTCCCCCTGTAATCAAGTAGACAGGGCGCCACCAACACTGGCCTCCTTATCTCTTATATAAACACACATATATATATATGGGTCGATTTCAAACCCCCCCCCAAAAAAATGAGGCCAATTGACACTTTCGCTGCATCTTTGGGCATGCCATCCCCTTTAAAAAAAATTCTCCATATTTCCCGGCCCATATTAGGAAAGAACCCGGGTCAGAAATCGCTCAAGAGTGCTATTTTGACCTATGAAAAATTCAGTTTTAGGGTCAAAATCGGGTTTTAGTGGTTTTGGTAAAGTCAGAGAGTATGCTTTCAATAGCAAGAAATAGCGGAACTCACTACTAGAAGGTGGCTGAAATGATGTTGGAAGTGGAAACCTTCATTTCCTAGTCTTCTGCGGCTGAGATGTGCTGCTGCTGAGTGGGCGACCTCGTTTCTTTTTACTATTAGGCCTTCTACAGCATTTTGGGGGGTTTTAAGAGGCTCATTCGTAGGTGTACTTGGTGCTTTGGGCTTGTTATGGGGAGTCGAGTATTTTCGTAATTTGGTTACTATTCTTTCTCGTTTTTCAAGTCCGGGAAGGCTATCAGGAACGTCCTCATACTCATCACAAGATTCATAGACTGGGGGCCTTTTCTCTGCCCTGTCTGCATCGAGTTCTTTGATGATGTACTTTAGTTCCTTCTAGCTCGTGGACGCGCACGTAGCAATACACCCTCCGGTGTGCTCCTGAGCTCATATGCACCTGTAAAATCCGGAAACTCAAGAATTTTCTTTTTGTACGGTCCAAAGACATCAGGAACTACATGCACGGCGCACTGCTATTTGTTCCACAGTTTTAATTGTTGTGGAACGAGGCACCCAAAGCCAAACACGAGAGAGCACACCAAAGTGGCTGTCCCTGCTGTTTTTGCCGTGTTTCTCCCCCAGAAACCACAGGGAAAACGTCCGATCAGGATAGACATAACGAAGACCAAAAAGAACAAAGTAGCAAAATTCCTTTGCACGAAAGTGACACCCACCGTCAGTCCAGAGTATCCACTCTATTTCTTTCTTTATTTTTTTCTGTGACCATGCTACTGTGGAACAAGTCTTTTCCAACAGTAAGGCCAGCTGCCCTTATTTCATCATGTGTGATGTGGTCAAGCCTCATGCCTCTGACCAATTGGCGCCGTGTGGTGTCTTGTTGGCTACCAGAAAATGATAGCAGAAGTGCCGCTAAAAGTTCCCCTTTACGCACTACGTCACAAACTAGTACAGCACAGTCGTTGCCACTGAGTTCCTGAAGAACCTCTGTGGCGAGTGTCCTGATCGCCGAGGTGTTCCCATTTACCCTTTCTCGGTCCGAATACCATTTTTTTTTACCCCTAGCTTCTCAACTGCAAGTTTAAAAGCATCCATTTTTGTCACCCCCTCTTTTACTGAATTTGTGCAAAGTGAAAAAACCCATTTTTGCACTTAGGACTGAATTTTCTGGGTACTAGTAACACTCACTTTCCAATTTTCTGGGGTGTTTTTTTTCCTAACCTGGGCCGGGAAAGTTGTAGAATTTTTTTTCTTTGGAAAAAGTACTTAGAGAAATATTGAAAGTGTCAATTGGCCTCATTTTGGGGGGGGGTTTTTTTTTGAAACGATGCCATATATAAATATATTTTTTTAAATATTCTTTTTTTTTGGTTTAAACGATATTATTGTCGCGACTTCAAAAAAAAAAAAAAAACTAGTTGGTGGCAGCGTGACGTGAAGTGTTATTTTAATAGGTAAAATACCGCTTCGTTAGCAAAAAAAAAAAAAAAATAAATAAAAAAAAACAACAAAATCAAGCGCCAGACAACAATTTCTTTTTTCTTATAAGGAGGATCTGGGTGTCAAGGCGAGGAGGCGTGCCCACAGGACTTGTACCACGCTGGTGGAGCGTCAACTCCTGCGCCATATTGGAGGACCCACACGGGTATGACAGAAGGCCAGTGCTCCCGGAGCGGCATCGAAGGCGTGTGGGAACCTGTCGGGCTCCTGTCACAAACACTAGGCTGCCCGCAGTTGACTACGGGGACTAAGCTCAGCTCGGCCGGTGAGCGCAAAAACGCATATCTTAACGCATATCTTAACCCTTATGCAGCATTTTTTTTTTTTTTTTTTTTTTTTTTTTTTTTTTTTTGGAGAAAACCGATCCGAGACTTTGGTCTGGGTGACCAGAGAACAATTACGCCTGTTGACATTGCATATGGGTTAAGAGAATAGTTTTTTTTTTTTTTTTCCCTCTCGTCACGCGACATTTACTAGGATGAAAAAGAAAAAGATTCAAAGAAAAAAGAAAAAAAAAAGAAGAGCAAAAAAATATGCCTGTTTTTATTATTTTTTTGGGGGGGTATCAGTAAATTAAGTTGCCTTATGAAATAGGGATCAAGGAGTGGCTTTTTTTTTCCCTTTTTTTTTCTTTTTCAAGAATTCCCTCCCTTAAAAACCAAAACAAAAGTAAGAAGCGGTAAGTGGGGGGGGGGGGGGGGGGAATTAGGGGTGTGGCTCTATGCCGCAAAATTGAATCCTTTCTCTGTTCTTCTCGCGTGCTGGGGGAGCCAGGATTCTTATTATTTCGTCAGGTTTATACATTTCTAGGTAGCTGCATCGAGTTTTTCTTGTCTTGACAAATAGCGAAAATAAAGGACCACATTTTTTTTGCTGTGGGTGCTCTTATATATCTCTTCTTTTTTTTATTATTATTACTGTAAAACGAATAATGTCGGACGGAAAAATTCTCGGACAGAAAAACTCCCGGACACCAAAAAAACCCGGACATTTTTCCGTCCGGGAGTTTTTCTGGAAGAAGTTTTTTTACTTAAGGGGGGTAGCAGCTCCCACCACGTTTGCCTGGAAGGGCTTTATTCCTTGTGCAGAGCCAAAATGTCACCCTGCGTGGCAGTTTGAATTTTTCTTCCCCTTTCAATGCACCAACAAACAGCACCCACGGGATCTTTAACTTCTCATAAACCCGTACTTCTTTCGTCAGATTGACCAGTTCGACTACCCAAGGCACGTTGAGCAGCTGGCTTGTGAGGGGCCCAACTTTGGTGCTGACACCCCCGGCCAGCTCACCCCCGAGATAAACTCCTTACACCGGGCCAGTACAAACCCCCGAAAGCAGCTTGGCGGCCTCTGCCTCGGTCAGAAGACGGCAGCAACAGGTTCAACAGAGCCCCCGGTTTCTTCCAGACGGAAATACTGGACGTTGCTATTCCACCCTACCACACCCTGGCCGCCGCGACGCCGTGATAGCTGCGTATCGCCCAATACGGGATTTAGCATCCTTCGGGGGCTGAAAGATTTTTGCTTGAGTCAATAGGTAAACGGGCTTGGTGAGCCTATCCCAGCACAACAAATATGCACCTATGCAGAAGGGCGCCAATCCAGCCCGAAAGACAGACCTGGTAGACTTTGGTGGGACACTGTCCTTTTCCACTGGCTAGGCTGACAAAATTTTGCAGCAAGAAAGACAAAAGCCGCAAGCCACCTCCGGAAAGCCCGGAAACGAGAAGGACAACGAGAAGGCACGCTGTTTCACCATGGAATTCAGGTCCATAATCGACACCCATAAAGTAAGGCCGGAATTGGTCTGGAATACGGGGTTAAAAACCAAAACAAAAAGGGGTGCTAAGGTCGTAAAAGTCCGTGGCTTGGGGGACAAAACGGGCTATAACCGAACAGCTGGCTGTTTCCTTGGCTGGATGGTTAAATACAAAGGCAAAGCGGAAACGCAACCGGCAGGGATTATCCGGTGATGCCCCGGTCAAGCACCCGCCCACCGAATGGAGCCTAACGGCATCGCCCAATCATTGGGCTAATTATGATACTCGGTATCTGGGTTACGGAGCTGTTTCTTCCTTTTTGCTATAAATCATCGATTCCCATGGTTTTGCCGAACGGGCCGATTCTGCTGCTTGTCGGACAACTCTCATACGACCTATGCCTATGGGTTCGTAGAGTGGTTCGCAGGCGCAAACGTGCACATTGCTTTTGTCCCCCTGGGCTCACCTACATGGTTCAACCGATGGATATTGGGTTGAACGCAGCTGTAAAGCATCTATTAAGAAAGGTAGTAGGCCACACGAAGGCTCGACAAGCTGATTGCCTCAGGGGCAGCAAGGGAGGACAAAGATGCAGAAAGGGAACCCTGGGGGTTTCTTCGCGCGGTTGCCGTTTGCAGCCCAGGCCAGTATGTAGGTACCAGGCCCCCTGACGGCCTTACCTAAAAAAAATTCCCGGACGGAAAAACTCCCGGACGGAAAAATTCCCGGACGCCAAAAAAACTCGGACATTTTTCCGTCCGGGAGTTTTTCGTTTTACAGTATTTTCTTTTATTATTTTCGGGAGAATGAGATCGGACAGTTGATGTTCCTTATGCTGTAAGTATTTAAAAAAAAAAAAAGGCTTGGAACAATTTACTTACCCCTCTTTTTTTCGCCCTCCTCTTACCCTTATCTATGCTCTATGTTTTCTGCTTCTTCTTCTTTTTTTCTTCTATTCTTTTTCTTCTCCCTCCCCTTTCCTGGATGAGGCTGCTCCGGCTCCTACCCAGATACCCCTTGCAAAGGTCACCAGCGTGACCATATTATTATTATTTTTTTTTGCGAAAGATCTATTACAGAATTGCCTCGAAATCATAGCGTGTATCGAAATAAGGGGGGGAAGAAGAATCTTAAGATATCTTCTTTTTTTTTTTTTTTTTTTTGGAACCAATCTCAGGACGAAGGTGTATTCTGGTTGTTAAATGCCCCCCCCCATTTTTTTCTTTTTTTTTTAAAAAAGAACTTCACTTCTTTGCTCTTGCCCCTCCTTTTTTAAATGTCTTTTTTTTTTGTTGAACAAGAAGAAGCAATATGTAGTCTGCTTTAGGGGTTGGGGGGGGGGGGGGGGGGTGGGGGGGAAAGAAGAAGAAAAAAGTGGCAAGTGGCATCGTGTTTGGGCTCATCCTTGTCACAGCTTAATTCTTGCTAGTACACATAAACAACGATGGAATCGCTGCTTTTCTTCTCTTTTTCCCCTTTCCCCCTCCTACATATTTCTTTTTTTTTTTTTTTTTTTGAGGACATGAGTAGCTAGATAAAAGAACAATTCATTGCTTTTCAAAAGATCTTCCTTTTATTGAACCGCGGAAAAAAGAAGAGTGCTGCTTTATTAGGTAGATATGGCATAACTTATTCATTTTTCTGTGTGTACATGGTATTTCCAAAATGAAAGCGAAAAAAAAAAAAAAAAAAAAAAAAAAAAGGTCCCTTTTTTTTGTGGAAAAGTACTGAGATGGTATGATTAAAAAAAAAAAAAATAAGAAAAAAAAAATGAATATCTCCAAAGTCTCATACTGTACCACATATCCTTCCCCCCCCCCCCCCCCCCTCCCGTAGTGCTTTTTTTTTTGCTGAATCAATCGTAGAGGGAGGGCTGCCGGGGGATAGTGGTTATTTGAATCTATGAACAGGTCTGGGGGGGGGGGGGGGGGGGAGGTACCCTCAGTGCACCCACATCCCATAGCAATTTTTTTTGTTTCAGTGTTCACCCCTGCACGCTGAAGCTTTATCGAATTCTTTTTTTTTTTTTAAATATTATTGCTACTACTTAACACACCCAGACTCTTTCATCTTTTTTTTTTTTTTTTTTTTTTTTTTTTTTTTTTTTTTTTTTTAGGGTGGTGGGGATAACATGAAAATATAAGAAAAACATCAGATGTGTTGTTCGCTGTTGACCTCCTCGTCGGTCATCACCGGTAGCACCCGAGTGGAAGAACATAATGCAGATGCTCAGGGTGACGAACAGGCAGCAAACTGCACGAGAGCCGAATCTTGGTTACCCGGGACACTCTGGCTGGGGTTGAGCTGTACACCGCACGCATTAAGGACACGACGCGGAACGCAGAAGAAGCTACAACTCGGCCGCGGCGCGCCCCCTGTAATCAAGTAGACAGTTCTTGTGCAGGGCGCCGCCAACACCGGCCTCCTTTAACTCATATATTTTTTTTTTTTTTTTTGTAAACGATCCAGACGCCCTGAGAAGTCTGCTTAAGGTGTTTGGTTTTTTAAAAAAAACTCCTTGCAGCTAAGTTGTTACAGATCAAGTTTTTTTAAAAAAAAAAAAAAATCTTTTTTTGCTCATGCGAACAAAAAAGACAAAAGTCATAAAAGAAAAAAAAAAAAAAAAAACATTTTTTTGTGTCCGGGGTTCAGGTGGTTTAAAAAAAAAATTAAATATAAAAAGAAAGAAATTCAAACTATGCTCGTGCACAGTTTATTTTCTTTTTTTTTTTGTTGGCCCTCCCTTTAAAGTTAACAAATTTTTTTTTCTCTTCTTTCTCTTTTTAGCTTTCCTTCCCCTTTCTGATCTACGCCAGCTTCCTCCTTCCCAGCAGGGTACCCCCTTTTTCCCTTCCTTTTTTTTTCCTTCCCCTTATAGAAAGTAGTTATCAAAAAAAAAAAAAATGGAATGGTAATTGTGACGCGCTGCAAAAACTTTCTATAACCTGTTGCGCATAAAAATAAAGAATACCCCCCTCCCTCTCTTTCCATCCTTTTCTTCTTCTTCTTTTGCTAATAATGTTGTAAAAAACCACACCTTTTTTTTTCCTCCCCCCTTTTTTATCGTCTCTCCTCACCCTATTCCCCCCCCTCCTTTTTTCTATTTCTTAAGGAAGTGTACAGCATACACCAGTCAAAAAAAAAAAAAACGGGATCAAAGGTACTGTGTGAAAAAAAATCGCTGTCCATACAAAAAAAAAAAAAAAAAAAGTGGGATTTCTTGTTCATTCTTTCTTTTTTTTTTTCTTTTTTTTTTTTTTTTTTTCCTCTATTTACTGTGAGTCGTTCAAACTATTCTTTTTTTTCAAAAAAAAAAATGTTATTTATTTATTTTTTTTTTCCCTGCAAAAAAAAAAAAAAAAAAGAAAAAAAAAAAAATGTCCTGGGAGTGTATAACCCCGGAAGGGGACGCACCACGCCATCGACGAGCACATTCTTCTGTAGCAGTAGGTGGTTTTATACTAATATTCGGCGGAAGGGGAAATGTGTCGGCACAGCAAACAGGTCTCAGAGGCATGGCGATCTTTGACACCGCGACAAAAAAATGGAGCTTCCCGGAATCCCCAACAACACCGTCCGAGAGATGGAACCACAGCATGTCGGTGGTGGGGGAAAATGTGTACTTGTTTGGAGGCGAGAACGAGACGGAACTGAAGGACGACATGTTCATGTTCAACATGACGGAACTGGCTTGGTCTGAGATTACAGGTCTGGTAAAAGGCCAGGTTCCAGCCAGATACGCCCACAGTACAGTTGTGTACAAAAACGATCTTTACGTTTTTGGTGGGGCAACGACTCGCCATGTAAACGACATTCAAAAATTCGACACCTCGGAGCTTAGCTGGTGCCCCGTCCCAGTTTCAGGTGAAAAACCGTCACCACGATGCGGGCACGCTGCCTGTGTTGTTGCCGATAAAATGTACGTGTTCGGGGGGCTTTCAACAGATTTTGTCAACGATTTGTATCAATTCAGTATCACCACCTCCTCATGGACTCGGGTAAACGCTTCCGGTGTACCTCCTAGCGTACGCGGGCATCTCTCTGCCGTTGTTATCGCATCCACAGAAATGCTAATTTTCTTCGGGGGTTGGATTCAACAAGAACCACCTTACTCGCAAACTCTTCTTATGAACGACACGCACATTTTGCGTTTAAAGGACATGTCTTGGAAAACTCCTGTTTTGCAAGGGATCCCACCATCTCCTAGAAATACGCACGTTGCGGTGGCGATTGGAGCATCTATGTACGTATTTGGAGGCTGGGACAGGAAAACATGTTACAACGATTTGTTCGAGCTGAATTTAAACGGGTTTCTACAGCACGAGCATGAAACGATGCTCAGCCGGACGTTTAGCGAAAAACTGTTCAATGAAAGCGTGTTTTCCGACGTCACTATTGAGGTTCGAGGCGAACGGCTCTCCGCTCACCGATGCATACTCGCCGCCACTTGCCAGCATTTTCAAGATATGTTTGAATCTCAAATGTCGGAAACGACAAACCGTGTTATTTTTGCCCCAACATTTCTCGACGACGAGCAGCCTCTTGTCGAGACGTTTGCTGCGTTTTTGAAGCTTCTATACGGGGGGCCCCTCCCATCGTGTCCTATACTCTGCATGGAGATTCTACCTTTGACCGATTATTACCGATGTGACTACCTTACGTCCGCTTGCAAGGGAGTCGTGTTTCGCAAGATGTCCGTGGTGAACGTGGCTCGCATCGCGGCGCACAGCTACCGGTACAACATGCTGGATGTGTTGGATCCTTGCATCAACTTCACCGTGGCAAATTATAAAGAGGTGCTTCCTACATTGATAGACTTGCCCTCCCATGTGAAGGACCGGATCATGCAGGGCATAATCCCGAAGATGGCGAAGTGAAGTTTTTTTCTTTTTTTTTTTTTATTTTCCGTGATACAGCTTAAGAAACTGGGGGCAAGAAACTGGTAAGAAGAAAAGAGTAGATACTTTTGAGAAAGGCAACACAGCCGGAAAGGAGAAAAGTAAGGAGGGGTAGACAAGTAGAAAGACAAGGGGGGACATTCTTTTATCTCTCCCTTTTTTTTTTTTTTTTTTTTTTTTTAAGTTGTTACACTCCCTATTTTTTTATTTTTATTATTTTCCTCGACAAAAAAAAAAAAAAAAAAAAAAGAAAAGAAAAGGCCGGTGATTAAAAGGGGGGTAGGGAACAATGCTCCGACACTCAGGCTTTATGGCGTGCAGAGGAGCTGGGAGAGGATTGGTGGCGAGAAGATGGTGTTGGTCAGCAAGTGAAGCACGTGCGCGACAGAAACAGAAGCCCGAGAAGAAGATGGGCATGATGGATATGGTGAGGAAGTACGGGTTAGTGGCAGGGGTTCTGACCAGTGTAGAGTACTTGGTGGCGACAGTCATTATTTTCCTCGGTGTGGGGGTGACTGGGATCAGCTCAACAGCCATCACTTGGGTAGGCAAGGAAAACGTTGATTCCATGCGTGAGTCAATTGTATCGTGGCCGGTCGTAGGCCCCTACGCCAGTACCTTGAAACCCGAAACTGTCACAGACCTCGTTTTGACGCTCCTTCTGAATGAGGTATAGACGGAAAAAAAAAAAAAAAAAAAAAAAAAAAAAAACCCAGATCACATGGTATGCAAGAGCTCCGTTCCTTATGCTCGCGGTACCAAAGGTGGCTGCTATGGTAGGCCGTGCGTGAAGAAAAAAAAAAGAATTTCGAAAAAAAAAAAATTTGAAGGGAAAAAAAAAAAAAAACTTCTCCTCCTCCTCCCCCCTCTTTTTTTTAAGGCCGGCTTTGCACAATCACCGCAACCGACTTCCCCCCCCCTCCCCCCCCTTTCTTTTTCTCCTAGGAAAAAAAAGCAATCATTTTTTCTTCTTCCCCCCCACTTTTTCCCAAACAAAAAAGAAGGAAATAAAAAAAGGGGGGAAGAAAAAAAAAAAGGAAAGGAAGACACCCCTCACTCCCACATCCTCCAAAATAACCCTCAATCTCATGAAAAAAGCCCTTGGATGTGTCGCATCTGCAGTAGGGATCGGAGGTGCTGTGTTCCTACCGGTTGGGGACACAGTGATGTTTCGAGGCACTGTTGCAACCGACAAGATAGGTAAAGGGCCTAAAGGAGTCGCAAGCATCTTTGGATACAGCTACCTGCCGCTGTCCACTCTCGACGAGGTGCAGTACGCCAACGAGATACCCTGGGACAGAACAGCATCGTCCACAGGCGTATGGGTGCCTGAACCCATCTTTTCCGAAATTGTGCACCCGCGGGCGGGGTCACCTAAAGAGACGCACGCCATATTCTCTACCGGTGTGTCATGGGCTAAGGTGCTCTCACCTATC
The DNA here is from genome assembly GCA_964019335.1 of Diplonema japonicum. Lineage (NCBI taxonomy): Eukaryota > Euglenozoa > Diplonemea > Diplonemida > Diplonemidae > Diplonema > Diplonema japonicum. The sequence continues at coordinate 247,721 of OZ025718.1, read as the reverse complement.
AATGAATATTCTAACCTCGAATTGCGTGCGTTTAGGTGAAAACAGCAAAGAAGGCAACAAAAAAAAAAAAAAAAAAAAAAAAAAAAAAAAAAAAAAACGCTTGCTGGCGTTGTTGTTCATTTTTTTTTTCTTTTTTTTTATATTACATTTAACAAGCACTGCTCGGGGGAAAAAAAAAAAAAAAAAAAAAAAAGTGTAGAATTTAGATTTTTTTTTTCTGAAAACTAAAAAAAAAAAAAAAAAAAAAAAAAAAAAAAAAAAAAAAATGTTTGACTGTGGAACGCTTGAACTCATTTTTACCTTTTGTGAAGCGCAGTCCATCCGGGAGTATGGATTGGTGAACAAGGACTGGGCCGTGACAAGCAGATCCGAGGCTGTGTGGAAGGAACTATGCATGACGAGGCACGGCGTCGTCGCCAAGCCCGCAAACCTAAGCAACTGGGGAGAGTGGTACGTCACACTCCAGCGTGGCTGCGCATCGCCCAACGAGCTCCTAGACGTCCTGAAGACACAAGGCGTCCGCATCACCCAGATGGACCAACAGTATGCCGCAGCCATGGGAACCATCAAACACATGTGTGAAGACCGAGTGAAGACCTCTCCTGTCAGCTGCAAGGGAACCCGCATCTTACAGCCAGCATCCACCACCAAACACGAAGAAGCAGAAGAAGAGGAAGAACGCGACGGCATATCCCGCACCTCTGAAGGACAGGTAATTTTCGAAGAGGAGCGTGCCACCTTTGTCGATGCAGAGTACGATGAGGACTTTGTAGTCCGCAGGGTGTCATCATCACCCACTGCAACTGCTGTTCTTTCTCCTTACCGTGTAAAGGTGGAACGAGCTGGTTCCGAGCCTAGTGTTCCGGTTAACACTCCGAAGAAGCAGTGGACTGCGGAGCCTCCTGTACTTGCCACACCGCCAAGCGAGAGCGTCGAGACATCGACAAAGCACGAAATCGTAACACCGCCCAGACAGGAGCCCCCGCGGCAAATGGTGCAGAACCCTATCCGCAGCGCGTCTCCCATTAACAGGAACCAAGATATTGTCACAAACCACTTGCAATACATGAGCCATCCTTCTGCCGCCACTCCTGTCGTCGAGCAGGACGAGCCGATGGAGTACGCCAACGATAATGACATGTCGGCTTACCTTTCAGGTGTCATCCAGATGCAGCTCGAGGCGGAGAAGAGCAGGCTGTCCTCGAAGCTCTACCTCACAGTGCGCCAGATGCTAGCGGAGAACCAGTCGTTGCGGTCGATGTACAACTTCCAGAAATCGGTCAACGCATCGACTGTAAAGGAGCTGCAGAAGGAACAGAAGAGGAACAGAGAGCTGCAGGCAAAGGACATCGCCATCGCATCACGTCTCGAGGAATCCAAGAGGTGCGTAAGAAAACTGAAAAGATCGATCGCAAGCACCAAATTGGCAACCCTGCCGCTGCACAACGAGCTGGTTACCAGAATGAACATGGAACAGGCTTCAAGGGAAGAGGTTGCTGAGGTCAGAATGCAAGCTGAGAGGTTCTTGCAGCAGAGGGACCAGTTGTTCACAGAGCTCCAAGCAGGGTCCGCAAAGGTGGTGGCGTTGGAGGAGGTTATCCGCGACATGGAGGTGCAACATGAGGTGTTTTTTTTTTTTTTTTTTTTTTTTTTTTTTTTTTTTTTTTTCTCCCCTTTTTAAATTTTTTTTTCAAACAGGAGAACCTAAGGGACGCGCTTACAGCAAACGCGAATTTCTCCACCTCCACACCTCTCGAGACGCAAAATTGCGCCCTCAGGCTGAACTTGGAGGGGCTTCAGCAGGTCATCCAGTCTACCTACCAGACCAACCAGGAATTGAAGCAGCAGATGACCAGGGTTGTGAAGGCTGCCGAGTCTACGGCTTCAGAGCTGCAGGTGTGGGGAAGAAATGCAAATAAAAAAAAAAAAAAAAAAAAAAAAAAAAACAGAGCGTGCGAACTGTGCATGAACAGCTCCTCCAGCAGCGGGCCCAGGAGCACCAATACTGGACAAAGTACGAGGAGAAATATATTCAGCAGATATCGACACTTCACAAGACCCTGCAGCAGCAGCAGCAGCAGATCTCAGCCTCGGTGGGTGTCTCGTCTGCTAGGGGCCTGGGGGTCTCGCATCCTTGATTTTTTTTCCCCCCCTCCTTTTTTGTTTAGAATAGATTCTCTCTTTTCTTTTTTCTTTTCTTTGTGTAGTCCCTCTCCACCCTCCATGATATCCTCTTCTCCCTTTGTTAAGAAAAAAAAGAAAAAACACACACACAAGAAGAGCCAAACCTGGCCAGTTGGACAACGTTTATGCTTCACATGATTTGGTTCTATTTAAAAAGTCCCTCTCTTCACCCCTCTCCCCCCCTATTTTTTATTTTTTTGCAAACGAGACACTGGTGAATGCCATACACTGCCTTCCAAAAAAAAAAAAGTTACAGCTTAAGGGAAAAGCCAACTTATGTATGGATTTTTTTTTTCTCTCTTCTCTGCCACCCTCTACCCCTTTCTTTCTTTTGTTAGATTGCCCCCCTCCCCCCCCTATTTTTTATGAAGAAAACACCACTTGTCATTTGTGATTATCGAAGACAAAAGAAAAAAAAATGTTGGTGTTATGTAGTAACAAATAATCACTTTTCTTCTTCTTCTCTTTTCCCCTTTATTCTTCTCCCCGCGGGGAGCAAAAAAAAAAAAAAAAAAAAAAGAATGTTTGCGCGTTTTAGATACTATAAATTAGAGAAACAAAAAATTTCTTCCCTCCCCCACTACTTTTTCTCCCCCCCGCCCCCCCCCCCCCCCCGCGCCATCCTCTGTCTATTATTTTATTTATTCATTGTTATTTCTTTTTATTTTTAATTTTTTATTTTTTATTTTTTCATACCAAACTAGTGGGTGGTTTTTTTTTTTTTTTTTTCAAAAAAAAAAACCACCACACAAAAAAAAAAAAAAAAACAACGACACAAGAAGAGAGTGAGGAATTATATAAATAAAAAAAAAACTTTTTTTTTTCTCTTCCGAGGGACAAGCCCGCGCGGCCCCCCACACAATGAGCCTGATAGAGAGGATGAAAGAAGTGGGAGGGGTCAAGCGGAGGTACGAGATTAGTTCAGAGGCGCAGACTTCGACTGAGAGCGGCGGTATCAGCAGCACACCATCAGAAACACTACCAGAAAACACAGAGACACCAAGCCCGGCAGAGGCAGCTAGGGAGGTATCAATCATTTAAAAACAACTACAATATTAATCAAAAGGCGTCAGAAAGCCCACCATTAAAAAAGCGAAAACAGCAGGCTCCCGTGCAAAATAGCTCTGTGGAACACTGGGGGAAAGCACTGTCAAAGACAGCTCGGCACCGATCCGATCGCACATTCACGACACCCTCTCACCATCAACTCACGGGTAACGGCCCAGTCACCGACCCCAAGGTAATGGCGAAACTACTAGAAATAGGAGAGTTCAGCTTCGAACAAATGAAATCCATCGTTCACCGGCTCAACACCAAGAAGCAGCATCAAATTGTAGAGCTCGGGATGTACTTCTTCTGGAGGTTCTTTGTCGGGTACACCGACCCCATTAACGGCTCGCTTCAGAACGAACCGCATAGCCCGGACAGATATTACAGAAAGATCATGATGTGCGCGTGTTTGTTCTTGGCGGCAAAAAGCCGAGACTCCCTAATACGATTGAGCGACCTTGTTGTATGAGATTTAAAAAAAAAAAAATTTAAAAAAAAAAAAGGCCATCGTTTTCAACATTGACCCTCTTTCGGAAGAGACCTTGAAACGGCGGGAACAGATAGCCAAAGCGGAGCTGTACCTGATTGTAGTTATGCGATTCGAGTTCAACAGGAGGCTTCCGTCTACAGAATTCATCAGCGAGCTGGAGAGTTTGACAAAACTGAACGCGATCGAGCTGTTGGGACAGCGGGCAGAGGGGTTCCCATGGGTGCTCTCCTTCTACAGGTTTTTCTTCAATCTGAGCCGGCACCCGATCTGCGTGAAATATACCCCCACAGAACTAGCTGTGGGTATTATAAAAATCGGAGTTTCATGGGTCCCCGACCCTTGGAGACGGATGGACGGGTCTCTGATTGAAGCAGATGTTGTGAAATGGGAGGAGCGCCTTCTTTCTAAGCACAAGGGTATTCGTATCACTGAAGTGGTCACCGAGCTTCTCTCCTACCTCCCAAGGGTCAAAATGAGCCAAGAGGACTTCATACAGGCTTGCCAACAGCAGAAGAACGCATGTTATGAACGAGCCCGATCGTTGACTAGCGGGAGCTCCCCTCCCCCTGCCACCCCCACGTTCGGCTCGCGGTTTTCATAATAGTTTTTTTTTTTTTTTTTTTTTTTTTTTTTTTGAAAAAAAGAGAAACTTGGTCTTCACTAAGTTTTTTTTTTTTTTTTTTTTTTTTTTTTTTTTTTTTTTTATAGTGTGTCCCATTTTTCTTTTCTCATCTGGTTCTGGTTTGTTACTTTCCCCCCCCCCCCAAAAAAATTCCGTCATTTTTTTTTTCTTTTGTGTTGTTTATGAAAGGTAAAGAAAAGAAAGGAGAACGAAAGGTGATTGTGTGTGTGTGTGTGTGTGTGTGCTGTATAGTTGGGACACTGCGAAGTAGGACACACCCCTCCTTTAAAAAAATAATCTAAAAAAAAAAAAGAAAAATTCTGGTTACGTAGGTCATTCGATAGATAGAGAGTGTGGTTTGCAAGAAAGACAAAGGACAAATATGCTGCAAAAGAAATATAAAGTGAGTCTTCAAAACACCCCCTGTGATGTTTCTTCTCCTCTTTTTTTTCCTTCTCTTCTTCGTGCATTTTGGACAAAACAAAAAGAAGAGGAAAAAAAGCTGGAAATGGGAACATGACCCACAGCACGAACCAGGGCTCTGGACAATTTTAGTGATAACAGCAAGATTCGAAGGCAAGCAAGCTCTCCTGAGTAAAGCTGTAAAGCAGCTGAATATGTGGATCATGATTTTTCTCTTCTGAGGTCATCATATTAAAAAAAAAAAAAAAAGAAAAAAGAAAAAAATATCCTTCCCTGTCATGTCACGGCACCTAACTAACATGGAAGGGAAACAAACAATGAAAGAAAAAAAAATATAGCTTCTGCTGCAAATACCGGACGAACAAAGAAATGCTCTTTTTTTTTTTTTTTTTTTTTTTTTTTTTTACCGTTGCGCCACATAAAAGAATAACTCGCCTATTCTTTTTTTGACAACGAGAAAGTTTTTCAAAAAAAAAAAAAAAAAAAAACCTTGGTCTTGGGTTTCTCTCTTTTCATGATCAGTTTTTCTTTTTCACCATTCTTTTCTTTTCTTTTTTTTTTTTTCTTCCCGCCTCGCTCCCTCCAACTTATACCCATTCCATACTTCACCTTTTCGGAGCTATTTGCACCCCCCCCCCCCCTGTCAATTTACACTAAATAACCTGGAAATAGACAAACTATTACTCACCAACAGAATTGGAAAAAAAAAGATTCTTTTTTTAATTTAAGAGGGGGGGGGGGAAGAGAACAGGTAGCACAAACATTCTCCATTTTCCACCCCCCCCCCCTCCCCACTTTTTATTCCCTCTATTATACATATTATTGTTTAGTGTTATTATCCTTCATTTTTTTTATAATAATGTTCCCAACAACAACAAAAAAGTATGGAATGGAAAAAAAAAAAAAAAAATTGGTGAGGGGGGCGAGGGAAAAGGGGGAGGGGGGACAGAGTTCCCTTTTTTTTTTTTCTATTTATTTTGTTCTATGTATCTTTTATGTTTCTTTTTTTATTTTTATTTTTATTTTTATTTTTTTATTTTCCTCCTTCTTTTCTACAAATCTTCGGTAACAAACACTCTATTTCTATCTTTTTAGATAAGGTGACCCCCCTCCATGACAGAGACATTTCGCCTTCAGCTGAAGACACAAGTGAAACTTACCGATGCAGAATCCGATATTGTAATCAGGCACGGCTTGCTATCAGTCTCAGATATAATGGGGTTTGTAGGCGAAGGTGAACATGTCCGGCTAACGTGGAACCCGAGTTTGCACCAAAAGCTGGAAAAATGGTATTGGAATAACAGGAGAAAGGGGTGGGGAGACTCTGCCGGGGCTGGCGGGGGCAAGAAACGAATCAAGAAAGACGCATATTCTGGGCTGGGTGGGGTATCTCCAACATCACCTAAGAAATGGGAAGCAAAATTCGACCCTTGGGCGCGTTCATCAGATTCTCACGGGGAATGTTTCATGCCAAATCACGGGCTTGCCTTTGATGAGGGCCGTGACTACGAGCCCATTGATTTCTCGAGGGCTACAGAACTTAGTTGGGAGCCGCCTCAAGGGTGGTCGCAATTACCTTTGCAGCAAAATCCTATACAGCTTTTTGCGTTGCCGAGACATCACCACATAAACCATGTTAGGAAAGTGATATTAGATACCCCCACTGCCTCTACCCCTGGTGCTCTGCCGTGGAGGCTCTCCAGCCCTGGTATTCGAGAGGTCAAACGAATCTCGCCTTCACGAAAAAGTAGATCGGTTTCGCCCAAGAAGGTGCAGATAGCACCCCGGCATTTGGAGGTACAGCCGCGACAGCCGCGGCCTCGGTCCACACGGAGGAAAGCATCGCCCTCGCCGAGACGGCCGCAGCCGTTCGCGGAAGAATTTGTAATTTAATATTGTATTTTTTTTTTTTTTTTTTTTTTTTTATTGTAGCTGCCCTCTTTTTTTTTTTTTTTTTTAAAGTTTTATTATTTAGAATATTATGCTTTTTTTCCCGTTTTCGGGGAAAAAAAAAAAAAAAAAGGAAATAAAAAAAAAGGGAGGGATAAAAAAAAAAAAAAAGAAATGTTGGCAAACTGCCAGCTCCTCTCCGAAGCAGAGGCAGGCCGTGTCTCTCGGACCTGTGCAAGAATAGCCGTGTCGTGCGTGTTGTATTTCCGAAAAGCTCTGCCCATCGAGGCCTTCTACCCTGGTGCTGTGAATGGGGTTTCTGTCCCGTTGCTAAACAGGGCCGACAGAACCGGGAGCTTCATAGTGGACCTCCTTGAGGTGGGTGTTATGCCTGCCGTCAAGGAAGAAAAGGTGTCAGGGGTGAAGGTTTGCATCTACTGCGACGGAGTCCTGTCGGAGTCCTATGACGTAGCACTCGCTCCTCACTCGGGGCCCCTTGAAAAAACTAAAGTCCCATCACTCATTCAAGCATTGAAGTCAGACATCATATCTGCTGCTTCCACGCTCACACCTTTACCCACCTCTCAGTCCATAGCCGTAGGGCTCAAGGTAGCTTACTGCAAAGCGGCACCTGCAAGTTATGCCCTGCCCGGCTTCAACATGATCCAAGACGCTTTCTCAGATGACGAGCAGCTGAGCATTGTCGTTTCACATCAGGAGACAGGGTGCGAGGTGAAGGTGTCTTTTTAAGGGGGAAAGACTTCCCCCTTATAAACAATCTCTCATTTTCCTTTTTTTTTTTATTATTATTATTATTAATCCTATTGGGGGGGGAGGGGAAAAAAAAAAGGGAGGGGGGAGAAAAAAAAATGGAGCCGAAACAAGCGAACTTTTACGGACACCTTGTTGTGGTGGTGATGTTTATATTATGGATGGTGCCTGGGGTCAGCGGCATGTTTAGTTTCTATTGGTGGGGGATGTTCACATCGATGATGGTCAGCGGGTACACGATCAAGGCCAATTACGGAATGCCCGATCTGAGCCAGATTTCTTTCAGCAACTGGAGGCAGGGGCTCATGTCAGTTCAGGGGTGGATGATGAAGGTTCTAACCGGGTCTGAACTACATTTTTTGTTTTTCGGGATGGTGTGGCTGGGCTTGGTCCCCAACCTTCTTGCTACGGCGGTGCTGGTGAGAAGGTCGTTTTGGTCGATTTGCGTCTACGCCGCAAAAGAACATTCAGGGAGCATGTTGTGGAAACCTGTATCACCTCTCTGGTCGTATTGCAAATCTAAAGAATTGACAATTCTGTCGCAAACTACCCTCCTTGAGATTTTTTTGGGATTCTACATCGTTTTTCTTGCGGTGCTGAACATGAACATTTCGATCGCGCTCGGTGCTTACTTACATTGGTCGTTCTTAAGAATGCGTTATCAGTCCCCTGCTCAAAACGCACCTACCAAACCTGCTGTCCTCCACCGCCAGGCCTGGGCGCAGTTGAACCTTCAAACGTCTCCTATCTTCAACATGGTGCCCATCCTCAACATGCCGAAAAACTTTGTTGTCGATTGGTTCAATAGAAGGGGGTGAAGCCTTTTTTTTTTTTTTTTTTTTTATAATTATTTCTCAAGTGTGTTTTTAGTTTTTTTTTTTTTCCTTCCCCTTTTTATTTCTCTTTTTTTATTCCCTTGAAGTACACAAGTGGAAAAAAAGGAGGGGGGGGGGGGGGGGGGGAGTGAATAAATTAATGAAAGATTTTCTTTTTTATTTTTATTTTTCTAGGGCGCCGCCAACACCGGCCTCCTTTAACTCATATATATTTTTTTTATTTTTTTTACGTAAAGGATTCCCTTGTAAGTTGGAAGAACAAAAGAAAATGTAGAAATAGAGAAAGGAGAGGGGTTAACATAAAAATAATAAAGAGAACAACCAAAAGAAAAAGGAAAAAAAAAAATCTTGCTTCGTTTACTTTCTTTTTTCTTCTAGTTTTTTTTTTTTTTTTTTTTTATTTTTTAATAATGTTTTCCTGATAAAAAGGAAACACGAAGTGCTGCCCGCCCACGGCACACCTAAGGAACCTCACAAAGATGATGACAGCGGCCCTCCTGTCGGCTCTGGTGCTGGCAGCACCTGAGCAGGTGCACCTTGCACACAAGAACGCCAACACCATGTGGGTATCGTGGCTTGATAAAGCGTACTCCGGCCAGGGCACTGTGCAACTGGATGGGAAGCCCTTTACTTCGCAACCCCCTTCCACGTACGAATATGAGGGGCTTTATATGTTTGAAACCTACACAAGCCCCAACATCTACCACGCTGAGGTGACAGGGTTGGCCTGCGGGACAAAGCACTCGTACAGGGTGGGCAGCGACAGCAATTGGTCGCCTTACTACAACTTCACGACCCTCCCCTGTGTGGGCCCCAACAGCCCTGTCAGCATCGCCCTCATCGGCGATCTCGGGCAGACCGTGAACTCCTCCAGCACCGTCGACCACATCGTGACAGGCATGTCCGGCACCGACCCCCTCCAGATGGCATGGCTTGTCGGTGACCTCTCCTACGCCGACGCCTCTGACCGCCCCAACTGCGGCCGTCTAGGCGGCTGCTCCCCCGCACGTTGGGACTCATGGGGGAACATGGTGCAGAAGATGACGGCAAAGATGCCCCTCATGGTGGGCCCCGGGAACCACGAGCCCGAGAACCTCCCCCCTACGAAGAAAGGCAAACCTTACGTCGCCTTCAAGTCCCGCATGAAGGCCCCCGACGGTGGGTCTGCTGACGGCCCTTACTGGTGGTCGATGGAGGTGGGCGGTGTGCACATGATCACTCTGAACAGCTACATGGCGTACGACAGCAGCTCTGTTCAGTACCAGTGGCTGGAGGAGGACCTGAAGAAGGTGGACAGGAGCAAGACACCATGGCTGGTGGTTGGACTGCACGCCCCATGGTACAACAGCAACAAGCACCACCACAACGAAACGGAGGAGTGGGGCATGAGGACGTCAATGGAGCCCCTGCTGCACCAGTACGCAGTGGATGTGCTGTTCTGTGGGCATGTGCACGCTTACGAGAGGTCGCACCCTGTGTACAACTACGTACTGACCCCAGGTGCCATGACTGAGATCAACATTGGTGACGGGGGGAACAGGGAGGTGCTTGAGGCAGACCCTGTTGACTGGAGGCAGCCGCAGCCTGACTGGTCTGCCTTCCGTCAGAACAAATTCGGGCACGGGAGGTTCCAGGTGTACAACAGCACCCATGCCCGCTGGTCTTGGCACACCATTGACACCCCTGAGAGCACCATCTCTGATCCTGTCATGTTCGTGAAGAACCCCACACGTGGTGTGACGGCCCACCCTCAGAACTAGACGGGGGAGAAACTAAAGAACAGAGAGAATACAGTGAGACTATTTAACGTGGAAAAAAAAAAAAAAACTTTTTTTTTAGTGAAAGAAAGAAAGAAGAAAATGAAAAACAAGCCTTTTTCTTCGGCGCGAGAAAAGCGCCTGCATTACCTTTTACCGTGTGTGAATCAAGATGGTTTTTTTTTTTTTTTTTTTTTTTTTTTTTTTTGTTGTTGTATTGTGAAAAACCAATTTTTAAGATTCTCTTTTTTTTTTTTTTTTTTTTTTTTTTTTTTTTTTTTTTTTGGTGGGCCCGTTGCTAACCTAACTTTGTTTCCTATCATGGAATTGAATACCCCCCTCTTATCTCCCGTCTCACTCGGTTTAGCGTGTAAGGCAACAAATATAACAATAAACAAAGAGAACAGAGATACAAGAAAATGCAGATAAAGGGGAAAAAAAAAAAAAAAAAAAAAAAAAAAAGGTGAAAATAGGTGTTGTTCCGTCTCAATTCCTTTACCCCCTTTTTTTTTTTTTTAGATTTATTCTCTTCTCCATCTCTCTCTTCTCTTTCTCTCTCCTCATTTTCCTATGTTTTTTTTTTTTTTTTTTTTTTTTTTTTTTCTTTCCGACCGTGCCCCCGAGAAGAATGAGGAGAAGAATAAAAAGGGGAGAAGGTAAAAAAAAAAAAAAAGTTTTTTTTTTCTTTTTTTTTTTTTACCCCCGTTTTTTTCTTCTTCTTTGTTTTCATCCTACGTTTTCTTTCCAGCCTCAATGCTTTTATTTTCTTAGAGGGAATCTTTTCCGCGTGTTTTCAGGGTCATTATTAACTTCTAATCTGAACAACAACCGACGCCAGCATTCCTCTCGTTCTCCGGCACGTACAAACAAAACAGCCAGTTCCTTTTTCCAAGAACGAGTCCATTTGACTTGTAAACAAAAGGGGATCTTTCTCATTACCACGTGATCAGTTTCTTTCTTTCTTCTTCTTTTTTCTTTCCTGCAATTTGCCTTTTTAGGGGTTTTACAAAAGAAAAGAGATGATGACAGCGGCCCTCCTGTCGGCTCTGGTGCTGGCAGCACCTGAGCAGGTGCACCTTGCACACAAGAACGCCAACACCATGTGGGTATCGTGGCTTGACAGGCAGTACTTTGGAAATGGAAATGTGCAGTTGGATGGGAAGACTGTCTTTTACGCACTCCCGACTTTCTACAATTACCAGTCATCGACAGGGTCCCCTTACCAAAGCCCCAACATCTACCACGCTGAGGTGACAGGGTTGGCCTGCGGGACAAAGCACTCGTACAGGGTGGGCAGCGACAGCAATTGGTCGCCTTACTACAACTTCACGACCCTCCCCTGTGTGGGCCCCAACAGCCCTGTCAGCATCGCCCTCATCGGCGATCTCGGGCAGACCGTGAACTCCTCCAGCACCGTCGACCACATCGTGACAGGCATGTCCGGCACCGACCCCCTCCAGATGGCATGGCTTGTCGGTGACCTCTCCTACGCCGATGCCGCTTATGGCCCCAACTGCGGCCGTCCCGGTGGCTGCGAGCCCAAGCGTTGGGACTCATGGGGGAACATGGTGCAGAAGATGACGGCAAAGATGCCCCTCATGGTGGGCCCCGGGAACCACGAGCAGGAAGACAGCCCGCAGCCGAAGGTCGGTGTTCCTTACGTCGCCTTCAAGTCCCGCATGAAGGCCCCCGACGGTGGGTCTGCTGACGGCCCTTACTGGTGGTCGATGGAGGTGGGCGGTGTGCACATGATCACTCTGAACAGCTACATGGCGTACGACAGCAGCTCTGTTCAGTACCAGTGGCTGGAGGAGGACCTGAAGAAGGTGGACAGGAGCAAGACACCATGGCTGGTGGTTGGACTGCACGCCCCATGGTACAACAGCAACAAGCACCACCACAACGAAACGGAGGAGTGGGGCATGAGGACGTCAATGGAGCCCCTGCTGCACCAGTACGCAGTGGATGTGCTGTTCTGTGGGCATGTGCACGCTTACGAGAGGTCGCACCCTGTGTACAACTACGTACTGACCCCAGGTGCCATGACTGAGATCAACATTGGTGACGGGGGGAACAGGGAGGTGCTTGAGGCAGACCCTGTTGACTGGAGGCAGCCGCAGCCTGACTGGTCTGCCTTCCGTCAGAACAAATTCGGGCACGGGAGGTTCCAGGTGTACAACAGCACCCATGCCCGCTGGTCTTGGCACACCATTGACACCCCTGAGAGCACCATCTCTGATCCTGTCATGTTCGTGAAGAACCCCACACGTGGTGTGACGGCCCACCCTCAGAACTAGGTGATGATGTATTCAACAAAAAAAAGTCTTTTTTTTTTCTAACGCAAACTTATTTAATGTCGTTGTGATGTGAACGGAGAGCAAAGAGGAAAGTGACATGTGACCAACGTGTGTGTGGGTGTAGGGGGGAAAAAAAAAGAAAAAGGGGGTGCTTGAGTTGTGAAACGGAAATTTGTGGTACACAACTCGCTTTTCCAGCTGGAGGGTTTCAAACGTGATAAGAAAACCCCGGTTTCTTTTTTTTTTTTTTTTTTTCCTTTCCCCCTCCCCTCCCCCTTTTTCTTTTTTTTTTTTTGATCACTTCTTCCATCTTTCTTTCAAGTATTGTTTGTTTCCCACCCCGTTCGTTTTCCCCTTTCTCAAAAAAAAAAAAAAAAAAGGAAACTTGTCCGAGCAATGGTAGATGAAACCAGACGGGGGCGTCTCACAAGGACCTCTTACTTCTTTCCCCCCCCCTTTTTTTTATTCGTGCCGTTTCCCGGGAGGAAGACTCTCTCCCAGCCAAAAAAAAAAAAAAGAAAAAAAAGAAGAAGAAAAAGAGTGCTTACACCTCTGCATCTGCATTTTTTTTTGACCCCTGAATGGCAACCTTCAAGGTAACGCTCCGGGACGTCGGTCACATCTAAAACAAGTGAGCACAACCACCCCCATCATTGTCGACCCCATTTTTTTTTTTTTTTTTCCTCACAAGTCCCCTTCTCCACCTCACATTAAGGGGAAAAAAAAAAAAAAAAAAAAAAAAAAACCCGAAACTAAATGGACGACCATAAGCCAGTTACACCGGCGATGAGGATGTTCGCCGGTGGCTTGTACTTCACGGTGGCCGTCGCCATGGGTTTTATAAACAAAGCCGCGTTGCGAGAATTTCCGCACAGCAACACCTTGTTGTTGATACAGATGACCCTTACAGTCGCGATCCTCCGCGTGGGCAACACGGCTGGTCTGTTCGAACTAAAACCTCTTTCAATGGGAAAAACACAATTAATGCTGCCGCTGGCCTTGTTTTACAACGCGAATGTTGCATTTGCACTGGCAGGCCTGCAGCGTATGAACATCCCCATGTACCAGACCTTAAAGAGATTGACACCATGTTTAATATGTGTGTACCACGGCTTGGGTGGAAAAGGCTGGGCTTCGAAAAGCGTGCTTATTAGCGTAGGGGTGATCGCGACAGGGAGCTTGGTGGCTGGGATAGGAGATTTCAACTTTGATCCAAAAGCGTACGGATTTGCTTTAACCTCCTGTGTTTTACAAGCAGGGTACCTGCTTCTTGCCGAGTCCGGTGCTGAAAAAGGTTTTACATCAACCGAGCTCCTTCATTACAACAGTCTTCTGTCAATTCCGGTGTTGATCTTTGTTGTGTATCTGACAGAGGCTGACGTGTCTATCCCGCTTCTATATTCTTCGATGTCAGTGTCGCTTGCTATGTTGGTCTTTGGTGCTTCGTTCATGGGTTCTATTTTGAACTATGCGCTTTTTCTCTGTACCTCACTCAACACTGCCTTGACCACAACTATTATTGGGGTGATGAAGGCGGTTGCGATGACGTCCCTTGGGTTTTTCTTGTTGGGTGGGGCGCCTGTCACGCCGTTGAATTTCAGCGGGATCGTCATTAACACCATGGGCGGGGTGCTTTATTCCCACGCAAAGTACGCGCAGAGGCTGCCGAAGCAAAAGGACCCCGAACCTCACCCCCACGTTGGCATCCCCGAGGAAGAGGCGAAAATCGATGTTAAGGTAAATTACAGGCCTTGAAGAAGAGAAAATTAAAAAAAAAAAAAAAAAAAAAAAAAAAAAGACCACACGAAAAAAATTTCCCCCTTTCCCCTTAACATTTTTTTTTTCTTTTTTTTTTTTTTGCTTTTTTTTTTTTTCGTGTTTGTTGTTTCAGTTAAAAAAAATAAAATAAAAAAGAAAAAGAAAATGCCGAAGCTCGGGCAAATACTGATCACAAAGAGAAGCAATGCAACCACAGAGATTGACGGGGCAAAGATATTGGCGATGGTACAGAAGTGGGGGACAATGGTGGACGAGGCTAAGGAGGGGACAGCGCCCGTGGTTAAAAGGCGCTTGCTCGGCGAGATCGATGGAATGCTGAAGAGGGGTGTAGTACTGTTGCCCCCCCTGAAGAACGAGCGGCCGGAGCTAAAACGACCTGCCTCGCACCTAGACAGGCATTATGCAAAGAAATACCTCAGCTCGTTTTTAATGGACCACAGCCCCCGTGAGCCACAGAGTGCACTCACAGCCTCCATCAAGTGCCTGAAGAACGGAATTCTGAACCTCCCTTATACTGACTACAACGGAAGACTTTACTACCCTAATGGGGTGCAAGGAAGGAGTGTTGCGTGAGATAAAAACCATTTCAAGAATTTAAAAAAAAAAAAAAAAAAAAGAAAAGAAAATAGCTATTTATTAAATGAAAAATCAGAATGGCCTGATTTCACGCGGGGACCCCACAAGTGAAATCATGCTCTGATTTTATTCAATACTGCATTTTATTTAATGATGAGCTGCTCTCGCAAAGAATTTGGGTGCTGAGTGTGGCTTCGCTGCTGCCTGCTTGTAGCGGCACAATGCGACTCTTTACTGAACACGGTACTGGGTTTGGTATTATCAATTCAGCGAATTGATGTTGACGTTTATGTCAAACGTGATTCTGTGCACTGTTGAAGTAGTGGGCTGTGTCGAAGGGGCAGGGCTGAAGGGGGCGTTGCAGGGGACTGCTGTGTTTGTTCAACAGTTGGCCGTGCTTTTCTATTGGGTTTGATCGAGTGGTAGGTGCAAAACCTCTCCCACTCCTTCCTGTAGGCCATTTTGCTTGCCGTTGGAAGCCTGTCTTCCATCACAGTTTAGGTTGATGCCCTTGGCTCGCTTCCCGGTCGCCTTCGGTTTTCTTCCCATTTTGCTAGAAATGACTGTGGGCGTGAAATAAAGTACCTGATTTTCACACCCAGCAACGTTTGGCTTAAAACCATGAGGAAAAAAATCAGATACTTTTTTTCACGCCCGTGAAATAAAGTGAAACCTGATTTATATCTTCCGGCCTAATTTCTTTAAGAGAGCTGCTCAGAATTAAATTAAAAAAAAAAAAAAAAAAAAGATTATCAAGTAGGCCGCTACTTGAGCCGTGTTATTCCGACAGACAGAGCCTTTTCAAAAAAAAAAAAAAGAAATGGGGAACATTTTAGGCTGTTCACCAAATGTGTCGTTTTTTTTTTTTTTTTTTTTTTTTATTTGCATGAAAAACGCACAAGAAAAACAATATTTTGATAATGGATTGTTAGTGCTAAGAGCAGTGGTAGCATTGCTGGGCTTCCTTCTACAGGTTATTCCCGGCTGTGCACAAACAACAATCAACCGACTCCTTTTTTTTTTAAGGGCGGCCCTCCATGAGGGGGTTTGTCCTGCACTTTGAGTTTTTTTTTTTTTTGACTACAACTTCCCCCCCGCTGTACTTTATGGTACTCTGCGGTGATTGAACAGAGTACCTTAACATTAAATGATCGATTTTTTTTTCTTCTTCTTTCGACGAAAAAAGCGAAACAATACAAGAAATCGACTCCCCGCCGCTCTAAACATCGCCTTTTTTTTTCCTTCTTTTTTTTCTTCCTCTTTCCGAATAGAT
Organism: Diplonema japonicum; assembly: GCA_964019335.1. NCBI lineage: Eukaryota > Euglenozoa > Diplonemea > Diplonemida > Diplonemidae > Diplonema > Diplonema japonicum. The sequence continues at coordinate 231,773 of OZ025718.1, read as the reverse complement.
GCTTGCTGCCTCGTATTACTTGACATTATCATGTCTCTTTTTTTTTTTTTGTTACAAGAATCTTTCAAGAAAATGATTTTATAACTAAAGGGCCCCCCCGAATAATCCCTTTATTTGGGCAGTGGAGGGGGGTGTTTGGGCTCCAAAAAAAAAGAATTATTTGGAATACACTTATTTGGGTTGTACTTATTTGGGCTAAGGAGCCTGCCACATGGAAAGCAGGGAGCGGGGCTTAGAGCACTTCGGAAATCTTAACATGCCAAATCGTGCCAAGATTTTTTTCATGCCCTTTTTTTTTCCAAGGGAAATTTTAACAGTTTTTCTCCCAGGCTGTGGAGAACCCACAAACGTTGCAGACAAACCGCCTGGTTTTGGCGTCAGGTTGCTGGGAGGTTGCAGAGGCTGGAGAAACTGTCAGGGCTTGAGAAGCTGCAAGGGCTTGGGAGGCTGCTGGAGACTCATCGGTGCAGTGTCCATTGTAACACCCGCAACAACGTTCTGTGCTGCACTGTCTAAAGCCCGACTCCTTCAAAGTGCTTAGCTGTATGGTCTCCTCGGAACTACCTGGAAGGTAGCCGCGAGATAACATAAAGCTAAGGTCGAGCAGTTGCATGACCTTTCTCATGTGCCTTGCCCTACCCACAGTGCCACGTTGATTCGGCGCTCTGCTGTCATCAACCAACGTCCCGCCTCGGCTGCTTGGGGCATGCCGCAGCCCCCCCTAACCCCTCAAAATGGCGGGAGGTCTGAATCGCCGGTGCCACGCAGAAGCAGCCTCACAATACGTACTTTTCCTTTTCAATCGATTGTTATATTTGTACTAATAAAATATAGCGCGCATTCGACGGCACTGGTCAAGCGACTGGCACCTTCCGAAGAAGGGCCTCCCACGTCCGCCGGGTTGAGCAGAGGATGCCCCGGGGCGGCCGTTCCAGTCTGATCATGTCGCACTATAATATATTTCTCATCTTCTAGAAGAAAATGGGGTTTTTGCCCTCTAGCTCGCCGGGCCAGCACTCTTACTTGCGTAAGCAGCCTCACAATACCGCCAGTGGGCTACGGCACAGCTTTGGGATCTTGCTCAGGAATGGAATATTGACATTGCGGGCCATGAAAGCAAATACTGGATAAGTTGTCAACACATGAATCCACGTGCCCTTCCGGCAACGCAGAAGCACCCGGGCCACCCACAAAGCGCCTTCGAACTAAGTGGTTCCATGAAATTTTGAACCGTTCATCACGAACCATCTAGCTTCTTGCGTTAAGAAAAATAGTCCCCACAATAACCCCCAGGTGCCAAGCCCCGTGGTCCCTGTTGAAAATGCAAAGGAATTGCTCGTAAGTGCCCAAAATCAGGCGGAAATCGACTTTTTGGTCAAAAAAGGAATGTATACATGGGTTAGGTAGGCTAGTACCCTGCACAGGCGTAACCGAGAAAAGCCCGTTGCACGACTACCGTGTGACCCCCCCACCCCCCGGTCCCCCCCAAAAAAAAAAAGAAAGGGGGTCGGGAATTATTTGGGAAATTTGGAGCGGAAAAATCCCCGGAAAAAAAAAAAGAATTATTTGGGAAAAAACACATTATTTGGGAGGGAATTATTCGGCCCCCCCCCCCCCCCCTTTATATGCAACTTGCTGCCGAGCAAAAAACCTTTTTTGCTCGTGCGAACAACAAGGACATATAGTCATAAAGAATTGTCCCCCCCCCCTTTTTTATATTTCTTATAAAAGCAAATTTCAAAAGAGGGCAAAAAAAAAAAAAGAAAATGAGTGATAAGATCGAAAGTCTAAGTGAGGCCAAGGCCGCGGAACGAGCAGCCATGGCAGTGCAGTCGAAGATTAACGTTCATGCGCTCCCTGTGAGAGCATTCCTTGATCACAACATTGCACCAGTTCTTTTAGAGGGTTTAGCAATACTCGCAAGAGAGAGGTTTGTGACAACAAAGAAAAAAGAAAAAAGAAAAAAAAAGCAAATACTGTTTACAGGCCTGACGACCCCATAGATTTCCTTGGCAGATACCTGTTGGCAAAAGCGCCTTACCACACACCTGCTCCAGCGGCACAGCCAGGCTTGAGTTTCGCACCACAGAAATGAAACCTTTTTTTTTATTTCCCCCCCCCACCCCTCGGAATTAGAATAGAATATGTGGGATGGGTTCCCCCCCCCGTTAGTATGCTGTCTTTACCTCCCATACATTGTTTGCCGCGAATTTAAAAAAAAAAAAAAAAAAGGAAAGTTCATCACAGGACGGGGGGGGAAAAAAAAGAAGAAAACAAAACAAAACAAAACAAAACAAAACAAAACAAAACAAAACAATAAAACCTCAAATGCACTAACGCCTTTTCAAACAGGGCTCGGAACCTTGGTTGTACCTTTTTTTTTTTTTTTTTTTTTTTTTGTATTTTTTTCTATCATTAATGGAGGTGTTCAGCTATGCAGCCCGGCGTAATCAACAGAGATCTCGGGTCCCTGTCAAGGGACCCAATCCATCGGCAGCTTGAGCAAGTTGCCAGCATTGCCATCGACTTAACAGAGTTTGGGCCGCTGGGAGCAGGGAAGGCACCGTCGACTAAGGAGAAGATCTGGCTTTTCTTGGAGGGGGATAAGGATGTGCCGCGTTCGTTTTTATTTACCTTGTTTATGTTCTTCATGATCATCGTCAGCGTGATTGTTTACACCATTCAAAGCCTGCCCCAGTTCTACACTCCCAACCCCGTTGGTAGCAACGCTTTCTTCATCATCGAAAGCGGCTGCGTCGCGATTTTCACGATTGAGCTCGCTGCAAAATTTATCACGTCGCCCTTGAAAGCCGGCTTCATCCGAAATCCTTACAACCTCGTCGATATCGCGTCCGTGGCTCCTTTTTACGTCGACATTATTGTGTCGCTTTCTGGGAGTAATCGTGGATATGTAAACCTGCTTTTTTTACGGGTGATCAGGCTCGCCAGGATATGCAGGGTGCTGAAGCTGGGGCAGTACAGCAAATCGTTACATATGGTGTGCATGAAAAAAAAAAAAAAAAAAAAAGAAATTATTTATGACTTTTCTATATGTTTTTGTATCGAGGGGAGCAACTCGGAGATAGCCTTCTGAACGGCCTGCTCGACGAGTCGGTCGACCCTGGATCTCTTTGGGGTTGCCTCACTCCGGCCTGACGCGGAGGCGGGGAGGTAGGTTTAGGATTCACCCCCTCTCCACCAAAAAAAGTTTTTTTTAAAAAAGCTGCGAAAGTTCTTTTTTTTTTTTTTTTTTGTCTTTGCTCGGCACAAGTTGCATGAAAAAAAAAAAAAAAAAAAAAAAAAAAAAAAAAAAGGTGATCAGCGTGCTGGTTCAAAGCGTCGACGCGTTCTTCTTGTTGTTGTTCCTGCTGTTCATCAGCGTTGTTTTGTTCTCCAGTTTGATGTGTGTAGGGTGGAGGGAAAAAAAAAACTTTTTTTAAAAAAAAAAAAAAAAAGGTGGATTGCAGAACAAAGCGACTCACACTTCGACGAAACCCGACGGCTGTGGGTACGCGCGGACGGTGTAGACTCCAGGTTTCAATCCATCCCGCATTCGTTCTGGTGGTGCATGTGCACTCTGACAACGGTGGGATACGGCGACGACGTCCCCACATCCAGCTGGGGCAAACTTGTTGCCGCTGTCTGCATCATCGTCGGCGTCTTCGTAATGGCCTTCCCTGTCATTCTAATTAGTTATAACTATAGTGAAATGGTCAACATGGAGGTATATGACGACACGCAAACAGAATGCGACGATGGGATGGATGGTGCGATCGAATCTTTGAATTTATTCAAAGTTGAGTCGCTTTTGATCAGGGACACCTCGCGGCATTTTCTCAGTCGACGGGGAGAGTTCAGCAAGCGGCGAAACGCTTACCCCGAGGTTAACGCTTTGGTCGCCACATGGTCCGAAAAATCCCGACCAATCTCCATTTATTTCAACGGAAGTTACGGAGACTCCGTAGCCTTCACACACGATCCGGTTTTTCACCTTCATGAATCGATTAGAAGTGACACATGTGTTGTTTTTCAAGTTCGTTTAGATGGTGGGAAGGTTGCAGTGCATGGTGAAAAGCTCATTGCCGGCATGCCGTCGTTTGATAAGGCTAGAATGCCGCGATCCTTTTTCCACTGCAAGCCGATTGAAAGGATGACAATTGAGATCGCAAACTTGCCGGAAGAAATCGAAATACCCTTCAACACTTGGTGCTTCCCCGGAGAAACAGTTGATTTCATCTTGCAAACCAAAAAAACCCACTTGCTCAAGCTGTTTATGAACAGGCTAGCCGATTACGACCTTACAATTTCATATTCATACGCGACTGGAACGACACTGGGCTCGCAGCATAGGCACAGAGGTTCGAATAGTTTGTCAAAGAGCTCCCAGTTCCCCGCCGACAATCTAACTCACTCTGAGAGCTCGAATGATTGCATTGTGGTGGAAATCCCTTTTGTGTCGCTTCCGATGATGAACGTGAACCGAAGGGGTAGCTCGAGGGTTTCGTTTGCAGTCTATGACGATAGTGACTTTGTAGGTTGAAAAGGATATCTCAGTGAAATTTAAAAAAAAAAAAAAAAAAAAAAAAAAAAAACCTTTTCCAAGGTTTTCACACATATACACCACACGCACAAGATTTTTTTTTTTTTTATTCGCCTTCCAAAAAAAAAAAAAAAAAAAAAAAAAAAAAGACATAAGAAGCAATAATTATTCGGAAAGGAGGTGAAAGCTCTCCTGTCGATGATTTTTCCTTTCTATAGAAGGAGGGGTATTTTTTTTTATTTTTTTTTTTTCCTTTTTTTATTTATTTTCTGGATTCCCTCTAAAGGAATTTTGGCTAGAGCCGGGAAAATAAAGTTTTCATTATTTCCCTAGGGAAAATAAAGTACTTTATTTTTTTCCTCATGTTTTAAGCAGATTTGTGAAAATGGGGCTTCAGAGAAAAGAGGCCGGAAAGTCAACAAAATTTTGCGGTATTTGTGCCATGGTTGGTGCCCACCGTGGACAGAGATCCTACACGTGCCTGCCACCATTCTACTGTTGCATCCTGGTGTTGGCTGTTGGGGCTTGCTTTTCAGTCGTCAAGTTTATGTTAATGAAGTCATGGATGGCATCTGCAGTAAGAACATCGCTCGCAGCCCCTCTAAGTAGGAGCTGTTTGGGTGGACGAGAACAGGGGCCATGCGTCGCTGGTGCACCCAGGTTCCTCAGGGAGTTCATCGAGTTCAGCCCAGGGAGGCTGACATGATAACGTAGTTTGTTGCCCTGTACAAAGGAGGGATAAGCACAAAACTGCAAGACTGGCCCAGGTTGACCCCCCTGTCTTAATGTTATGTCAAATCTTGGACTTCCTGGCTTTGGGGGGGGGTTTTTTTTTTGGGAGTGCCATCAGGAACCGGAAAATAAATAAAATTACGTATTCATGAATTAAAGTGGACTTTACTCTTTCCCTTGGCTGATACTCTGTTCCTCGGAATCTGATTTTCACGAGCGAAGCGAGGGAAAATCACCCCCTCGGGACAGATTATCAGCCGCGGGAAATAAAGTCCACTTTATTTTTCATAAATCGTCGTTTCTGGGTTTTTTTTTCTAGTATTTTTTTTTTTTTATTGAATGAAAATCAGATTGTCTGGTTCATGAACACATTTTTTTTTCTTTTTTGCAGGAACGAGTCTTTTGACTTGTCTAAACAAAAGGGGAACGTTGGCAACGTGTTTCGGGTTGACAAACTTCTCCAGGTTTTACCCGGCACGTACAACGACCAGTTCCTCCTTTACGCTTGCACACTTAACACAGCTTTGCAACCAAAGCCCCATTTTTATTTTTGTTTTTTTTTTATTATTTTCCCGAGAATTTAGAAGGCTGGCCATATTTCTTTTTTTGAGCTTTTTCTTACCTTTTTGTTTTACCGTTTTCGTCATTTTTTTTCTTCACTCACCTTTTGATTTCCAAGATAATACCATAAATGGTACGAACTACACGAGCAGCAGTGCGTGCGAGTGACTCAAATGATAAAAAGGTTTTTTTAAAAAAAAAAGGAGGGGAGGGGGAACAAACTTACTAGCCAAAAAAAGAAAAAGAGAGAGAAAAAAATGCGAGCCATACATGAACAAGGTACATCGCGGAAACAGAAGAGAAAAAAAAAAAGAAAATCTGATTCGGTCGGTGAGCGCAAAAGCGCATACCTTAAAAGAATTAGTTTTTTTCTTCTTTTTTTTTTTTGCTGTTGTTGCTGGTTATTAATGGCTCATATTTTTTTTAAAAATATTCCCCCCCCCCATTTCTCCCCCCCCCCCACTTTTTCTTTTTCCTCCCTATTTTTTTATTTTTTATTATTGAACAAGACAAAAAAAAAAAAAAAAAACCAAATTTGAAAAAAAAAAAAAAAACCCATTCCACAAGAAAAGAAAGGATCAAAAAAAAAAAGAAATGGCCGAAGCAGAGGAAGCAAGAAAGCAATACGGCGATGCAAAGGGAAAAAGGCCTGGATGGTACCGCAGAAAAATAAGCAGAAAGAACGCAACCAAAAGCCAGAAAAAAGCATTACGAGACTTGTATCCGAGGTGGGGCGTTGTGTTAGGTTATAAAGAAAAATGCGACAGGGACTTCTTGAACAGAACATTTCAGCGGGAAGCCGACGTAATCCTGGACATCGGCTTTGGAACAGGAGACGCTCTAATAGAAATGGCGGGGAACGAAAGAAACAAAGACTTCCTAGGCGTAGATTGGCACACACCTGGGGTGGGGAAATGCCTTATCGCAATAGAAAGCAGCGGGCTAACCAACATCCGGGTAATGTCCAAAGACGCTGTAGAATTTCTCAAGCAAAATATTTGCGAAAACAGGGTATTTTCGGGAGTGAACATTTTTTTTCCAGATCCGTGGGACCACCAAACTGAGTCCCAAAAGGCGCATCTTCGACTTGTTCGCCCTGAGGTCACCCAGCTCCTTGCTCACTGCACCCTGCCAGGATCCCCTCTTCACCTTGCGACCGACATTGCCGACTACGTCTGCCCATCTATATCTTACCTCACTTCCACCGGTTGGACACCTTCTTCTTCGTCCAATAACGGTGTTATACCCCGTCCCTCCTGGCGTCCCTTAACACAGTACGAGGCAAAAGGACTTGAAGCAGGTAGGACGGTTGCGGACGTTGTGTTCCTTTCCCCCGAAGTGCCCCCCCCGCTTGACATCGACACCATCTGTGAGGATGCAGAGGCAGATGAGGGGGATGAGGAACCGGAAACTGAGCTTACGCTTTTTGACTGATAATACCCCCACTTTTTTTTGTTGTTGTTGTTCCCCCCCCCCCCCCCCCCCCCCTGGTACAAAAAAAAGGGAGCGGGGAACGGGGCAAAAAAAAAAAAATGGCGAAAAAAGACAAAAAAGAAAAGAAAAAAGAAAACCCAGTGGGAACAACCCCGTTGTTCTTCTTGGTGGTGTTCATCGTGGGTGTAGCAGCGGCAGTGTTTGTGGCGTGGGCGGGAAGTGGGATCGTTCCGGAATGGGTGCGGGGTTGGGAGAGGGAGATGAAAAACGACGACGAAAGGTTCAAAGGCTGGGCGGCACGGATGAAAGTAGAAGCCCCCAGCAACGCAGGCCTCGTCCACAGAGAAGCCTGGGGCTGGGCCATCCAAGCACAGGAAAACATCAATTCAAACAAAACAATTCTAATCGTTCCCAAAGAAGCGGTCCTGTCCGACATGCCCTCCTCCGCAACTATATCAAAACACACCGACGAGGTAGAGGAAATCTTCAACGATGACCAATACCTCATAAGACAGGCCGAGCTGACAATCGCTCTTCTGCACGAAAGGTATCTCGGGAAGGCCAGCGTTTTCCGGGAATGGATAGCAACGTTGCCCGAAAAGTACAAAAACGATTTGTACTGGGGCACAGATGAGGTGTCGTGCGTCCCACAGTCGATCAAACGCGCCAGGACGAAGCGAAGGGTCTCGGTCAACAGAATACACAAATTCGCGACAAGATTTTTCGGTTTCATGAAGCTAACAGTACAAGACGTGGTGTGGGGCTTCAGCACTGTCCTAGCCAGGTCGTGGAGACGCGACGACAAACTAGTTATTTACCCGATTTTCGACATTGCCGACCAACGGGCACGACACTACGGAAAAGGGGTGTGGAGACCCCTTCCCGTAAACGCCCGTCTTGAACTTCGATCAAACGGTGGAGTCCGGTTGATCTCTTCAAAGGAGATTAAAAAAGGTGATTATTTTTCTGTGTCGCCGTTGCCTGTTCTTCTGCCGTCAGATGCTGTAACGCTTTATGGTGTGCTGGATCCGGATTTTACCCATGTTTTGTCTCACTTGGATCTTTCAGAGGCGTCACCTCAATGTTCACAGGAGACACTGCTGCTCAATGCTGACGGTTCTGCCACCAACCACACGGAGGTCTGCCTCTTGCTTTACAGGAAGGTCCCGTCAGATGCGCCGTCTGAGCTTAAGAAAAAAACACTCTCGAAATTTTTAACATTCCATGCAACTCACATGTTACGTGAGTGGACGGTCCCCGAGACCGGTGCTTGCCGTGCAGCCAACCTTGCTAACATGCCAAGCGGGCCTGAATTGGTATGATTTTTTTTTTTTTTTTTTTTTTTTTTTGGAAAAAAAAAAAAAAAAAAAGTTGAATTTGCTGACATCTCACATCTCCGTATACCGGAAAACACTGGAAGTGTACAAGATGAAGTGAAAGGAGGGAGAAATAAAAAAAAAAAAAAAAAGAGAGGATTTTCACCCCTCCCCTTTTTTTTTTGTAAATTTTTTTCTTTACAAGAAGAATTTTTAAACAGAGGGAGGGAATTTAAAAAAAAAAAAGAAAAAAAAATGTTTAGAACAGAAGGGACGAAAGTTAACCCTACTGGGCGTGCGAACGAGGAGGGGGAGAGGGAGGCTGTGTACTTTTCGGGTAAGAAGACGTCGTACGGATGGGGGCTTGATGACAGCAGGGTGTTTGGCAAGAGCACAACAAAACACTTGGATCAAATCGCAGGTGTTTTTATGATGGCCTTCTTCGCGTGTTTTTTGGCGAGCACTGGCTATCTTGTCTACATTGATCTCATTGTGAAGGAAGGCATTCTCGCATAGGGGAAACAAAAAAAAAAAAAAAAAAAAAAAAAAAGATGAAGAAAAAAAAAAAGATGAAGAAAAAAAAAATGATGAGCGTCGGCAAACGCCACCATCCTTCACTTTTTTTTTTTTTTTTTTTTTTTTTTTTTTTCCAATTCCTGTAATCAAGTAGACAGCGCTTGTGCAGGGCGCCATTAACACTGGCCCCTTATCCTCCACTCTTTTTTTTTTTTATATGGTTTCACACCAACAAAAAAAAGTTCGTCGTTTTTTTTTTTTTTTTTTGAGGCCAAATGTGGTTTCCACCCACCAGAGCCAAGGGATCAGCACGATAACCGACCTGGTTTACCAGGAGGACTGCCCCTGAGGTTAACTGGTCATTGTGGCCAGATGGTGTGGAGCATGTTTGGGGGGGGGAAAAAAAAGTTATTCCTCCCTTTTTTTTTTTTGTTCCCCCCTCAGTCGGCTGGGTTGTGAATAAAAAAAATGAAGAAAAGGGGGGGGAAATAAAAATTTTATAAAAAAAAAAAAAATGTCGCATGACCTTACAACCGCATCTTCACACATCATGCAAGATTTAGGCTCTCTACCCGAGTACACCGGAGAACAGTTAATGGAGGAAAAAGCAAGGATTAAAAAGAGGCTTTACAACGATTACGGGGACCAAATAGAAAAACTTCTGGAGGAAGAGCTCAGAAGGAAAGAGCTCTTGCACGACACAGAACCTGACTTGGAGACGAAAAAACTGGTGCTAGACACGGATGCCAGAAAACAGCTGCGAACGTTGCAAGAGGAGTCGCTGAACATCCTGAAACGCGATATCATAGATAGCGGACGAACAGTAGAAGAGGCAGAAGCACACTTGAAAGGAATGCTCGGACTGCTCTGCCAGCCCATACCTCAAGGTACGACGCCAGCGGAGTGATGGCTAATGTTTGGAAAAAGAAAAAAAAAAAAAAAAAAAAAAAAGTAAGATATGCTTTTCTCGTTCTACCGAATGAGAATATTTTGTTCCTTTTTTTTTTTTTCCTTTTTTTTTTTTTTTTTTTCCTGTGGCCAAAAAAAAAAAAAAAAAATAGGGACAACAAAAAAAAAAGAGAGAGAAAAAAAAATGGCGGGTGCTGGAGGTTTGGCCAACCTCTACGGAACGGAGAAGGATCGGGTAAACTGTCCGTTCTACTTCAAAACGGGCGCTTGCCGCCACGCGGAAAAATGCACGAGACTGCACAACAAGCCAGTGATATCCCAAACAGTAATGATCCCGCACATGTACCTGAACCCAATTGCCGCCCCCATGGTGGATAAGAACGGGAAGTATGCAACATTTTTTTTTTTTTTAAATTTTTTTGTTTAAAGGCCTGTCGAATATGATAAGAAATATCTCCGCGATCACTTTGAGGATTTTTATGAGGACACCTTTGAGGAGCTGATGAAGGTATGCGAGGGGGGGAAAAAAAAAAAAAAAAAAAATCCCTCCAGCACGGAGAGATCAAAGAGCTGAACGTAGTGGACAATGTGTGCGAACATCTCTTGGGGAATGTCTATGTTAAATTTACCAGCGAGGACGACGCGGAACACGCCCACAACAATTTGGTTGGAAGGCTGTACGCAGGGCGAGTCTTGAAGCCTGAGTTCGTCCCCGTCACCGATTTCAGAGAGTCCAGCTGTAGGCAATATGAGGAGAATGAGTGCGGCCGTGGTGGTTTGTGTAACTTCATGCACCTCAAGGGTGTCTCCAAGTCTCTCCTCAGAGACTTGTTCTCTGAGCAAAAAAAATTGTACAAAGAGCGCAGGCGAGAGAAGCGACGAAGAGAGAAGGACCTCACGCGAGGCGGGAGGGACGACTCACCCAATGCCAAGCGTGCTGTCCATCACGACTCGAACGAAGAAGTCCTCGGGCTGGGTAGGCCCAGCAAACCCGACAGAGAAACAAGCGAAGAACGAAGGGAGAGGCTCAGGGGCGCATTCGAGCACAAACATGGAAAACAACAATGGGACGATTAGACAAAAAAAAAAAAAAAAGAGAAAAACGAAGAGGAAGGCCTCCCCCCCCCCCCCCCCCCCCCCCCACACACACACACACCGAGCTCTTTCAGCTTGGGGATTTTTTTTTTTAAAGTGTGAGTAAAAAAAAAAAAAAAAAAAATAATAATAATTCTTTATGACTATATGTCTTTGTTGTTCGCACGAGCAAAAAAAAGGTTTTTTAAAAAGCTGCGAAAGTTTTTTTGCTCGGCACAAGTTGCATGTAGTTATAAAATCATTTTTTGAAAGATAAATATTTGTAACAAAAAAAAGAAAAAAAAAAAGTAGAGTGTTTTTTTTTTTTTTAATTGAAGGAGAAAAAAAAAGTGTACGTTGAGAAAAAAAAAAGGGGAGAGGGGGAGAAAGGACTTTTTTTTTTTTTCGAATGCCCATATTTAGTTTTGTTTTTGTTGTCCTTTTTGCTTTCGTTTCGATGCAAAAAAAAAAAGGTTTTTTTTTCTCCTCCCTCCTTCTTCTTTTTCTTAATTTCTCCCCCCTCCCTTTATTTTATTTTTTTTCCCCATCATAAAAAAAAAACCTCCTTCCTTCCCCCATTGTTTTTCCCCTTTTGACTTTTTTTTTTCTTCTTCTTTTTTTCTGGCACCCATTACCTCACTTCCATCCCCAAGGTGTGAGAGGGTGCTGGTGGTGGGCGGTGGCAGGGTCCCAAAAATGGGGACAGTCTGGAGCAGTTTGAGCTCGTGGTACCAAGGAAGGGAATGTAGGGTGTTGGTGCTGGGCCTTGACTTTGCAGGGAAAACAACATTCGTGTACAGGCTGAAGCTCGGTAAAGTAGTGGAGTCCGCGCCTACCCTCGGGTTCAACCTGGAAACGGTACAGCACAAAAACGTGACTTTTCAAATTTGGGATATGGGCGGGCAAACTTCCTTGCGGCCTATGTGGAGGTGCTTTTACGACGACACCGATGCTATTATTTGGGTACTTGACGCGGTGGACAAGGAAAGGCTTGGGTTAAGTCGCAGCGAGCTATACCAACTACTTGAGGAAGAGGAGCTGAAGTATGTGTGTGTTTTTTTTTTTTTTTTAAACAAAAACAGAAATGCGACCCTCCTCGTCCTAGCCAACAAGAGCGACCTCGAGTGCGCCATGACAGTACCTGAAATCGTCGAGAAATGGGATCTAGCCTCCATAACAGACAGAGTGTGGACCGTGCGGCCTTGCTCAGCGCTGACGGGAGACGGCGTAGAAGAAGCGCTGGACTGGCTGGCAAGCATCTTGACACAAAAGAATGAAGAACGGCTTCAGTGAAATAATATTCTTTAAAAAAAAAAAAAAAAAAAGTCGCCATTTTTTTCCCCCCCTGCCTTAGTTTCCCTGTCTTTCCCGCTCCCCTTGTTTTCTTCTAATTTTCGTTGTTCCACCCCCGCCCGAAAAAAAAAAAAAAAAAGGGAGGAGGGGAGAGAGAGAGAAAAAAAATGTCAAAATCGGAAACCTCCCGCCGTGTGGATGACCGTGTGAAGGTTGCTCTTGAGAATGCGGTTCAAAGCAAGCACAGGTCGTTCTTCCTGTTGGTGGGGGACAACGGAAGGGATCAGGTTGTGAACCTCCATGCAATGGTGTCGAAGGCGATGCACAAGAGCAAGGTGAACGTGCTGTGGTGCTACAAGGACTCGCTCTCGTTCGGGAGCGCGTCGAAAAGACGAAGGGCTGTGGAGTTCAAGAAGGAAGTGGAGAGAGGCATCACCTCCGCTGACACCAACAACGAGTTCGAGGTTTTTTTGAGCCAGAATAAAATCAGGTTTTGCTACTACAAAGATACACAAAAAATCCTGGGCCAGACATATGGGATGTGCGTTTTACAGGATTTCGAGGCGTTGACCCCCAACCTTCTTGCCCGCACTATGGAAACCGTAGAGGGAGGCGGTCTGGTCGTGCTGCTCATCAGAACAATGAAGTCTCTCAAACAGCTTTACACCATCACCATGGACGTTCACTCCCGTTACCGTACGTCCCAGCATGCCGACATCGTCCCCCGTTTCAACGAGCGTTTCCTCCTATCCCTCGCAGATTGCAAGTCCTTCCTCTGTGTCAACGACAAGCTTGAAGTCCTCCCCTTCACCAGCTCCACCAGGTCCAAGATAAAACCCCTTCAAAAGGACATTTTCACCGAAGAAGAGAAGAAGCTCAAGCTTCTCCAGGAGGAGCTCAAAGCGAACGCTATTGTCGGCCCGCTTATCCAGGCTTGCGTGACCCTCCAGCAGGCCACCTCCGTCCTCGACATGATGGAGGCCATTACCGAGAAGAAGCTCACCACAACCGCAACCGTGACCGCCGGGAGAGGACGTGGGAAGTATGATTTTCTTTTTTTAGATGTCAACACACAACAAACAGGTCCGCTGCGTTGGGCCTTGCTGCAGCGGGTGCCGTGACGCAAGGGTACTCAAACATTTTTGTGACTGCGCCAACTCCTGAGAACGTGCAGACACTGTTCGAGTTCGTTGTGAGAGGGTTGAAGGAGATGGGGTACGTCGAGAGGGAGCACTACGAGGTGGTGCAGGCGGAGGCCGCTGAGCTCTCGCAAGCGGTTATCCGTATCAACATCTTCAAGTCCCACCGCCAGACTGTGCAGTACATCCTCCCTAACGACGGCGCTAAGTTCGCACAAGCCGAGCTTCTCATCGTCGACGAAGCAGCTGCCATCCCCCTCCCTCTTGTAAAGTCCATGATGGGACCTTACCTTGTCTTCTTGTCGTCCACAATCACTGGTTACGAGGGGACAGGGAGGTCGCTGTCTTTGAAGCTGTTCTCCGATCTGAAGAAACAGTCGAAAGGCACTGGGGGCAGATCGCTGAAGGAGATCAACATGACGCAGCCCATCCGTTACGGCAGCAACGATCCTGTCGAGGACTGGATGAACCACGTCCTGTGTCTCGACGCGGAGATCGGCGCGCAGAACCCTGCGCCCGTGCACCCTGACCAACTGGAGCTGTTCTACGTGAATAGGGACACGCTCTTTTCGTACCACTCTGCGGTATAGAATTTCATTCTCCCCCTTTCATCCATCACCACCCACAGGCGGAGGAGCTCTTGCAGCGCATTGTTGCACTGTACGTGTCATCCCACTACAAGAACAGCCCGAACGACATCCAGCTGCTCTCAGATGCCCCTGCCCACCATCTGTTTGTTCTACTTGATCCTAAGAGCGCGAGGAGTATGAAACAAGGGGGAAAAAAAAAAAAAAACCACAGACGGCGGTGTGCCTGACGTGTACGCAGTCATCCAGGTCTGCGAGGAGGGGAGCATCCAGGCGAACAAGCTGGAAACAGACCTCGGGAAGGGGCTGCGACCCAACGGGGACATCATCCCGTACACGCTTAGCCAGCATTTCCAGGAAAGCTCCTTCGCGGAGCTGTCCGGTCTGCGTGTAGTTCGGATCGCCGTCCTGCCCGACATGACGAGGCAGAAGTACGGGTCCAAAGCGCTCGAGCTCCTAACAAAGTACTACAACGGTGAGATCTGCTCCATCGAGGAGCCGGGGAAGCAGGAAGAAGCGAAGGACGCGAACGAGGCAGACGACGGCTCCTTCACGATCAGACCAAGAGACAACCTACCGCACCTGCTGCACAGACTGACAGACAGGAAACCGGAAAGATGCCATTACATTGGGGTCTCATACGGGCTCTCGGTGGAACTGTACAACTACTGGACAAAGGGCGCATTCGCACCGGTGTACCTGCGCCAGGGGAAAAACGACCTGACAGGCGAGCACTCCATGATCATGCTCCGGTCGATGAACGCTGGCGACGGTGTAGCACAAGAGTGGGTCGACAAGTATAACATCGACTTCGGGAAGAGGTTTGTGAGGTTGTTGCCGCTTTCCTTCAGGAAGGTGCCTGTTGTGACTGCACTGAGCGTAGCATGCAACCCGAAGGCACTAAAGCACGTCAAGGTGGACGGCGGGGACTGCTACGTAAAGGGCGTGAAACAGATAACGGAATCCGACCTCATGCAACACTTTACCCCGTACGACCTGCAGCGTCTCTCTGCCTTCACACGCCAACTTGTTGATAAATCCGTCATCCTTGATCTCGTTCCGATCATTGCTACTATGTACTTCACTGGCACGATGTACGCCCTTCCTGATGGAGGGGCGGGTGTTAACCTTCCTATCCCCCAAGCTGCTGTTTTGATGGCGATTGGTCTCCAGGGGCTTACTTTTGATGACATTATCGCTCAGACGGAATTCTCCTCCACCCGTATCAACCAGCTTGTGTCGTTCTTTGAAAAAGCGCTTAACCGGGTTCAAGTGCATTTCGATGCGCTCCGTTCTACTGAGATACCCGCCGCCACCACTGGCGAGTCTGATGGTCTCGTCCCCACCAATTCGGGTAAGATACAGTCGGTCATTTCTCTTCCAAAGAAGCGTGCGGTCGAAGGGGAGGCCAAGGAAAGCAGTCCGAAGAAAGTCGCGGCAGTCGCGGCCGGTGGGAAGAAGAAGAAGCGAAAGGTTGCTAAATAAAACAATTACAGTGTCTTCCCCCCTCTTTTCCCCATCATTTTTTTTCCCCCCTATTATATATCATAGCCTTTTTTTTTTTTTTTTTTTTTTTTTCGAATCAGAATTAAAAAAAACTTTCTTTTTTCCTTTTTCTTCCACGCGATTCCCTACCCCCCCCCCCCCCCTCTCTTTTCTTTTTCTATACTTTATTTTTTTCTTTCACAACAACAACAAAAAAAAGGATGTTGTTCAACAATGCACCTCCTGAACTCATCGAACTGGTTATGCGGTACTGCCGCGCGAAGGAGCTGAGAGACGTGATGACAGTGTGCAAGAAATGGAGGAAGATATGCAAGAGGAGCAGGTATCTAACAACGGTCCTGAACATGGAAGGGGTCCTGGCAGTGGGGGGCTGGGACGGCTCAACAGAACTCAAATCCTGCGAAGTGTATCACCCGGGGAAGGACGAGTGGGTTGATGGACCAAAACTAACACAATCCAGGTCGCATGTCGGGTGCGTGGTTGTAGACAGAAAACTATACGTAGTGGGCGGCCGGGACGGCGACCGACGAATGGCAAGCTGCGAGGCCTACGATCCCGTCGTCCAAGAATGGGAAACTCTCGCACCAATGTCCTGCAAACGCTCATCCCTCGCTTTACAAGCAGTCGGCCATACTCTATTCGCACTAGGCGGCTACGATGGCACCACGGAACAGCACTCAAACGAGTCTTTCGACATCACCACTTCCACATGGCGCAACATCAAGAGGCTACCAAAACCCTGCTCCCAAATGGCGTCAACTGTTCTTAATGAATACGTATATCTTGCTGGCGGTTGTAGAGCATCTGGTGAGGTTGTAACTTCTGAGGCGTACAGATACAATGCTGTCCGAGATGAGTTCGAGTCCCTCCCCAACATGGGGTCCTGTAGACTCTCTGCAGCCTCGACCGCTTTGAACGGTCTTGTCTACGTTTTGGGCGGTAGTAGTGAATCTTCCGCTCATTATTCTGTGGAGTGCTACGATCCACGGGCGAACTCGTGGACGCACGCTGCACATCTTTCGAAGAATTGTGTCAATTTGGGTGCCACGTGTATCGATTCCACTATCCTGGTAATCGGGGGTTACCATTCACAGCTTTCCCAGTTGAGTACTGTGGAGAGGTTCTACCCTTCGTCCCACCCCTCTTACCCATCTTTGTTAACGAAGACCCCGCGTGTCACGCCATGCGGGGCATGGATGCCCTGCCGCGAGCTGGGACAGTCAAGGGAAGCTGTTTCAGTTTGTGTTTTTGAGTGAAACAGGGGAGGCGATCACATACGAGATGAAAGCGCTTTTTTTTTCTTTTTTTTTTTTTTTTTTTCAGGTGGTGGGGATAACATGAAAATATAAGAAAAACACCAGATGTGTTGTTCGCTGTTGACCTCCTCGTCGGTCATCACCGGTAGCGCCCGAGTGGAAGAACATAATGCAGATGCTCAGGGTGACGAACAGGCAGCAAACTGCACGAGAGCCGAATCTTGGTTACCCGGGACACTCTGGCTGGGGTTGAGCTGTACACCGCACGCATTAAGGACACGACGCGGAACGCAGAAGAAGCTACAACTCGGCCGCGGCGCGCCCCCTGTAATCAAGTGGACAGTTCTTGTGCAGGGCGCCGCCAACACCGGCCTCCTTTAACTCATATATTTTTTTCTGTAGCCGGTGGGATAACATGATCAGAAGTACATCACCGGTAGTGTCCAATTGGAAGAACGTAACGCAGATGCTCAGGGTGACGAACAGGCAGCAAACTGTATGAGCGCCACGCATTAAGGACACGACGCGGAAACGCAGAAGAAAAAGCTACAACTCGGTGCGTCCCCTGTAATCAAGTAAACAGTTCCTATTATTAATAAATTATTATCCCCCCCCCACTTTTTTTTTCTTCTCATTAGCTGTTTATGGGAGGGTGGAAGAGAGAGAGAGAGAGGTGAAGGAAAGAAAAAAAGGGAGAGTTTGGGTTATTTATGTCCGAGAACGACTTTCTGATGAGATTATTATTATTATTATTATTATTATTTCTTTTTGGTAGGTTTTGGGTAGAGGGGGGGGGGGGGGGGTATGGCAAAAAAGAAAAAAAATAAAAAAGAAAATGGGGAATAAAAAGGGGGAAGAAAAAAAAAGAAAAAAAAACAAGAAAAAAGAAAGAAACCGATTTTTTCACTTCTTCTTCTTCTTCTTCTTCTCTTTTTTTGGGGGGGGGTCGTTGCTAACAATTTCTTCATCATAGTGATTTATTTTATTTTCTACCCCTTCTTTTTTTCTTTTCGTTTCTTTCTATTCAGGACGAGCCGAAGGGCCCTGCGTGCCGGCCGCCGCGCTGCGCTGACCCGGAATGTGCTTATGTAGTCTTTTTTTTTTGATTTTTTACAAACGAGTCTTTTGACTCGTCTAAACAAAAAAGGGACCCATTGGCAAAGTCTTTACGGGTCATTAACTTCTTCAGGTTTCTACCCTCAGTACTGAACAAACGGCAGCCAGTTCCCTCTTTTTCTTTTTTTTCACAGGGGGCGCCACCAACACTGGCCTCTTATTATCTCTTCGATATATAAATATTCCCCCCCCCTTCCTTTTGTCACCCTTTTTTATTTCTCTCTGCTTTTTCAAGTAGAAAAATGAAGAAAAGGAAGGGGGGGGGGGGGGGGGAGAAGAAGAGGAAGAAAAAAAAAAGAAAAAAAAATACCCCTTCTCGTAAAAAAGAAAATCTGGCCAAACCCCTCGTACCATTGTGGTTACTCTGAACCCTCATACCGCACACGATATTTTTTTTTTTTTTGTGTTTTCTCATTTTCTTTTTTTTTCCCCCCCTACCTCCCTGCATTATGCTTACCTTTTTTTTTTCCCACCCCACTCCCCCCCCCCCCCCCAAATTCCACACTTTCTTGCTTAACTCTTAACCTTCGAACTATGAAAAGAAGAATCCGAAAAAAAAAAAAAAAAAAAAAAAAAAAGACTGTCAACTCAGTGTGAGTGTACCGGCGCCTTTGTTTTAAAGGGGGTTAGTCAGGTTCCGTAAGCACTTGATGATGAACTTCATGAGAGCACAGATTGTGCCGGAAGTATTCAAGTGGCTCCCGAAGTTGGAATGGAACAAGCAGGGATCTGTAACCAGGCTAGAACTAGTGATAGACTTCGAGCTGACAAGTGGGGTGTACGTCCTGAGAAAAAATGATGGGCGCAGCCGAGGCCAGCAACCTATCGTAGTCCACCCACGCAGCCATGCATCCTTCAGCACAGAAGGGTAGCAACATCCGCTACAAGCGTTAAGAAGTTGCTCGTACGCCAGGCGGTTTATGAAGCAACCAAAGTCATTCTTCTTCTTCTTCTTTTTTTTTTTTTTTTTTTTTTTGAAAAGAGGGGACGGGAGACCACCCGGAGAGACAATGCTTCCTCAGAATTATAGATGCGACATATGCACAGCAGTACACCAGAACACAGTGACGCTGCTACGGCACCAGCTGTACGAATGCCCACTTGCGCTGGAAGAGCTGGCGAGGGACGGGTTGGAACCGCTACGCGACAGGTCGGGCTGGCCTCTCTGCCTGGAACTGCACGGGATCTTGCCGAGGGGGCACGGATTTGCACACCTGGAGAGGTTGCAGAGGTACCTGGCGATGATAGTAGCAAAACGTGATGAAGAACTGATCCAAGTGGAGGATTTTGGAGGAGAACTGCCGTGGGAACGGAAAGTGGTAGGAGTAAAGCACTTGACGCCGACGTTGGAACAGCTCGGGACGACAAGTGGGATACTGCGGATGTACGCGGAGTCGCTGTTGAAATGGATGTCGGAGCTAAGATGGGTTAAAGAAGACACGACGTCGGAGGTGACGGCGGTGGAGTTAGCCCTAGACTTCGAAGCGACGACACGAAGATCGCTGGGAATGACGCAGGATGAAAAGGCGCGAAGGATCAAGAAACTGATCCAAAAGGTGAACGACAGGTGCGCATTACAAGGAAGGAAAAGGCCTTTCCCGGCGAAGAACAAAACGAGAGTGAAGTCCCTCATGGCAATAGGAGGGAAGGCGGCGATAGGCTTTGCAAGGAGACCGATCTTCGCCTCACGAGAAACCCAGGACAGGCTAAGAGAGCTGAAGACCAACCTGAAGAAGGACCGCATCAACCGTCTGCGAAAGACACTGGTATCCGCCATCGGAACGAAAGCGAGGCTCCAAAAAGGAAGCATCAAGAGATAGACCCCCACCCCCCCTAAGGGTGGTCCTCGAGTGGGATTTGCCCTTAAACATCGCCTTTTTTTTTTACATACAGCTCAGTGTATTTTTTTTTTTTTTTTTTTTTTTCATTTTTGCCCCTCCCAAAAAAAAAAAAGTTTGTTCAAAAAAAAAAAAAAAAAAACGAACATGGGTACAAAGGGAGGAGGGGGGGGATTCAAAAAGAAAAGAAAGAAAATGGGTGGTAGGGAAACCAAGGGACCTTGGGAGGAGGCCCAGTTGATGATATCAAGTGTCTAGGACGAAAAGAAAAATGGGGGCTCCCTTTCCCCCCTCCTTTTTTTTTAGGACTTGCATCCCGCCTGTATCCGTGCAACTGCAACTGTCAGTTCCTCTCAGCTACACTCACACACGGATTCCCTTGTTAGTCAAGATACACAAGAGACTCAGTTTCTTTGTGATCTTTATACTAACATCCCCTTCCCATCATTGAACGAAAGGAGAAAAAAAAAAGAAACCATGTTCTTGCCCCACCCCTTTATTTTTATTTTTATTTCATTCCTTGCCCACATCGTTCTTCCCCCTTCCCCTTCTAATATTCCTTCACCCCTCCCTTTCCTCAGATCAGGTCAATTTGGCACTGCCTTTCGAACAAAAAAAAAAGGACAAAAAGATTTTTTTTAAAAAAAGGGTAGTCTGGTAATCCTCTCTCTCTCACACTTTATTTACTCCCCTCCCCCTCTCTCCCTCTCCCTTTCTTTTTTTCACACCCCCTTTTTTTTTAAATAGAAACACAAAGTACGATAAAAAAAAAGGGGGGGGGGGGGGGGGCAGGTGGGGAAAACGGGGCGGGAAAAAAAACTTTCCCCCCTCCCCCCGTTTACTTATTTTTTTTTCTCTTTTTTCATTTCTTCAATTTTTTCCTCGGGGACAGTTTTCAAGAGAATTTACAGTAATTTAAAAAAAAAAAAAAAATGACATCCTTCGAGAAGAAGTCTGTGACAGTGAGGGTTCCGGCAACCACAGCAAACCTCGGGCCTGGATACGATGTTCTAGGAATGGCCCTCGACATTTGGCAGGAGGTCACCGTGGAACGGGCCGACGAGTTCAGCATGACCACAAGCGGAGAGGGAGAAGGACAGGTCCCCACCGACAAGACCAACCTGATCCTCAAGGGCATTGAAAGGGCCTTCTTGATGGCCGGGAAGGACGTCCCACCTTTAAAGGTCACAGTCGTCTCACAGATCCCCTTCATGCGGGGTATGGGGAGCAGCAGTGCCGGGTTGGTTGCAGGTCTTCTCGCAGGTCTTGCGTTGACCGGCCACGAACTCGCCGTTGAAGGCGAAGAGGCACTTCTTCAAGCCGCTGCTGAAATAGAAGGCCACCCTGATAACGTCTCACCAGCCATTTACGGTGGCCTTCAAATGGGGCTTCACACTGGCGAGAGATGGTACACCCACCGTATTAAAGTCCCCGAGCGTCTTCAGTGCGTGCTGTTTGTTCCCGATGAACCGAAGAAGGGTGGAACGGCGCAGAACCGTTCTCTTTTGAAGCCTGAGATCTCTCGTACTGACGCGGTGTTCAACCTTCAGAGGCTGGCGTTTTTGGTGTCTTGCTTTGAAACCAACCAGCTTGGAAACCTTAAGTACGCAATGGACGACAAGCTGCACCAGCCGCAGCGTGGTGTTGTGATGCCCCACGTGTTCCAGGTGATGAAGGCCGCCAACGATGCAGGCGCCCTCGGATCCTACCTCTCCGGTGCTGGCCCTGCTGTCATGGCGTTTGTGGAGGGTCGTGGTGTTCAGCTTCAACAGAAAACCCAGCGCCCTGAAGAGCGCATTGCAAAGGCCATGGTCGACGCCGCAGCGCTCATCGGGTGCAAGGGGCGTGCGTTCATCACCTACCCTTCCCACAACGGTGCGCACATTGTTAAGTGCGAGCCCCCTATTTCCTCCGAGGTGCTCCAGAGGTTTTCGCCTTACCGTGCGGGTGTGAACATCTAAAAAAACGGGGGAAAAGAAAAAAAACCACAACAAGAATAAGGAAAACACAAAACGTAATTTTTTTTTTTTTTATAAAAAAAAACTCCCATAAAATATGAGTTTCTTTTTGTTCCCCCCCTTTCCATTGGTTTAATTTGAGTTTGTTTTTTTCTTTCCCCCCCCCCTTTTTTTCTTTCCCCCCCCCCTCTTTTTCTTTTTTTCCCTATGAACGAAGGAAAGAAAGAAGGAAAAAAAAAAGGGGGCAGGAGTGACATGAGAGAGTGTGAAATACATAACGAATAAGGCTGGGGGGATAATGGGGGCGAGAAAAAAAATATTTCTTTTATAAAATGGTAAAATAGGGGGGGCAAACCAAAAACACTTTCAACCAGCCCCACACACCCCCTCGTTTTCCCCTCCGTTAGCCAGAGTTACGCATTGTACTCGGGAGTAATGTTGCGACATTTTTATATTTTTTTTATTCCCCCCCCCTCATTCCTACCCCCGCTTCAATTTCTTTTTTTTTTTTTTCCCGAATAAAAAAAAAAGACTGTGACAAAAAAAAAAAAAAAAAAATGCAAGACCAAACGACCATCATCATCAACCCTTGGTCAAAGGGTTCCGTGCTCATTGTGAGCTCCTTACTATGCTGCTCCGTCGTAGTCTGGTTACTAGTGACTGTAAGTGTGGGCCGCTTCCACACAGACGCGGTGCTCACCTGTGCGGGATTCTTAACAAGCACGTTGGTGACCTGTACGTGGATGGCCCTGGACCGCCCTATCACAAAACAAGGTATCTGTTTCATGTCATGCTGCTACGGGTTGTCGGTTATCGCATTGGACACCACGTTCTCTGGCATGAACGGGTTCAGTGCGCTTCCGTTGTTCTTGGTTTTGATAGCGTTGCACTTGGTGGTGGACCAACGGCCATCCCGCATCCTCCTCATGGAGCTCGTCTTGTGGATCGTAATCACCGCAATACAAGACACAGTCGACTTTGGTCTCTACAGAGGCATGCCATGTGGGGTCAGAAGCCCTTTAGAAAGCATCATCCGGGCATGTATTGACCTCAGTGGGTACCTTGCAGTGTGCTACGCGTCAACAGGTGCCGTCCACGCTGTGAAGGTAAAGGAGGCTTCGAGACGGCAGAGCGTGCGGGACGTTGTAACCGCATTGTCGTCGTACGACCTCAACCAGGCTGCCCTGGTCCTGTCGTCGCCTACTTTTCCGGAAGATTTGCACAATTGTTTGCTGGGTCTCCTCGGGAATATGGAGGAGTATGAGGCGTACCTCCCCGAGGCACTGTTCACAGCGGAGAATGGTAACTCGCCGCATTCAAGATCGCCGAGGAACAGAACACCTCCAGGACGCAGAGAGGGCCAAGCAACTATCGTATTCACCGACATCGTTGGCAGCACGCAAATGTGGGAATCGACACCAGAAGCCATGAAAAAAGCATTGAAGAAGCACAACGAGATCATACGGTTGCAGCAAGCTAAGTACGGCGGGTACGAGGTGAAGACGATAGGCGATGCGTTCATGGTGGCCTACGACTGTGTCTATGGTGCAATGGGCTTTGGAATCGACGTGCAAAAGATGTTCTCCCTTGCTGTATGGTCGGGGGACTTGCTGTCGCCCCTCACCGTGCGAATCGGTATCTACGAAGGCCCTGTTGAAGTCGAGTATTCCTTCGTCACAGGCCGCTATGACTACATTGGCAGGTCTGTCAACAAGGCAGCTCGAATCGAAGCTTGTTGCATGGATGGTTGCGTTGCAGTACCCTCCGACCTCATTCCCGATTTGCAATCTGACGTTGCAACCGCGTCTTTAATCAAAGAAGCGACCATTCTCCCAATGGGGTTCATTATGCTGAAGGGGGTTGGAAACATGCATATATCTCTCGTAGCACCGCAGGAGCGAAACTTGTCTGAAAAGGATGTTAAATTCCATCTGGAAAGTAAAAAAAATACCGGGAAAACCGAAGCGGAGGACAACAAGGATGTGAGGAGGGTTGACAACAAGCCTTTAAAAGGGGTCGGGAAGGAGGCGAGCTTCAACGAGGTACCCTCCGCTACCATTGGAAACATCCTAATGTGCGTTCCTGCAGCGTTCAACAATGCAACGGTAATCAACAGTTGCTTGCAGGTTGTGACGCAACTACTTGCACGATGCGGTGCATATGTTGCTTCGTTTCAAGGAATGCAGATCATAGCAGGGTGGAACACCAACAGGAAGTGCATCGCCCACCTGGAACACGCTTTTCGCTTCGTCGCTCTGATCACATCCAGTGTCATCGAGAACACCGCAATAAGTGTCGGAATCGCCTGCGGGAAGGTTTGTGTGGGAAATTTCACCGGTTCAGCCCATGCTTTCATCTCCATCTTCGGCTCCCCTGTCACCGTATCTGGTTACCTCTCAGAAGCTGCAATGATACTTGAAACGTACAGTCTTCACGCAGCCGTTCCGGGTTCTTCATGCAGCGCTATGCACGCTCCGAGCATGCGGTTTAGAGTCAGACCTGTCGATACTTGGACTATGGAGACAGATGTGGATATGCAAGTTTTTGAAGTGAAGTGCACTGGGCCCGATATGATGAGTATTCATGGGTTGGAACCACAGAGTCCTGACGAAGTGTGGGGGTGGTCCGAAGCCTACAGAACCGCGTTCGAGGAAAAGAACCACTCTCTTATCCTGCTCAAGGCCAACGGGGACACTGTCCTGACGAGGGTTGCCGTCATGCTGCGTGACAATGTACACTTAAGGCAGCCTGCCATGGGGTGGCACCATCCTGCTATACTAGACAGGCTGTTGTCGGTGAAACTTGACAGTGTCACTACACTTTAGTTTGTTTCTTTTTTAGCATTAAAAAAAAAAAAAAAAAAAAAAAAAAAAAAAAAAAAAAAAAAAAAAAAAAAAAAGCCTGTCTATCCCAGTGTTTCCATTCTGGTGAGAAGGAAGGCCCCCTTGTTATTTTCGTTTTCCCCCAGTTTTTTTTATTCCCTCCCTTCTTTTTTTTTTTTTTTTTTTTTTTTTACCCTTGGTGTTTTGATAACACCTCTCCCGTCATAGTGAGAAGAAAAAAGAAAAAAAAATATTTTCGCCGTTGGTCCCACCCTTCTTTTTTTTTCTCTTCCCCCCACACTTCCACGTTATAAATTAACACACAGGGGGGGGGGGGGGAAGTTTTTCTCGTATTTAAAAAAAAAAAGTAATAAAAGAAATGGACAATGACATAGCTCTGGAGGGGGTGATAAGCCTGCTAAAGGAGCTGGGACCGGCCGCTGTAAGCGTGGCCACCGGTGCAATGACCACACGTCAAGCAATGACTATGCTGGAAAGCGCGCAAGTATCACCGGTAATGCAAATGGAAGGTGGTGCAACCCAAACCGAGACAAGCCCACTAGGAAGGGTACTAAGCGTTGCGGGTGTCCTCGCCGGCGCGGTCGTGACAATGGCAAAGGTCCTGCCCAAGATAGACTGGACAGGCGCTGAAACAGACCCAAACGTGGCGAAGGGGAAAAAACTGATTGAAACAGAGCAATACACAGAGGCAATAAAATGTTTCGACGCAGCTATACAAGAAGATCCAGCACACGAAAATGCCTACAACAACAGAGCAGTGGCGTATTTCTACCTGGAAATGTATCAAATGTGTGTGGAAGACTGCACGCAACAAATAGAGGTGAACCCAAAACACCAAACAGAGTCTCTGTCAAATAAAGCCCTTGCCCTGGAAATGCTCAACAATCTGGAGGAATCTGTCACAGCGTGGACTGGCGCTATCGACACAACACCTGAACAGAAATCCCATTTGTATATTAAACGAGGTACAGTGTTGATCAAGCTTGCCGCGTATGAAGAAGCCGTCAAGGATTTTGAAACATCATTAGAGATAGACGATACTGCCGAAGCGCACGCAGGGATAGCTGACGCGCTCCTCCGCGCGCACGGCCCCGGGTCTGAAAAATGCTTGAAAGAAATCAATAAAGCCATTGAAATGTCCCCTGATTGTGCAGAATTCTACGGTATTCTCGGCCGGGCCTACGCGAAGACCGATTTAAAACGCGCTTTCGACGCCTTTTCAAAAGCAATTCAACTGGATGTCGACAACAGCGAGGCATACCTGAACAGGGGGTTCATCAACAGAGCAAACGGGCAGACCGAAGCAGCATTACGGGATTTGTCAAACGCAATAAGAACAGACGAAAAATGCATGGTATAGTGACGGGTCCTTTTTTATTATTATCTTTTTTTTTTTTTTTTAAAAAAACAAAATATAAGGTGGCGTACTGTGAACGAGCTGACATTATTTCTATGAACGCTGCCAACCTTGATGCTCACATGCAGGCTATAAGGGAGATCGAAACAGCTTTGAGAATTGAAGAGTCATGGATTGCTTACAACACAAGAGCCACGATATACCACAGGATGGATCGCCAGAATGCGGCCGTCCAGGACTACACAAAGGCCTTGAGGATATTGCAAGAATTGGGTGGTGAAGGGGGTTCAGAATATTCGTTTGTTTTGCAAAATCTGGAGACAGCCCAGCAGGGGTGAGAAAAAAAAAAAAAAAAAAAGAAGAAGAAAAAAAAAAGGAGTTGTTGATCTTGCCTCCACTGTTCTTTATACTATCCTCTTTTTAAAAAAAGAATCTTTTAAAAAAAAAATGGCATCCCGTCGGGAATAGTTAAAAAAAGGAAACATTTTTACCTTTAAAAAAAAAAGACAAAAGGGGGGGGAAGAAAAAAAAGGGAGCACCACAAGGGTTTGTCCCCTGGGTTTTTTTTTCCTTCCCCCCCCTCCCGTGTCTTTTTTCGCTGTTCGACAAGGGGAGGAAAAAAAAAGGGGGAGAGGGGAATAAAGTAGCATTACTGTGCCTTTATTTCTTTTTTTTTTTTTTTTTTTTTTTTTTTTTTACTATTATTATCTTTTTCATTTTTTTTCTTAGGGGAATTTTTTTTCTACCCCCCCCCCTACCACCACTTCAAAAAAAGAAAAACCAAAAGAAAAAAATCGCGGGGAGAAAGGGGAAAAAAAAAAAGAAAAAAAAAAAATGGAAGTACAAAAAAGCCCCACCGGGGCACAGGCGAAGGATCTGAACGCAATGTGTTCTCCTTTAGAAGCACACAGGGTGAACGCCGTTCTATTAAGATGCATCGAAAAACTACAACTCCTCTCAATCCTGAGCCATGAGGAGGTTGATGTAGAAGAAGCCGCCGTCGGTGACGGTACTTCAGGCGTCGGCGCAATCTTAGAAAATCAAAGAAAAATGGAACAGCGATACGACGAGCTTCTCAAGGTCACAGCTACTGTACAGTCAAACCCTTTGGACCCCGTTCTGGACCTGACATGCTTCGATTCAATAGACGATTCAGAGCATCGCCGACACAAGGAAGAACTCGAAAAAGTTTCGAAAAACCTCAAAGAGTATTCAAGAGACCTCTGCCGGCAGCTCAAAGAAAACCCAAACGACTCCAACAACTGGAACAAGGTCGTAACAGGCAGAAACGAACTCATCCAACTCCTCCAATCATGCTCGAAAGAGCTCTCCACATCCTGCCAAACCTGTACTGCCGCTCGCAAGCCTCACGACACAACTATGTCATACCCCGATGACCTCTCTCAGGCAGAATCACAACGAAGCATTCGTCCTAACATGGCAAACCAGAACGCCGGGCTTGCCACGTATGAATCATTTGCGGTTAAGGTCATCGATGACCAAAACGAACAGATCTGGGCAGACGACATCGTTAAGCGTGAGAAGGAGACCAACCAGAACGTCAAGACACTGCAAAACGACGTTGCGCTCGAGCGTGGAATGAAGGAGCGGGAGCTCGAGGAACGCCAACAACAGCTCTCCGAGCTGAAGGTGAAGGTGAGAAAACTCCGACAAGAGAGCGCTGAAAATTACGACCGGAAAAAAGGCGAAACAGAAGCACGCGCCGAGGCTCAGGTAACAAAAACAAAAAAAAAAAAACAAAAAAAAAAAAAGGCTCGAAAAGGAAGAAATCGCCAGCGGGAGCTGAAGGAGAAAATCGAGATGCTAAAAGAACAAATTGCGATAGAGAAACAGGTGTGTGATTATTTAAACAACTATTTTATAAAGGTACACACCCAACTGCGGAAGCACCTGCAAGGGAAGATCGAAGAGACGACAGGGAACACAAAGGAGTGGGCCGAGAAGCAAACAGATCGCCAGCGGCAGATGGAGGAGAGCTACCAGAACGAAAGGAAGGCCAAGGAACTGCTCGAAACCCGCCTACACGACGCCACAACGATGTCCTCTGCTGAGAAGCAGAAACGAGATCTGCGGCGCGAACTCGACGAAAAAGAACGTCAGCAAAAGCAGCGCGAGGAAGACCTCGAAGCCGCTAAACGAGAAGCCAGCACCCGCTTACAAGCCGCATTCAAAGCATACCTAGTCCGACAGTCCTTGTCCTCTGGGAAGAAGAAAGGCAAGAAGAAGAAGTAAATACCCTTTTTTTTTTTTTAAAAGAAACCATGTATATTTTTCACCCCTCTTTTTTTTTTTTTTTTTTTTTTTCCCCCTTCTTTTTTTTCCTTCCCAACCGAATTTTTTCTACAATATAGATTTTTTTTTTTTTTTTTTTTTTAATCATGGATGACCCAAGGGCCGGGTTCCTCTCTAGTCTCGGGATGACTGAAGACGACATTGTTGCTGTTCCTGCAAAAAGCAGCCTCAAGTCAAGCGGGGGAACGGACGGTTGGGACAAAATCAGAGCCTCTGAAAAGGGGAGTTGCAACAAGGTAGTTTTCGACGAAACGTCGGAAGAGATGAAAAGCCCACCTTGCTACGGCAGGCGGTCCCCGAACCCACCTGTCTATGAAGCAGGCGCCGCACATATGGGAGGCGGGAAACCCAAAGCAGGGAGGAGGTCTGAAACAGCGTTATCTCCAGATCTTCAACGGGAAGTCGACACAGTAGGACCCGACACCTCACCCACACAACTGAAAGAAATCGGAAACAAATGCTTCCAAGCAAAGAACTACACAAACGCGATACGCCTGTACACCCGCGCCATGGAGGTCAAGAACAACGACCCTGTTCTGTACAGCAACAGATCGGCAGCGTACCTTCAATCCCCTATGATATCGGGGCCATTGCTTGCTTTGCAAGACGCGGAGAAATGTGTTGATTTGAAAACATCATGGTTCAAAGGTTGGTCGAGGATGGGCGATGCGTTGTTCAAGCAGAGAAAGTTCGAGAAGGCGAAGGAAGCGTACTGTAAAGGGCTGCAACTGGACCCCAACAACGAAAATCTAAAACAGTCTATCGAACAATGTACAAGCGAGCTGGAACAGTTTGCGAGAATGCAGCACCACGTCCACCACGCGGAGGAGAACAGTTCTGGCGAAGACCTCAACAGCACACGCTCTAGTTTTGAAGATATCGCAGCGGCAGGGAGATCTTTCCGTGATTTAGAGCTCATGAAGTACCGCCACCGAACCTCTGACTCACGGCCATCGTCAAGATCTGACTCTAGCAGTTATGCTACTACATCTGGGTGTGATGAATCGGGGTCGGTTTCTGGAACAGAAGCTGCTCGTAGTTACAAGGAGAACCTGCTTCAGTCCTTCCGCAGCAAGAAGACGGCGCCGCAGCCTGTGGCTAGCAGTGGTGGTGCCACGCCTTATACAAACTACTCAGACACAAATTACACTACTAGATCGTTCCCTCAAGATACAAAGGCGGCCACCGATTTCGTTGGAAAAGCTATTTCAGCGGACTCTTACAACACTTTGACTTACCGCGACAAACACTTTTAAAAGGAACGGAATGAACACAGGGGGGGGGGGGGGGGGAAAGTTTTTACAAGCTTTTTTTTTTTTAATACGTTTGTTTTTTTTCTTAAAATATAATTTTTCTTTTTTTGTGTTGTGAAAAAAAAAATTTCCCCCCCCCCCGTCGCCCCTCTTACAAAAAAAAAGTGGGGGGGGTTTTTTTTTGTTACAAATAGTTATCTTTTCAAAAAAAAATAATTTTTATAACTAAATGCAACTTGTGCCGAGCAAAAAAAAAAAAAAAAAAAAAAAGAAAGAAAAAAAACTTTCGCAGTTTTTTAAAACTTTTTTTTTTTTGCTCGTGCGAACAACAAAGACATATATTCATAATTTTTTTTTTGTATTTTTCTCTTCCCTCTCTTTTGTTTTTTTTCCTCCCCCCCCCATAAGTTTTATTTAATTTTTCCCTTTTTTTTTCTTCTTTTTTACATTCTTTCCTCAACATGCCACCAAGAAAGAAAAATAAAATTAAAAAAAAAAAATGGATACACACGGTCCGTCTGTGAGCCTACAGGCTGTTCTCCCATCCCGCGAAGTCATCTGCATAGAAGCAGGAGCAACCGAGGGGATGAGAGATGTGAAGGACAGAATCGCAACGTTAGCCGGGATATCTTTAGAAATATTTGCCTTAACATTTGACGGTTATGAAGTTGGAGACAAGCATGATGGAAGAAACGTCGGCGATCTCCCTTTTGAAGATGAGAGCGAGCTGCAGGTGGAACTGGACAAAGCTGTCGGGGCTAAAATGAAACTGGACGAAATAGGGTGCTCTAGTTTTTCAACGTTGGTCTCAAGGTTTAAGGCCGGGAAATTCTTCACCAATAATGAGATTGGGAACGCGTCGCTGTGCGACATACTCGATCTTTTCATTGACGCTGGGCTGTGCGACAACCCGGAAAGAACAGCAAGATTCATTTACGAGATAATAATATCAGAAATCAGATACACCTACTTAACAAG
Organism: Diplonema japonicum; assembly: GCA_964019335.1. Lineage (NCBI taxonomy): Eukaryota > Euglenozoa > Diplonemea > Diplonemida > Diplonemidae > Diplonema > Diplonema japonicum. Next base: position 201,254 of record OZ025718.1, on the reverse strand, counting down.
CGTTGACTTGCTTTTATCCCGCACCTCAGCAAGTGTGCATACGGGCTTGTGGATTTACCGTAACGAAACCACGCTTCTTCATGAGGCTGTGTGTGCCACCAGGTACTTCGCTGTGATTTTGCAACACGCAAGAGATGTGAATGCAGCCAACGGTGATGGCTGCACGGCGCTGCACCGCGCGTGCAAGGAAAGCAATTTGAACGCCGCCACACTTCTCCTACAGCACGGGGCAGACGTAAATGTTCGTAACGTCCGTAAAGAAACTCCCCTCCACACTGCCGCCAACTTTGACCACACCGGATGCTTTGTCTCCCTCCTGTTGAAGCACGGTGCTGATGTGACAGCAACGAACTCCAATGGTATGGTGTACTCTGTTCTTTTTTTTATTAACCACTAAAGGACCATGAGGACATATGTGTCCTTAAGAAAAATTATCTTTTCTCCCCACTCTTGTCACCACAGTGAGCACCCCCATGCACTCCGCAATTCTTTTTTATTTGAAATACCCTTTTGCGCGAAGAACAAACACAAAAACCCGTCCCCAAGGGGGTTGCTTGGTGTCCTTTTGTACTTATTATTTGAGAGCAGCTTCTCAGGACCTTCTGAAGAGCTTCTTCCAACTCCAGCACCACCTCAGATGAGGGTGGTGTGCGTTGGGGGACAAATATCAACCGTATACCGGCCAAGAAATGACATGGGTACAGGAGTCCAGCAACATCGAACAGCAACATGGATAGGCTACAACTTTTCAGTTTGTTTATCGCAAACAGCTTGCTGAGGTCCATTATCAGCTGTTCAAAGGTGTATGCCACATCCAAGGGCACCACATCCAAGGGCACCACATTCGACGCAGACGTGGTACAACTGAACACCTGGATCGCCGTCTGGGTTCTGCCCGCCTTGATGGACGAAGTCTGCAGGGTGGGCGTCAAGGACTACTGGTCTACAACGGAAGAGATTACAACGCCTTACATAGGCCGTGTCCTGGGCCGCGACACATTTCTCCATATCTTCTTGTTGTGTCCACTTTGGCTCACAGGGCAACGGGACACTATCAAAAGTGGAGATGCTGCATTCCAGGACTCCCCCAGCTGGAAAGCTGCATACCACCCCCGGTCAAGGGCTGAGCATTGATTCGCTCCTTCTCCCGCCTTAAGCACAGCGTTTTTCAACCAGCTAAACGCAAGCGCTACGGCTTTAAGGTGTACTCCGTCGGGGTGCGCGCTTAACATTAGAATTTACCCTGGTGGGGACCCAAAGGACACGGAAACACGCAAAAAACGACCATGGTCCACTTCCGGGTTTTCAATATGCCGAACTCGAGTCCCCTGGAGCTGGTCTTGCCGGTCAGGGGTCGACAGCAAACCCTTAGGAGTCGACAGTACGCATGACTAGGTCCTGTGTTGTGGACTTCTTGCTGAAAATGTTGAACTTCGCCAGGTAACCGCTTTATGAGTCGCATGTAGCGATCACCTTGATGCCCACCGAGTTGTTTTTTCGTGGTGCCATGACTTTTATTGTTGTCGGGATAACACTGTCGTCAACAGACAACCACTTGCTAGGGGGTCCGCACAGTCCTACACCGGTTGACAATGATGTCAAGAAACCTGCGCATGAGGTGCAGTTTCGGGCCTTATTGATGTTTTCCAGGTTGTCAAAGGTGAGGTAGCGCTGCATGTCAACGAATCGGTTTGCTCATTTTCTCAAAAGCCGGGATGGTTAAAATAGAATTTGTTGTCCAGTAGCTCTTCATGTTCGGTGCCGAGCGTAAGCCCATTAACAGGACCAACCCAAGCCAAATTTTGTACTCTGGGATGGAAAGATTCAGATTCCGCTGTTTTTGGTGAACGAGGGGCCGAAGGCCACACCACAGCAGAAAGGTTCGATCAAGAGATAGATTGAGACTCTTCAGGCGTCCTGCCACATACCGCAGGTACCCTTAAATGTCTCTTTTTTTTTTTTTTTTTTTTTTTTTTTTTTTTTTTTTTTTTTTTTTTTTTTTTTGAATCGAAACGACCGTTCGTGGAAGAAACTATGAGCTCAAGTACTGCGTGTGTAAAAAAAAGATTAAAAACACCCTCCTCATTGGCCGCTTCACCTAGAGGTGTCCTGAGCCCACCTTTTCACGGAAATGATATGTTTCGGGCCTTTGGGAGTATTTCTCCACCCAAGCATCGTTTCCGGCCCCTCTTTGACCGCCTCATCGTCTTTTTCTTCTTTATCTGACCAGTCGGGGGAGACTCACGTTTTCGCTGCTATTTTGACCATCTGATTTCATTTTAAGCCAACCCTGCCGGTTTCAATTAAAACAAAACTTTTAACGCAAAATGTAGTTCCAAGACAAAATAAACCGCGCCATATTTTGAAGTCCAGGGGCCGTGTTCAAAAAAAAGTACTTAGCGAAAAAGCAAATTTTGAAATAAGGACAAAAACGTCCGCGCGGGCGTTTTAGGGGTTATTCTTTTTTTTTTTTTTTTTCAATTTCCCCCCCCCCCAAAAAAAAATACCCCAAACAGGTGACACCCCGCTTCACCTTGCATTCCGCTGTAAAGATGGTCACTATGTAGCGGAGCTCTTGGTGCGCTCCGATCATGGCAAAACCATACTGAAATACAGGAACCCCAAGGGCAGCTCACCGCTTCACGTCGCCGCTACCTCTGGCGCCACCACGACAGGTTTGATGCGAGAGATGATAAAGCTAGGTTCAGACATCCATGAGGAGGACACCAATGGGATGACCCCCTTCCAGTGCTTATTTTTAAAGGACACCTCGATCAACTGGCAAAAACTCGAGGCAATGGGGCGTCTCCTCTTGGGGGAAGACCTCGATGTCAATCTAAAATGCAAAAACGGGAAGACACCTTTACACTATGCCATCTGTGACGGGTGCTTGCCCAGGTCAGCGATTCAGTTTTTGTTAGGGCTTGGGGCGAACATTGAGGCGCGTGACAACGATGGCTGGACCCCATTACACTACGGGGCGAGATGGGGCTTCCTCAACCGATGTACAATTCTGCTTGAGCACAAGGCTGATCCGAATGCAAGGAGTGAGGATGGCGACACGCCCTCTAGCCTTGCTCTTCAATACCGCCATCGCGACTTGCTGCCAGTGTTACAGGAACATGGGGCTGAACTTCGTTTCTAAAAACAACGTTAGCCAAACCCTTTTTGAAAGAAATCGAAAAATAAACTGCAGAATTCGAGAATCTTTTGAGTGTGTTTGATATGACAAGAGAGCGCTGGGGTACTAGTAGCTGCTGCATCCCCTTCTCGTGTGACTTGCTATTGCTCAAATCCATTTGGAATCGCACGAGTCCTTGTGTTACACTTTTGTCCGCTTCATCTGTACTGCAGAGAGGCTTATCAACCGCAAGGCTTGAGGTCTTCACCTCAAGGGCGGCTACGGCTTCGTTGTTAGCCCGCAGACCTCACGCAGAACCTTGGAGCTACAATAACAAGGTGCTTTCAACTTTTCCCCCTTTTGGTGTCCTGCCACATGCCGCAGGTACCCTTAATTTGTCTTTTTTTTTTTTTTTCTTCTTTTTCTCTTTTATGTCCTACTAGCCGACTCCTTTTTTTTTTTCTTTTTTTTTCTGTCTTTTCTCTTTTATTTCTAACAAGCGAAGAAAAAAGAAAGAAAAAAAATCTAAGGGTAGGCCATCATTCCTTGCACGTAGGTTTAAAACAACTTCTTTAATTAACTTAAAAAATGAAGGCCGCGCTTGCCCTGCTTGCTGGAGTGTGTGCTGTGTCGGGGTACGACGGTGAGAGGGTGATGACGTTCCCTGCTGCGACAGGGGTTGCGACGGTGGACCTGAAGTGGAACTGGGAGCCGCCTGTGGTGCACACCTACGTGACTGTGAACACGACAGCGAACCAGGAGCTGATGTGGTTCTCGCTGGGGTACAACGGGGTGAACGGGATGATGGTGGGAGGGGACTACGTGATGGGGTACATCACCCCGTCTGGGGAGACCTGTGTGAGGCCCCTGTCGTGCGTGGGGAGCCCGCCCCCGAACAGCGCGCCGAAGCTCGAGATCAGCAACACACACTTCTCCGCAGCAGGCGCCGCTTACACGCTCTCCTTCACCCGCCCCATCGCGAGCGGCTACAACCCCCTCGTCGCTGGGCAGCCCGTCCACATGCTGTACGCCACAGCCACCGCAAACCCCGCCAACGCCCCCAAGAACTGCACCTCCGACTTCGACTTCGGGATGGTCCACAACTTCTTCAAGAGCAACTCTACCTCCATTACCTTCTCAGGGTGAGTGAGGTTGTAGCTATTTAAAAAAAAAAAAAAAAAAAAAAAAAAATGAGAATATGAAATAGATCTTCATTCCTGATGACACCTCGTTGGGATCTCTTTTCCTTGGAAAAAAAAAAAAGAAAAAGAAAAAAAAAAAAAAAAAAAAAAAAAAAAAAAAAAAAAAAAAAAAAAAAAAAAAAAAAAAAAAGCAATACCCCTTTTTCTTATTTCCGGTGAATTATTTTTCTCCAATCTTCTGAGCTTAACTTGCGCCCTCCTCTTCTATGTGGCACCGAGAAGACCTGATATGTGAGGAGCGGCGGTTATTTATAAAGCTTATTCTTTCTTCATTTTTTTTTTTCTTTTTCAACCCACGTTTTTCTTTTTTTCTTTTTTTCCTTGTTCCTCCTACAGATATGTACATGTTGTTCAGTGGGGTGGAACACTTCGCCGAAGTGTCCACCCTCCCCCCACGGCATAGTACTATCGCACGAATAGTTTTCCAGATTTTTTAATGTGGCACACAAGTACGTTATACAAGAGGAGGGCAGAGAAAAAAAAAAAAGAAAAAAAAAAAAAAACATGTCGGTAGCGATAATAACAATAGCAGTGTGCAGCATGTCTGTGTTCCACGGCATAAAGAACGTCACAATCCCTATCGAAAACGGCGAGAAAGCCTTCGTGAGGCTAGTGTGGGTGTGGGACCCACCTTACGTGACCACCACCATGACAGTTGACAGCACTACTAAACAGGATTTAATGTGGATAGCCATGGCTTACAACACAGTAGGGAGCATGGTGGGTGGTGATTATGTGATAGGCTACACCATGCCTGATGGGTACGACTGTGTAGGGCCGTCAGGGTGTGACGAAGGACCCCCTCCCAACAGCCCAACCTCCTTTTTCATCGACCAGCAGGAGTACTACCATAGCAATGGGGAGTTTAACATGGGCTGGAGGAGGCGATTGGACACTGGGCATCATAACCTCACCGAGGGGGAACCTATTACAACACTCTTTGCTGCCGCCAAGGCGAACCCTGCCCTCACTCCGAGAACCTGCCCCACTCCGTTCGGTCTGGATCGTTCTCAAATACACACTTTTTTCAAATCTAACTCTACGATTATAACCTTTTCTGGGTGAGAAGCGAAAGAAAGACTCGCCCCCCCCCCCCCCCCCCCCACTGTATTAAGCAGATTTTCTTCTTTGTTTTGAAAGATTTGCTTGCCATTTTTGTTGGGGGATGGGGAGTACCTATCTATGTCAACGGAGCATTTGCTTTTTTTTTTTTTTAAAAAGAAATTGAAAAAAAAAAAAAGCAGATGCGATGCAAATGGGCTTCCCTAAAAAAGTGCAAGGCTACCTTTTGCACTAATATGAGCTTTGCTGCCTTTTTTGCACCGTTTCACGAACGTTTATGTTTCCCACCCCCTTTTTTTTTTCTTTTTTTTTTTTTCAAGAAGGGCGGCCCTCCATGAGGGGGTTTGTCCTGCACTTTGAGTTTTTCTTTTTTTAGTTTGTTTTCAACCCCCGCTTAACTTGCCGGATACAACTTTAAAAAAAAAAAAAAAAGGCGAGGGGGGGTTATCTAAAGGGGGAGATTAAATGGCGAGACATCACCAAGATTTAATTATGTGTAGAAAGCAGGATGGGATTGGTATGATGGAGAAAGAAAAAAAAAAGGAGGAAAAAAAAAAGGAAAAAAAAAACACACCCACAGCCTTTGGCCGGCTATGCGAAAAATGTGACGGGAAATGTGTGATCTGCGATTCACACGTAAGGCCCTCGACCTTAGTAAGAATTTGTGATGAATGCAACTATGGCAGCCAGCAGGGGAGATGCGTTGTCTGCAGCCAGCCTGGCGTGTCCGATGCCTACTATTGTAAGGAGTGTGTGCTACTGGAAAAGGATGTATGTGTTCAATTTCTTTTTGGGAAGCTTTCACTAAAAAAACAAACACAGAGGGACGGGTGCCCTAAAATCATCAATCTTGGCGCGGCAAAAACTGATTTGTATTACGAACGGAGAAAATATGGGTATAAAAAAGCCGCTTAATGCATCTCCTGTATAGGGATAAGTTACAAAAAAAAAAAAAAAAAAAAAAAGGGTTTATTCGACCTCTTTTAGTTTTTTTTTTTTTTTTTTTTTTTTTCCCCAGTGTTAAATTTCGACCCTCTCTTTTACCGTGGAAAAAAAAAAATTAAAATTTAAAAAAAAAAAAAAAGGAGGGGATAAAAATGCCAACGGCACAGCAAATGTACGGCGGGGCAATGGAGGTGGTGTTGCCAGAATCTTTCATCGATACAAGCAAATTTCGCGAGGTGCCTGACCACCAGGAAGTGTGGGCGGACATGGATACAAACCAGAGCATGATTTTGGAAGTGCTGGATGTTATTGCAGGGAAGAACGGGACTGAGCTAGCGAAGTTCCATTTTGAGGAAATAGGCAGGGCGAACGGCTGTGCTGCCAATGAGATGCGGGTGGAGCAGATCACCGAACTGTCGGCAGCAGAGCTGCCCAACTTCGCCAACGCCACAACACGAGTCCTCATCAGAGGAGAACAGCAAGCCGCGAAGTTCAAGGAAACTGTTAAAAACACTGTGGCGGTGGAGGTCCTCGTCCTCCGCCTCCCGCCCCCTGCCGACACCGACCTCCTCCTATCCATAAACACACCTACTGTCGTAGACCCTTCATCTACAGAGGCTTCTGCGCCAAAGGCTTCCGCATCGCCTTTCTCTTCAATCTGTTCCTCGCTTGTCATTAAGGATTACGGGCTCTTTGGCGTGTAATGGGTGACAGTGTTACGCTGCTTTTTTTTCTTCTTTTTCTTTTTTCTTCTCGGCCGGTGAGCGTAAAAACGCATACCTTAAAAGAACAGTTTTTTTCTTTATTATTATTATTGAGAGTTATAAATACTTTTTTTTGGAAAAGAAAGAAAAAAAAAAGTGATCAATAAAAAAAAAAAAAAAAATGACATCAATTATCGATTTCTCTAATAAGACTTTCTGGAAGTCCTGCCTCGTGACCGCCCTGTGCCCCACCATTTGGAATATTGTCGCGAGGGCTGAGTACAGGGACCAGGTGGTGTCCAAGGTGTTCGCGGGCAGCAGGACAGCCGGTGCGTATGCAATGGCGGCATGGATCTTCGGCTTCAGCACGTACAGGGACATCGTGTTCAAGCAGGCTATTGAGGAACAACCCAGCATCAAGAACGAGGGCAACGAGAAGGCACTTCAGGTCACGGGGTACAGCCTGCTTACCTTGGGCAGCATCTTTGTGGGTTCCTCGTTCATGCGTCTTGGGATCACGGGGACCTTCCTCGGCGACTACTTCGGTATTCTTATGAAGGAAATGGTCACTGGTTTCCCCTTCAACGTGCTTTCTCACCCAATGTACGTGGGTGCTACCATGAACTTCTTAGGACTTTCTTCTCTGTATGATTTTTTTTTTTTCTTGCAAAAAAAAGTTTTTTTTTTTCAAAATCAGTGCCGGTTCCCCTGCTGGAGCTCTTCTGTCTGCTTGGGTCTGGATTGTCTACTATGTTTCTACAACGTTTTATGAAGGGTATGAAAGGAATTCTTTTTTTTCAAAAAAAAGGGGGGGGGAGACAATTCACTTAATACCCAAGAAAGTGGGGGAATAAAAAATAAGAAAATAAGAAATAAAAAAATAACAACAGCCCCTTCACTTCTATGATCTATGCCAAGCAAGCTGAGAAGGAGAAGCAACAGTAAGCAGAGAGAGACAGAGACAGAGACAGAGACAGAGAGAAAGTGAGAAGCCTCAGAGATTGAGAAAAAGGGGGGGGTAAAAGTGGGGTGGGTGGGAGGGGAAATGAAAAACCACCGACTTGTTTCTCTCTTTTTTCCCCCCCTTTTGTCAAATTCTTTTTGACAAAAGGGAGGGGGAGGGAGGAAGTTGTTATCCCCCCCTCTCTCTTTTTTTCAAAAAAAAAAAGAAAATCGTTACGCAATTCTTGTGCAAAGGCCACAATCCGTTCTCCTACTGAAGTAGGTGTCTTTTCTTTCTCCCCTCCCCCATCCTTTGTTTAAAAAAAGAACAAAACAAAAAGCAAAAGACAAAAAAAAAGAAAATGCCCGCCACACAACCGGACCACCCGGTTTCACTCGGAAGCGCAGAACAAAGCGAACGTCACAGAGAGGCGGGGAATGCTGCCCTGAAAGCGGACAACCCCAAAGCAGCAGAGATGCATTATGGTATGGCACTGAGCACTGCAGCAAGCGTGGAGCAGTATGGACTGGGCCATCTAAACAGGGCGGTAGCAAGGCTGCGAATGAGCAACTACGAAGGGGCACGGAATGACAGCGAACGGGCATCAGCATTGATGCCCGAAAACCCAAAAGCATGGTTCAGACTGGGCGAGGCACGCAGACACCTGCAAGACTACCACAAAGCCATGCAAGCCTACGAAACCGCAGAGAGCTTCGCACCGGGCGACAAGCTCATTCAAAAAGCGTTGGACACATGCGTAACCAAACTGGAGGCCCAGCAAACAAACGACATAAAAAGCGAAATACGAAACTCAATCCTGTCTAAATTGGAAGACGATGCTCCGGAACAACAACAACAACAACAACAACAACCCGATTCAAAACAAACAGACGGCTCCCCTGAGGTGATATACATCACACCCGGCATGCAGGTTTCGACATCATACCTTCCAGGAGGCGTTATGAAACGGAAGAAAAAGAAGAAGCCTGTTAAAAAGAAGTCGCACGAGACCGACTACGCGAGGTTCGAAAAACTGGAAAAGGACCTCTCTGACGATGAAAAAGAAACCGAGAAGTCCACAAGAATGCTACTCGAAGCGACACCCAACGAAGTACAAGACAAGGCGAAGATCGTTTTCCGCCACTTCGACGAGGACAACGACGGGTACTGGGACTACAACGAGGCTTCCAAAGCCACAAAGACCCTTGAAAACCGAAACCTCACAGTGGAAGACTACCTAGCACGTTGTGAGGAGTACCAAACAGACAAATCCACCGGTTGGCCTTCCCACTCTGTACAGTGCATGTACGCAATGAACCCCGACACAAGGAAGGGTTTAGAAGCCCACCATGCTCACGTCTCCGACATCATCCATCGTAAAAAGGGAGCTGTCATCCATAAGTACGAGGTTGGAGACCTCGTGGAGGGGAAGCTTGAAGCAGGTTCACCCTGGCAACCTGGTCAGATTCACAGTTTATCCGATACTGAGCAGGATGCTTACAACGTTGTGTGGTCAACAGGTAGCGGGACTACAGGAGTCCCTGCGTCGTGTCTACGCCCGCGTGAGGTAGGTTACACAGGCCCCACAGGGCTCCGTGGTGAGGGGAAAAAAATGTCGTCCGGGATCCATGTCGATCCCGCCACGGGTCTCCCTTGCGATCCCTCCGGCTCCTCTGCGCCTTCCTTCGCTGCTGTGGGTTCCAAGCTCCTCGACGCCGTCCCCGAAAAATCTGGCCTTCCTGAGGAACCCGTCCGGCGTTTGCTCGCCACAACCTCGATCCTCGGGATGGAGGACCCCACCACGGGGCTCCCTTCAAAGAGGAAACTAAAGAATGTTCTGGGGCAGCGATGAAATTAAAAAAAAAAAAAAAAAAAAAAAAAAAAAAAGACAAGATTTCAGGTGTATAACCTGCGCTTTTACTTTCTTATGTGTTTTGGTTTAAAACGGTTTAACACACTATTCAATTTTATTTTTTTCTTTTGCATCCTTGCAAGACGTCCCCCATAAAGGCAGCTCAAGAATGTCGACCAGCGCAGTGTCGGTAAGCGAAAGTGCGGCAAGGACCGACAACAAGTACAGCGTGGCGTCGAGAACACCGTCGGGGAGTGTGGCAGGGAGTATCACGAGCGAACATGCGGCGGCGGCTTCGGTGAGATCCGAAAGGTCAGAAAAGTCGGAGAGGTCGGAGAGGTCTATCAGGATGTCAGAGAGATCGCGGAGAACTGACAAGATTTCCGTGTTACAGTCAGATCACAATGCTGTGTCTCCCACACCTTCATACCATGGCAGCGGTAGCAATGCTACGTGCTCCGTGAAAACGGCAACAGCCCATAACACGCCACTGTCGCACCCCCTCTCAAGCATCGCCTCCCTCATCCAACGTGCATCCACCGCAAGTACACGGCCAGGCGTTCCTCACTCCAGCAGCGTTGCACCTGTCCCTGCCCCTGCTCCCGCAAATAGCGTCGAAGGCCATATTATTTTAGCAGCCTTCCAACAGCTGCAGGATCGCATCACCGAACTGCACGCTGAATGCGAAAAGAAAACCTCGGAAGTGCAAGAACTCAAAGCAGCCCATGCAGAGGCAGCGAAGCAAGATCAGACGCAAAGCCTATCCGTGTCTCTCAGCGCGACAGTGGAACAGCAAGCTGGAATGCTCGAAGCCAAGGATACGACAATTTCTGAGCTGCGAGCACAACTGGATAGAGGTGAGTGTAAGAATTGTATTGGGTCTGCTGAGGTGATAGCACAGTTGACGTCTGAAGTGGTCGCTGACGGCAATGAGAACGTGAGGTTGCACAAGGAGCTTAGCGAAGCGAGGGAGGCGCTTCTTGCAGGGGGCGAAAAGTACCGTAAAGTGGGTCAAAAGCTGGAGACGGCTGAGAAATCTCTGGAGGCAATATATCAGGCATGTGCCAGTCACAATTTCCCCATTCCCATCCCGGGGTACACCCCCACCAGCTCCCCGTCACCTCAGCGGGCGTCTCTTCAACGGGTGTCGCCGCATCGCGTACCGCAGCAGCCCGTTACGGCGGTGCCGCCTCTGCCGTACAACGAAGATGATCCCTACGAGTCTACCCCAAGGCGGACGTACCGACTGGGGAGGTAAACAACGTTGTTTGTATTGTATTTCACAAGCCGCGTACTGATTTTTAAACGCTCCATCTCAGGGATGCTATGATACGCCTCGTGTTGCATGCAGCATTCGGGTTGGTGACGGTTCTTCAGGACGGAGCAGTTTCATCATTCGCAAAACTAAATGGAGATATCTACTACACCCTCACGGGAGACCACAGAGTGCACCGAGTCGGGGGCGATGCGGTAATTGACGGGGCGCGTATTGGAGGATGGTGTAGAGCGCAGGGCAATCGTGTGGCATCCAGCACAGCAGACGGTTCTGCAGTGAGTAAGAGCTCAGTCATGGACACGGGGGTGGACCATGCTTGGTGTGCGAAGCATGATGATGGCAGCGATTATATAGAGGTACATTTCGACAGCCCTACGAAAGTCAGCAACGTTACCTTTGCCGCAAGATGCTCGCTGAAGAACAACGCGGGTTGCCACAGCTGGGCCAAAACAGTAGAAGTCACTTACTGGACAGGATACTCGTGGTCCACACATGGCACCCTCAGCATTTCGCCCCCCTCATCCAACACTCTTACCATCTCCAGCCCGATCCGTGTTATACGCTTCCGCCCGCTCACGTGGGTCAACTGGCCCTGTCTCCGCCTCGACCTCTTCTCCAACTGCTACACCTCCGTCAACCCCACCATGACTGTGCATGATGTCGGTGGTCACTTGGGACTTGTCGTTTCAACAGCTTCCAAACACACCCTCTTCACCATGACCCAGCAAGGCACCTTCACGAAGGTCTACGAATGCTCAGGGCGGCACCATCCTTACTGTGGTCCAGGGGGGTACCCCGTCGTGACTACTGTGGGCACCACAACCTTCATCCGTCCAAGTGGGACGGGTCAGATCAACGTCCTCAGAGGGCACACCCCTCTTGTGGTGTATGATGGAGGCGAGTGGCGGGGGCTGCGTGTGACAACGCAGCACTTACCCGATGGTTGGACGGACTGGAGCGGTGACAGAGTGCACACATCACGCTCAGACAATGGGGATATCGAAGGTGTTCCCGTTTCAAAATTGGGAGACTGGGGAGATATAAGCAGAGGGCGGTCGAGGCTGGAAGGCCAAGCTGTGTTAAAACTAAACTGCGAAGACAGCAGAAGAAGGCAGCTGTATGTCACATATTCCAGTGGGAAAGTTGAGACTGCTGATGCACTTCTATCGGCCACCCCCACCGCCAGCAGCGAGAACTCCACGTGGGACGTGTTCACAGATGGGGTGTGCTCACTGGCATCTGACTTCTCATTCGCGCTGTCTGGGGACGACTGTGTAGGATCGTCTGAGGGACGCACCGTGTGGGGGTCGAAACTAGGGATGCATGTTAAGGCAGGGCAGACCCCGTCACCGTGTTCAGGTACGTCTGGCGAGGGTAAAGCCACCGTGTTGATCGATCCCATGGGGCATCTCGATGATCCAAAGCAGGACTTTTACGTGCTGGTCGACGGGATGGTAGCCTTCAGGTCGTACGACGCAGCACATGGAATGGAATTATGGGGATATGATCACAGCAAGCAGGACGATACTGACCCAGAGCAGTATTGCATGGACACAGATCTGGACGGGGCGACAGTGTACTTTGCAAAAGGAGAACTTGGGACGGACTTCGAAATAGAAGTGGAAGTCAAGGCAGACACAGCCTCGACAGGTGTCCTCGCAGGGCAGACAGGATGGGGGGGCGACTCTCTTTTCGATGTGTGGAGCTTGCGTTCCGACGTGACTGGTCTAGGGCTTACCTTCGGTGGGGATGACACACCGTGTATGCAGGATGTCTATGTGGGGTCCAGTTCCCTGCAGTCCACAACGGTGTCCGTGGACACGGGGATAGGCGGCTGCTCGCCTTATTCAATCAACGTGAACGGAAGTACTGCTGAGTTCTCTTCCTCCGTGACAACGCCGGGGACACTGAACGTCACTCGAGCGGATGCCTACACAGGATGGTCCTTCCCTTTGAGTTTGAAATGCTGGGTCACGGGGTGCGCTGGAGGCCTGGCTTCACTTTCCTCTTATAAATGGGCGAAGCTCAGCTGGAAATGTGGCGTCACAGCGTGCTCTTTGCATCAGGACGGAAACCTCATCAGCGTGACAACCAACGTGACAGCAGTGAGAAGGACAACAACCTCGCTGATGCACTATGGGGTATGTCTTTTTAGGTTTGCAGCATAACGCAACGCAGGGGTCGCTAGCATTCCCGTCCCGCACGGTGACGGAAGGGTACACTGGTAGGGTGCGTGGGATGAAGGTTAACGGTGCCTGTCTACTACCTGATCCCACGAAAGCGCAACGTATGCATTACCACAATATAAACCAACTGCCACAGACCATGGATGCGATGTCCCCACCGTGTCGTACCAGAGTAGCGGCTTCAATAACACTAACAGTACGTACTTTAGTAAGCTTGACGGTGTGTCGGAAGACTTGTTAGGGGAGGCGTGGGTAGCGTACGACTACGGAGACACAAGGGCGGAAGTGGGGCATGTCGTGTGGGCGTGCACCCCGCCGAGGTGCCCGAAGAGGATAGAGCTACAGTATTATGACAAAAAGCTGTGGCACGTGTGGGGTGTACACATTGGAGAGAACACAGAGAACGTTCAAAGATGGGATATTCAAAGGGAGCAAGAAGTGTTCAAGACGCACTGGAGAGTGGTTTTCAGAAAGACATACGACACTCTCTCGTACACGGCGCTGGACTACTTCAAGATGTGGGCAAGATGCGAGGGGTCAGGACGTGGAGTGAAACTTTTGGCAGATATAGTGCCAGGGCCGGACTCCAGTAACCCGATAGCAGGGGTCGGACTGGGGGGCAAGCTACTGTTTCTTGCTTCCCGTGACACGCAAGTATACAACCTATACCGCTACTATGAAGGCACCGCTACAGTTGTCTCCGAGGAGCACCAGCTGCTGTTCCATGCCGCACGTGCACCTTCCTTTCCTACAGCTCTATCACTCCACAACGTCGGTCTTGCGGTGTGGGCAGTTCGCAACGGTTTTCTCATATCGGATGGCACTGCGTCCGGTACTGCTCTCTTCCCTGCCCCGCTACCCACCTCCGACCCTCCCGTCTTGGAAGTCCTTTCAGACACGCTTTCAAAAGCTGAGGTCATGTATTTCTGCACAGACCCTGTGACTCACCCGTTTGAACCATCTTTGCTGTGCATCGTAAGGATTGTCTCCCCGCAAGAGGCGACCGTGCAGAGAACTGTAATGGGAAGCGGGCGGCTGGCACACTACAAGGGCAGGGACTTCGTCATGTCTTCCTCGGGTACTGCAGGCGACACGGTTGAGAACTTCTACTACAGTAGAGGGGCGCACTTGACCATAGGCAAGTTCTACGAAGCAGGACGCGATGCGTGCATCACGCCGACTGACGACGCCATGGTGGACCCGGACAACACAGGGAGCAACTACGGAACAGGGTATTTAGGAGTCAGCAGTGATGGAAAGGATGCGTATATTAAGTTTGCAAGCGTTCCAATCGCAGCGCTGAAGAGGTTCAGGTTGAGGCTTGTGGTGGTGAACAGCAACTGGGGGGAGTCATACGGGGAATGCGTGCGAATGATGATCGAAGTCGTCGACCCCTCGTGGGGGTGGGACGAGACCACACTGACCCATTCTGTGGCAGCCAGTGGGGCATCCACCATCAGCCCGTCAGTGCTGAACGTGTCTGTCCCTACACACGGCATTCTTGATGCCAACGTTACGTCCCTTGTCAACGACAGCGTGGCCAGTCTCGGTTCGACCATAACCTTCCGGCTCTCCCTCGACGCTGCGACGTGCACCTCACGAGCCGCAGCTTACACCATCGTGTTCTCCCCCAAGGAATCCGAGCTCCCCACCTCCCGCCCCTCTTTGTGCTACCATGGCAATTCCGTCACAAAGGTTTCCCGTAATGGAGGGCATCTCAACCCCGTTCCTAGCACGGCGGGACGCGACACGTGGTTCTACGCTTCTTGCGGTGGTGCGACTGTGAGGTTTAGGTTGCAAGACCGGACTCTCGAACACCTTAAGAAGGGTACCGACGACCCAAGGAAGTGG
Source organism: Diplonema japonicum (assembly GCA_964019335.1). Taxonomy (NCBI): domain Eukaryota; phylum Euglenozoa; class Diplonemea; order Diplonemida; family Diplonemidae; genus Diplonema; species Diplonema japonicum. The sequence goes on along the minus strand of OZ025718.1, from coordinate 186,112 downwards.
GCGTCGATCAGATCCCTCCAGATTCTGAACGGAACGGTAGTCCATCCGCCAGATTCGATGCTGATAGAGAACGGAATGGTGACAGTGGCGTCGTGGCAGAGACAGGCGGTGTTCGCGACGACCGACCCGGGACGGTATGAGAGGGGGTGCAACGATGCGATGCCGTCTGGGGAGTCTATGATGAGCTTGGGATATCTGCGGGGGAAAGTGGAGGAAAAAGTGTCGATGCTTCGCGCTTGTGATGATGTCATATGCAAAGCTCATGGTGGGCGGTGCAAGGGGTTTGTCTGCACGTGCCCTGCGAACATGGTAGGCCGCGGGGACGGCTGCGAATGCGCTTCAGGGTACTACGGAGAAGACTGCGAGGTGCAATGCATCGCAGATACCTGCTCAGGCCACGGCAGATGCTCCCCGTATGGGTCATGCCTCTGCGACATAGGCTGGGGTGGCCCCACATGTAGAGAAGGCCTCGCATGCGACGACCTCAAACGCCTCTACCCCTCCTCCTCTTTATCTTGCACCCATATCCCTTCATCTCACAACATGTTGTCCTCCGAGCCCGTCATTGATTCCTGCCGCGCCTGCACCTCCGAGGGTTATACCTACAAGAACGGCGTCAAGCGTTATTTCTGTAATCTCACGTAAAAATCCCCCTTTACAGGGGGATTCTTTTTTTTACCCCCTTCTGTTACCGTTTATGTTAGTACAAAAAGTCTTGATGTTTCTTGTTTTGTTTCTCAATCTTCAGGCGGTTCGGGGGAGGGGGTTGTCCCCCCATTACACCCTGATGTTGTTGGTGGTCGTGCTGGGAGTGTTAGGCAGCAATGTAGGAGTGACCTGGGAAATAGCAGGTGACGGGGAGACATGCACGGCGTTGTGCAACGGGCTAAGTAAGAGCTGCTCCGAGAATCATTGGCCGACGGGGCCGGACCCGTTGATAGCTGGGTGTACTAAGTGGGTGCAGGGTGGGTTTTATGAAGCGCCGGTGTGGTTTGAGGGGAACTGCGCATTCAAGGCTCCGGAGAGGTTATGGAATAGGGGGTCGTGGGGACTTTCAGGGCCACGATGCGACCGGGTAGGCCATAAGGCCTATAGGCGAATCTGTCCTTGCAGGGAGGAGTACAAGATGGCGGGTGTGGCGGCATGGGGCGCAAAGGATACGAAATGGGCTATCCACGAACGAGAGTCGAACCTCTTGGCAGGGATCTTCTCAGTGAAGGTTTCGTCTACGATACGGACAGACACCTTCCACGTCTCCAGGCTGAACCCTGACGCGAATGATAGAGTCAGGGGGCCTAGACCATCTAGTGCACCGGAAGCAGATTTTAATGAAACTGTGGCACCAATAACTGTGGCACCTCCAACCTTTGCTCCCACAGACATCCCTGCGAAAACGCCAGCACCAAGAACACCTTTTCCTCCAACCTTTGCTCCTACAAACATCCCAGCTTCCCCGTCCCCTGTATTTCTCCCTCCTTACAAGCCTGTTGTACACCCCGATAGTATCAACACGGTCACACAGTGGTACGAGTCTGGGCCCGATCTTACGGATGACAATAGCCCGCACTGGCACGATTACAACACCTCTATCTCCTTTACTGAGTCAAACGATCTCTGCACCGTGACGGTGGCCACTAACGGGTCCATGATGGCGTGGTGCGGCAACTACACGCATCTACCTTACTTTAGAGCCATCACAACGAAAGATTTGCCGGACGAGCGACTCATCTTCCCCGGTCCCTCTCCTGCGGAGATTATTGTCCCTCTCTCAGTCGACTTCACGACCATGTACGGGGGCAGCATTACTGAAGTCGAGGAGGCGGTTGATCCGACGGAGATCCGGACGATCGTATCGACGAGGGCTGCCTTCGCCCTGCTGACGGAAGGGGGCAGGGTCGTGGCATGGGGTGACGAAGCCAGCGGTGGAAAGGCTCCAGAGCTCACTGACGTCGTCCAACTGTTTTCAAACCGCGCGGCGTTTGCAGCGCTTCTCCGAAATTCCTCTGTCGTAGCATGGGGCAACCCTGTTTATGGTGCCCTCTCCAGTCCTATACATGACGTGTATACTGTTGTCAGCACAGAAGGCGCCTTCGCCGCACTGACGAAGTCATGGAACATCGTCACGTGGGGCAGCGAAGGTTTCGGAGGTGTCATCCGGGGCATCCACGAACTCGAAAAAGATTCCCGAGAATGCCCCCCCACGTACACCCAACCCCCTGCCTTGAACGATTGCAAAGTAGCAGCCGAATACCTGAAGCTCAACCCTGCCGTGGTGCAGATAACGGAGCCGTCGCTACCTTCAGGTTGCTGGCTCAACGAAACTGAAAAGGTTGTGTATTACAACACGAATCCCGTGCCTGTACCATGCATGTGGGAGAAATATGATAATGCTAGCTTGCGAGGAGAGTGGTTTAGAGAAGAGAAGACCCTGGAGGCGGATCAATGCAAAGAAATGTGTTGCGACGACAAGAAGTGCTCGTCGGTAACTCACGTCTACGAGTTCAACAACAACGTTCCGAGCGGGACGTGCAGGTTCTACGAGACGGAGGAGATGTTTACGCCGACAGTCTCGCTTACAGTCTCGGAAACCATCACGCCCACCATATCGCTCACTGCCAGTCCAAAGCCTTCGCGGACGATGACAGCATCTCCAACAAGCACTGCGTCTGTGACCCTTACGCTCCCTCCCACCCCTACCCTGACTCTCTCTCCTTCTGCAACTTTCTCTGTGACTGTAACTCCTTATAGCACGCCGACATTATCTAATACATCGACCCTAGAGCCAGGCCCCACTCCCACCCCCACCACCACCCCGACCATCGAGGTCATATACCAGCACAACGTCACGTACACCTCGTATGTCAGGGTGAACGAGATTTCACTCCTGTGCACCTCCGACCCCAACAGCGTGGCCAACATCGTCGCAGACAAGGTGTCTGGTATCTTTGCTACGTCAAAATCGTTCATGGCAGTCAGCGATAGGGTTGCCGTGTGGCCGCATCCACGGGATGCCGTCTCGATTCCAGGCGTCAGCGCCATAAGTCCAGACATGAACAGCGTATTCGCAGCAGAGGATGCCTTCCTCGTTGTGAAAAAGAACTGGGAGATTGAAACGGTGTGGGGCACCGGCGGGCAGGGACTGTTTTGGACAATCGGCATGCCAAGCCTCCCTCCAATTCAAATGGGTAAAATCCTGGATATCAGAACCACCACCGGCGCAGCCACCGTTGTGAGCTCCGAGATGAAACTGGAAAGTTGGAAGTTCAAACCTGATGCTCTGGGCGAGTTTGTTTCCCTTGGCAAGGTAGCGTGCTATTGGACACCCCAAAACGAGGGTTTGTGGACGAGGTACAGGAGCATAGGCACGGCATTGGAGTGCGCACAGAAGTGCTTGGACACCCCGGGATGTACAGGCTTCGAGTATCCCACAAGCGGTGCCTACTGCGCCCCTTGGTTTGATAATGAATGTTCCAACATCTCATCTCCCGGCTGGCATTGGATGAACTGGGACACCGACACCTACGAGCTGTACCATATTAAGGACAACGTGTTGAGGGTGCCGGTGAACCCCGCCACGGAGTACTATATGGTTGGAAAGGGGAAATGCACTGTCAATGGGACGGAACCTGCGGTTCTGCTTGAGATCGGACCTGTCGCCGCTTCAGTGTGCGAGGAGGCATGCCGCAGTAACCTTGCATGCAAATCGTACCAAACAACGGCCACCTTGCGCTGCAAATTGTTCGTGCAGGAAGCCAACGGAGCTACTTCGGCACAGGGAGGCAACGATACACTCTGCTACTCGACAAAACCGGTGCAGGAAGTACCCGCGTATGGGTTTTCAATGGGGAGCATCGTGTTCTACAACGACACGGGGGGCGCAATACGTGTGAATGGGAAGACCTTAACGGTCACTCCCGACGGATGGAAGGTTCCATGGGAAGCTGTCAAAGACATAGGGCCGACCGCCTACGCCCTCGTCACCTCACAGGACGACCCCAAGTACGACGTCACACGTTGGAAGCTGGAGAAATTCAAAACCAGCGCCAACACAACAATCCTCATCCACTCCATGGAGGCCTACAACTATTTCATCCCCTCCTCACGCGAGACTTTGTACGGCCCTTTCCACATAGGCCCCGCGCTATCGGTTCCCGAGGATATCTATCTGAGACCGTTGCTTGCAAGGGGGGACTTGTGGTACCACCCAGTACCCAATGCAGGATGCCCTGATATTGAAAAGATGAACCCAGACGACACCCTGTCGTTCGAAGCGGACGCAGACACTGTGCAGCTGTGTGGTGATGTCTGCTGGCAGATTAAGTCACCAAGCAACTGCACGTCTTTCTCGTTTTCAGAAGCGAAGAAGTGTAGGGTGTATTTCCATGATGAGTGTTCCTACCCGATAGGGCGTAGCGGGGCCGGCATCGGGTGGGTCCGCGACGTGGGGACCACCTTGTACACGATGTCTGTCCTGCAGGACGACAACTTCTTCGACGAGCTGGACTACGGACAGGACGCCCCGCTGAACCTCACGCTGGTGGACATGGTACGCCCTTCAAGGGATGCCTTCACGGCTGTTCTTAACGGAACGGTCGTGACATGGGGCAACCAGGAGTACGGCGGGAACACATCATACCTTCAAGTGGGGAAGAGCAAATATCTCGACGAAGGTGTGGACCAAATCATTCCAGGCGTGAGGTCCTTTTCCGTGCGCCGCATCGGCGCTGGTCACGACGAATGCGAGATCACACCTTGCTACGCTTACAAAGGCGACGAACTGAAGCAGCCGTCGTCAGGAAAAAAAGAAGAGGCCATGGATCAGCTATGCTTCGACCCGCACCCCGAATCATGGTCTCCAAACGACTTCTTATGCGTGTGCACACAGGTAGCCCACGAGGCTGTGGGAAAACCTGTTGAATGCCCAGACCCCGCAGCACCCATCATGTGGCCGTGGTTGTTGCTAACGCTCCCATTAATCGGTGGTATTTGCATGCGGTTGGACGTCGTGCACTTTGAGAAGCTTGAGGTGTACCGTAAGACAGTCACCCTGTGGGACATGTATGCGCTGCATGCCACTGAGACAGAGGAGAACGCACTTGAAGGCATGTTGGCCGCGAACCCCGGATCGGAAATACAACTGCTGCGGGCGTTAGTTCCGCATACTGAGATACGCGGGGGCGAGGCAAGGCTCTTTCTTTTGTTCCAAAAGAGGTTGAGCGACGATGCTGAGAAGAAGCTGCCGAAGGACCTGATTTGGTACACTCAAATGTACATTTATGGACCGGAGAGGATGCGCGCACCTTTCCCTCGGCCGGTATGGAAATTTAAAAAAAAAAAAATCTCTCAGATGACGCCATTTGGGCATATTCTCTCTCAAGCATCTACAGCACGCGGGCATCTCTCACCGCGAAGGGCCCCTCGTACCCGGTCTGGCGGGTCTGACATGTGGCCATCTGAGCTCATCACTCCCTTGGTGGACGAGTCTTCTCTCTCTGTAACTGTTTTATAGGGGGGGGGGGGGGGAGGGGTCTTTTTTTATCTTATTTTTCGGTTTTTTCCCTGGTTTTGTTTTGTCAGCCATTTTTTTATCCTGCGTAATTTTTCACTTCCCCTTTCTTCTTTCCGTTCAACCCCCCCCCCCCCCTTCTATGCCTTTTTTATTCGGACTAACGGATTGGCCAAATGCAGTCTCCCTCTACCCCTTCCCCTCTCAACAGGCGGTGGGAAAAAAGAAAAAAAAAATGCGTAAGTGGCCTTTTTTTTTGTTTTGTTTCCCCTCTAGCACAATGAAGAAATGTGAGTTGAGGGCAGCAGGGGGAGGTTTGAAGAAGAAAAAAAAGGGGGGGGGGCGAGAACAAAGGGAGGGGAGAAAAAAAAAAGTAATTGCATTGAAAATTGGTTCTTATCCAAGTTGGTTGCTCCTTCTTCCTCCCTTGTGACTTTGCGTGTCTTCAAAAAAAAAGAAGAAGAATGGAAGAGGGAAAATAAAAAAAATAATAAAAAACCAACAATAACAACATCAACACTCTACCCCTCTTTGCGTAGTTGGGAAAGAAAGAAAAAATGAACAACAGAAGTATAAACAAAAATAAAACTGAACATTCCCCCCCCCCCCCCCCCCCCACTCTGCCTGGCTCGTTATGTTCGGACTATTATTACCTCTTTTTTCGTTGTAAAGAGATATTGCTTATCGGGTGCCGACTTCCCTGGCCACCGTCCTGCTGTCTAGATGTTCCGACACCCTATGTGGGATCTGATGAGCGACACTTTAAGTCAGCTCTTGGTACAAGTTACAGCTTCGCCAATCCTTTTTCTTTTTTTTTTTAAAACTGCCGTCGTGCTTTTTCGCCAGTGCTTGAGCATCCTAGCAAAAAAAAAAAGGAAAAGGAAAAATCAAGTTTTCAAAAAAGAGGAAAAAGGAAGTACAGATGGGCATCCTCCTCCTTATTTTATTTTTTTCTTTCGTTCCGGGGGGGGTTCTTTTTTTTTCTTTTCACGGTTTTCATTTCTCTTCGAGAGTGAGAGAGAGAGCCCCCTTCCTCCCTCCTAAGAAAAAGGCTGGAAACACGTTTGCAGAAACATTTCATAAGCTTTTAAGGCGTAGTTTTGTCTCAAAGAGAAAGGGGAGGGGGGGAGAACGGGGAGGAGGATGTGAGGGGAGAAAGATAAAAGCAGCCACCTCTTCGTTTTCTTGTTTTTTTTTCTTCTTCTTTTTCTTGTTTTCCTTCCGGTTTGTTCAATTTTGGTATTTTGTGTGTGATTTCTTTTCTTCTTCTTCTTCTTCTTCTTCCCCTGCCTGCCTACTCCCTCCTCTCCCCCCCCCCCCCCCCCCCCTCTTCTTTTTCTTTTTCTCCGCTTTTCGACAAGTTTAAAAAAAAAAGGTGGGGAGAACGGGATGGGGAAGTAAAATTCCTTTTTCTTTTTTAACCCCAGAAGAAAAAAGAAAATTCTTATACATTTTTTTTTTAAATCTCTTTTTTTTTTTTAATTTAAAAAAAAGAATTCCTTATATAAACAGGATGCTGTCTGAAAAGGAGATAGCACATGCCAAATGGCACGCACGAAAACGGATAGGCGTAGGCAACCACCTGGGTTGCGCAGTACTTAGCAACGGCCTGGTCTCGCATTGGGGTCATGGTGCAGATAAAGTACCGGAGTGCGTCAGAACGCGATTGGCCGACTCAGTTGCATGCGGGTTCAACCATGTCATTGTAATATTGAAGGACGGGTCAGTAGTAGGGTGGGGCGGCACTGAGAAAGGCGAAGCTCCGAAAGATCCAATTTTTTTAAACGGAAAAAAAGCAGTTTCAGTGGCTGCTGGGTGTGGGTTTTCCGTAGCGATTTTGGATGGTGGTGAGGTGGTAGCATGGGGCGAATCGGCAAGCGGGCAATGTTCGCCCCCTCAGATGGGAGGTGAACCTGGCCGAAGAGCTCTCGGTGTCTCAGCTGGCTTCGCACACGGCCTTGCAGTACTTGATTCAGGAAGTGTGGTGGGATGGGGTTCAAATACTGACCTTTTTGGTACCCGGGTGTATGACCAAGCCACCCCACCCCCGTTTGACACCCGGCTCAAGGCTGTTGCAGTGTCCGCAGGCGCATTTCACTCGATCGTTCTTTTCTCCAACGGTACCATCCTTTGTTGGGGCAGCAACGAGGATGGTCAGTGCAATTCGTCTCCGCTTACTTTTTCCCGCAACATCGTCTCCATCTCAGCTAGCATTGTTTCCTCTCTCGCTCTCTCCGCCTCCGGTGTTATCATATCCTGGGGGAAGGGCAGCCCCGAGACAACGGAAAACATCCCCCCCGCCATCTGGTCGTGGCTCCCAGACCTCGGCCTCGAAGGTTTTAGCAGCATCGGTGGGTCGGGCAAGGAATTCTCCCGCCCCTCCGCCGTCGCTGTCGCCGCAGGGAACATGTTCTCCATTGCCGCCCTTGCCGACGGGTATGTTCGATTTCAAGGGGAAAAAAAAAACGAGAAAAAAAAAAAACAAAACAGCTCGCTCATCGCATGGGGCGACGACAGCGACGGACGGGCGCAACCTCCATCACACGACTCGCTTGTCTCGCGAAAGGTGCCCGTTCAGCCGTTGCCTGTTATTCAGTACCTCGCGTCTAAGCGTGTGAACTGTTGACACCAGACACACAGGAGGGGGGTGAGGGGGTACACAATGATGTTCAGTTACACATGCCTAGCGGCAGTGGCCCTGGCAGCCATGATCTATTTAGGATGGCAAGTGGAGACGTGGTGTGAGGTGCGAACACCGCCGATGCCTTTGGAACCCCCGCCCCCCAAGCCTTGCACATACACCGCCGTGAACGAAGCAGCAGGTGTGAAGATTGCAACGGCGCAGCCAACAGGAAGGGTGCTGGTGCAGGACAGTGCGTTGCCAAAATCCTACAGGTGTTTACTATTTATAGGGGACAGCATAGGCCTGCCGTCAGGGCAGAGTCGCGTGGGGTACCCTGAGCACACGAAGTCCATGCTTGAAGCTGCAGGACACAACGGCGAGATCCGGGTGATGCTCCGCCCCGGCCAAGGCGCCACGGATTGGATGAAGACAGGAATGGTGGAGGAGGCTGTGGAGAGGTCGGTGAACTGCTCTGGTGCGGTGATCCAGCTTGGGGTGAACGACTACCATAAGCAAGTCACCGTGGCGGAGTTCATCCACGTGATGAGGAGGTTGGTGGGGTCGCTGCGGGAGGCGAGAGGTTACGAGAACTTCCAGATCACAATGCTCACGATCATGCCATGCACCATGTTCAAGGAGTACAGCACGGAGTGGATGCTGAATGCGAACACCGCCATCGCAGAGCTCGCGTACCTATACACTGCCCGTGTTGCTGACACTCATTGGGCCTTGTTGAACGCATGGAGGCAGGGGGGGTCAGGTTCGTGGGAAGAGCTTCTTGACGATAATGCATGTCATCCAACACCTTATGGAAAACATCTCATGGCAAAGCTGATCGCGGCAACGATCCTCGGGAGGGGTGGGGTTTACTTCATGAGTGCGACCTGTGGGAAGGAAATCAAGTGGTTAGGCCACTTCATCCGGCCAGTGTGGCCCAACGGGCCCATGGCTTGCCACAGCAACCCCCGGCTTGTCGTGGTACTTCGCAACGATACTGAGCTGTTCTTCTCAAACCTTCCTGTTAACATCACCCTGTCACTTCCTTGGCAAGAGGTATTTCGGCGCCTTGTTCCTTACGGGACCTACTGGTACCACCTCACTTATGTTTCTTCTCCCCCTACCCTTACTAAGTTCTACGCCCCCATGGGCGGAGGAGAGGTCCCCTTGTCCATACCTGCCGGCTCCGCTACCTTTAGAATCTCGCTGCGGAAAGCGTTCACGAAATCGACGAACTTCGGCAACAAAAAGCTCGCCCAGTGGTCTAGGCAAACCGGCCCTGCCGCTGATGTCCAGTTGAACGGGAAAAAAAGCCTGGCAGAGGCATTGAAATTGTGGGAGGGCCTTCCCGAGTTTAATAACACTTCTAACAACTAGCTATTCTTTTTTTTTTCTCTCTCTCTTCCTTCGTTCTTTCAATTGGAATTGCACTTGCGCTCGACGGTTTTCTTTCCCGTCCCTGACAAACCCCAGATAGTTCTTCACTCGCGAGCACAGAGAGAAGTGCTCTTTTCGCTTATTCCCGAGAGTAGGCCATTGCCCTGCGGGAAACACCATAACAAGAACAGCACGTCATGAGTGCGGCGTCTTCTTCGCAGACGTGGGTGTCCGCTTAAAACATCCCCATTTTTTTTTTTTTTTTTCAAAACGGACGTTTTTTTACAAAGGACGAGGGGGACAACAATGGACCTCCCCATCGGGATGCCGATGAGCGGGGCGAGGATGGGGATGCCGCCGCAAGGATGGGACCCGGTGCTGATGAACAGGAGGGCCGCCTTCGACGTGTTCGACGTAGCGCACGACGGCACGATAAACGCCTTCGAGCTGCCGATGGCCTTGATGGTACAAAAAAAAAAAAAAAAAAAAACTACAAAAAAAGAAAAAAAAAATAACAGGGATGCGATGATGTACGTAACGCAGTACAGCTAGAGACAGCACGCAACCTACGAGAGGCGGAGATTCAAGACGCGTGCGACCGAGTCGGCGTGCAAGGGGGAAACCTTGTGACGTTCAACGAATTCAACCAAATATGCGAAATCCTGGTGCACAGCTTGAGGCCGAAGATGCAACTGAAAGACGCCATTGCCGACCGCCACCAGCAAGAAGAAGACGAGATGGTCGCAATCGCCCGAGCAGGCTCCCCACAGTCCCCACGCGGTGAAACCGCAGTGATCACTTCAATGGACCACCACACCGAGCTCGGCGTGGTTCAAAAAGCATTCTACGCCTTTGATGTCGACCGTTCCGGCTCAGTATCCGGCCATGAGGTACCGAGAATGCTCGCATTGGTAGGGATCGGTCCGAAGGGAAGAGACACGACAGGCGGTGCGTTTGAAAGAAAATGGCACGCTGCCCTGCGTGCAATTTATCCTCCGAAGGAGCCCAGCGATTTGCTGAACGTTTTCGATTTTCATGATATGTGTATGGTGCTCAATCCTAATTTGATAAGAGAGCTGCCTGAACGCCCGCCCCCGCCACCTCCTCCTGTTGAAAGCCTTAGTTTAGATGAATTGGCAAGGCTTGAACAAGAAGAACGGGCAAAACGCGCGGAAGAAGAACGCAAACGAAGGGAGGAGGAAGAGCGTGTTGCAAAATCGACCCTGCACGTTAAAGCACCATCGGGTAGAACATTCTGTCTCTTGGAAACATCTCCAGATGAACCGGTAGCATCCATCATGCAGAGGATAGAAGAGCTCGAGGGAATACCAGTCGGGCAGCAACGGCTCGTCGCTCAAGGATGGGAAATGTCCCCCAAGCAGAACCTCAACGACTATGGGGTCAGAATCGGTCACCCTCAAAGGCACAAGGCACACACTGTAACACTGTTGATTAGACAGCTTCCTGTCGGTAAGGCTGCGACGAGGAATATTATCGGGCCCCTTTACATCACAACAGCCTTCAACGAAACTTACACCATTCAAGCTAAAGAGGAAGATGCTGTGTCAGATGTCATGAAGAGGATTGAGGAGGTTACTGGGATTCCTGTTGTGCAGCAGAGGTTAGTTGGAAATGGAAGGTTTGAAAAAAAAAAAAAAAAAAAAAAAAAAAAAAAAAAAAAAAAAGAGGAAAAAAATTACTAATAATAGGGAGCTCGTCAGTTTCGAACGTTTACGGGACGGTGGCGTGGCGCCGGGGGACACCGTTTTCCTCATTGTACGCGGGCATTATAACTAGAATTTTTTTTTTTTTTTAAATACAGAACGAAGAAAAAGAGAAAAAAAAGAAATTGTATTAGCTCCTCCCCCCCCTCTTTTTTTTATACTCATGTTGTACAAAAAAAAAAAAAAGAATTGAAAGAAACATCATTTTCTTTGATTTTTCTTCTTTTTGTCCAAACAACAGGGAAGGAGGCGGAGGGGCGAGGGAACGTATTTTTTTTTTTTTTTTTTTTTTTTTTTTTTTTTTACGGGTTTTATAAAAACTTTTTTTTCTCCAGGTTTCTACCCCCTCCCTCCCTCTCTCCTTTTTTTTTTTCTTTTCTTCAAAGTGTATGACAAATTGTTCTTGTCGTCCGTTCTTCTTCTTCTCCATTTATGTTGTTCCACCTTGTTTCTTTTTGTTAAACCCACCTGTTTGTCTTCTCTCCCCTTTATATTTATATGTTTTCTTTTTTCTTCTCTTTATTTTTTCTATGATTTCCCAACCCTTAACACACCATAGATGGACACATAACGCTTTGGGGGGAGTTTATGCCAAAAGATTATGCCTCTGACGGTGCGACACTGAAATGGGCAGCGGGTCTTGCCGCCGCTGCTGGAGGCGCACTATGGATGACTGGGGGAAATTGGGCCAAGCGGTATTACATAAATAAATTTTCTAAGAAGAGGGTGGCTGGGGTATGGTTTGATGATGACCTTGATATTGAGACCCAGGACTGGGTGCGCCCAGTTATCGAATCTCTTGAATTGTTGAAGGGGACCACCGTCTTTGTGGTGACCTGTGATGCATTTACCAGTGATATAGTGCTTCACCCCATCGATGGATGTTTTGGAACAATTCCTGCTGCACTAGAGCTTTACACTGCAAAGCCTAGCCACATCTCTATTGCATTCTATCCAACTGATCGTGAATCTTTGTCACGGATATCTTGCGAAGGCTACATAGACTCTCTCGTCGCTTCGCAACCAGAGCTTCTTTCTGCGCGTCTCTTCTGCTACTTCAACCCCCGTGATCTAACCTGCCACCGACTTCGATTATCCCCTGCGGGCGATTGACTAAGGAGTGAAAAAAAAAAAGAAAAAAAGAAAAAAAGTACATTATATCGTTCCTCTCTTTCTTTATGTTTTTTTTTTTTTTTTTTTTCTCTTTTTTTTTGATTTTTTTTTTATCCCTTACTTTTTTCTTTCTAAAAAAAAAAAACTTTTTTTTTTCTCCAATTCTTTTTATTATTATTTTTTGAATGTGAGCATTCGAAGGAAGAAAAAAAAAAAAAAAAAAAAAGAAAAAAAAACCAAAAAAAAAAAAAAATAGCTTTTTTTTTTTTTTTCTCGTGGTTTTTTTTTTTTTTTTTTATCCCTCTCTCTTTCCCCCCGGTTTCTTATTTATATATCACAGGAAAAAAAAAAGGGGGGGGAAACAAAAAAAAAAAAAAAATGGAAAGCAAAGCAAGAAAACGTTTGATCCTACGAAAAGCACAGCTCAGGGGGTGCATTTTAGACGCAAAGGCACTGCAGATAACAGAAGACTACCTCAAAACATGCGAGGGCGAAGAAGACACCCTAGGAACACTGCTAGAGCTAATCGCCGAAGGAGAAGGCGGCAGCAAGGTAACCGGCGACATGGCCAAGGCAGCCGTGGACCGCGCCTCCGCGGGGAAAGGCGGAGAAGGCCACGATGTACTACAAATCCTCAAACTCTCGGAGATGCCCACCATAAAATGGTCCGACAGAATACAAGGCTTCACTGCCGAAACAGGAGAAAAGCACCTCGTGGCACCCCCAAGCGAAAAAGTCGGCATCATAACCAACAGATTCTACATGCTCAGGCAACGACTCCTAAGGTCCGTGGCCTTCAAACGAACCCACCATTCTATCTACAAAGACAAATCAACCGCCATAAAAATTGACGAAACAGGTGATGAACACCCACCTCTATACAAACTCGCCTCCCTTGAAGGAACACCATCATCCCTCGTTATGACTGTACTAGCAAGGCTTGTCAAAGAAGAAGACGGTTTGCTCCTTGAAGATGATACAACAAGCGTGAGGGTAAGCCTGGAATTCGACATAGCAGGAAATGAAGAATCGTACACCCCGGGAATTTTTCACGATGGTGCAATGGTGGTCGCCATCGGGAAATGGGTCGGGGATGTTTTCAAGTGCGACGGTATGGGATCGCCTCCCGCAGAACCACGTCTCAGCACCATTGGTTCGTTGGCCACGTTTATCGATTTTTTCGGGTTAGCACCGCCGCAAAATCAAATGGCGGCTTTACTAGAACGAGAACGTGCCTCTAGCCATGTTGTGCTTATCTTGTCGGGCGTCCAACCTGAAAAACCTGGTACGCTTTTACGGTTGACAAGTTTGCTGAAGGGTGTTGCGTCAGACCCAGCTTCATTCCCCTCCACCCACTTGACTATTGTGTTAGCCGGGAATTTCCTCTCAACTCCTTTTATGTACGGTGACACGTTGTCATCCGAGCCATTAATGCGTGAACGCCAGCGGTTTGTCAGAACAGTTGAACAAATTGCAGATTGTGTAGCTGGTGCTGCTCCCGACGTTGCAAAGAACGCTCAGTTTGTGTTCGTCCCTGGGCCGAATGATCCGGGCATCGGGGCGGGTTCTTACCCCGTGCATCCGTTTCCTGATGTAATGTTCAACGGTGTTAGGAAGAAGCTTCCCAACACTGAGCTTGCATCGAACCCTGCGAGGATGCGCTTCCTCACCAAGGAGATGGTCCTGTTCAGGGAGGATGTGTACGGGAAGCTCATGAACCACTGTCTGCTGCCTCCTTTGCAGGAACCCTCTGACGTGACGTTGATTAAGACCCTCGCGGACCAGGCGCACCTCCTCCCTCTCCCCCCTAGATTCGCCCCCATTTCCCCTGCCTTCAACGCCGCCATGCAACTCTATCCACTGCCGAACATCGTCATTCTCATAGACAGAGAGAAACCGTGGGCGTCGTCTTACAAGGACTGCTTGTTTGTGAACCCTGGGTGCTTTAGTAGAACAGGTGTGTTATTTTTTTTTAAAAAGAAATAAAAAAAATTAAAAGGTTCATTTTTAACCTATCGGCCGTCAGACGGTGCGCATCAATTGAACGCTGTTCCTGCGTAGAGACTCATTAAAGGGAAAAGAAAAAAAAAAGTTTAGAGTTTCATATTTATATTTTTTTTTCCTCCCTCAGTCCTTGGTTTTTTTTTTTTTTTTTTTTTTTTTTTTTCCGCTCAGAGACAGAGGAAGGGGGGGGATGGACTCCGACTTCGACTCAGCTATGAAGCACCTCCGGGCCATCCACACTGTAATACATCCCAACGAGCTGCCTTACGTGAAGCTGCTTCGCTGCAAGGAGATTATCGAACACCTCCTTGAAAACGGTCTTCAGAGCAACATCCCAAACGCCGTAAAGCGATGGGCCGAGACCGAAAAACTACGGCTAGAGAAAGAAAAGAACCGCCTGTACATGTACAACAAAATAGAAACCCCCCGCCTGGGCGCCGTACGAAGGCATGTAAGCTTCTCGTACTCCCCTCTGAACGAGACAGAGGAAACAATTTGCATCATACCTCATTTGGGGAACTGGGCGAGGCCCGCTGCAGGCCAGTGTAACATCGATGAAAGATGCGTTAGGCAAGACTCACCGTCGGAATGGGTGAAGCAAACACAACTTTACGTAGGTGTGACTATGTTCAAAAAGGTACCCGACTCCCAGCAGAAGACCACATTCCATGAGACGGTTGTGATGCACCCGAATTTTTTGGAAAATGTACAACGTGCGTTCATCGAAACTGTGAAGAACGAGATTATCTCCAAGGCAGCGTTGATGGCAGCGTGTTGCGTGGGAAACAAGCTGACGACCTTCATCTCGGGAACAGGGAAGATCCTCTGCTCGGGAAAGGAACTGATTGTCATCGAGAACACACAGAAGCCACAATGGCCTATGCCGCTTATGATCCATGTTGACGAGCATTCCACCGACAACCTTGATTTCATCGTGATGGGGACTGCATCCTTATGGGAGGTCATGACAGTGCAGGAGGTGCGGTCGTTCGTCATCCAAGCAAAAGATGAAATCGACGTTGCCGCACGGCTCAGCTCCGATGAGGTCAGCGAGCTGCACGACGTGCTCCCCGAGTGCATCGTGTACCGCCGAAACGAGAAGGAGAAGCTGTCTAATTGGGAATCCGACAGCAGCAAATCCACGTGTATTTCGGACCACGAACCCGTGACAGTCCATGACATTTTCACACACCCCCAACCCGTCGCAGAAGCGCTTATCGCCGAGGTCGGCAAACGGGGCGGGTTTTCATTCTGCACGTCCATCGTTGTTCTGTTCTTCAACCCCTTTTCGTAAGAAGATATATAGGGTTGGCGTCGGAAAGAAAAGTACTTTTTTTTTTCCCTTCCCCCTCTGGCTTTTCAGCCGATGAAAAAAAAAAAAAAAAACTGCCATTTTTCTTTTTTATACCTGTTTCATTTCCGAGTGGTCAAAAAATATCAAAAGGGAGTGTGGTTTTGGGAAACATGGATCTTAAAACGCTTCCTGTTCTAGCAGAGGGCGCCTGTCGTATCTACTTCTGCCGCCACGGGCAGACAAGGCTGAACGCTATAGGTGTCGTGCAAGGAGGCTCAATAGACGAACCGTTGAACGAAATAGGAAAACGGCAGGCGGCAAAGGCCGCACAGAACATTAACAGCGCGGGGTTCAAGGCTGATGTGATCGCCACGAGCGAGCTGTGCAGGGCTGTGGCAACAAGCGAGGCAATGAAGGGGACCGTCCGTGTGAAGCACAAAGGCTTCAATGAAATGTATTATGGCGAGATCGAAGGGATGAGACTGACGGACAAAACAGCACTCCCGAAGGTGAAGGAAATGATGGTCCAATGGAGCAAAGACAATGAACACTACAAACTGAAAAACGCTGAGTCGTTCTGCGAGGTCGCGCTTCGGTCGCGAGTTGCGCTTGAGGACATCTTAGAGCAGCATGACCCGACGCATCTCGTCGTTGTCGCACACGCTAGACTCACAAAAATACTGATAGCAGACCTTCTCGGGATGGGGCCTGCGATGATGTCACGAATCCCTCATGACAATTGCGGTATCTCTGTAGTCGATGTTGTGAAGTCTGCGAGGCCGTTTGGATACAATAAGATTATCTTCAATCTTACTTCTCATTTGTGAATTGCGAGAAAAAAAGGGGGGGGGGGGAGGGGGAGGGGAGAGAGGAAAAACCACATGTACTTCTTTACCACTTTGAAAAAGAAAAGAATACCAACTACTTCACTTACCTCAATACAGTAGAAATGCACGGATAGCAAAAAGAAAAAAAAAAAAAGAAATGTCTACTGCCCTCGATGTGGAGTACACCCCGCATCAGAAGGTCGACAGTGGCAAGGGTATGAAGGCCCTCACGGCGTGGGAGATGGCAAAGAGGTTCCTTCTGTTGAGCATGGGTTTATACGGGATATTCCTGTGGGGTGGGGTTGTTGCTGCGGGTGATGTATGTATTCACAAGAAAGAAAAAAAAAAAAAAAAAAAAAGGTTGCGATATACCTGGGAGTAGTCGTTGGCAGCCTTGTACTAGTGGTGTTGGAGATTTACGTTTTAGCGGTTTTTTGGGAGGTATGTTCGGAGAAAGAAAAAGACAACATTCAGTACGAGCAAGATATGAACTGTGAGTCCATCTCGGTGTCCAACAAGCTCAATCCCATTCTCTACTGTGAGGCAGGTGTCCATGCAATGCAAACCTGTTTGACAGCCTATGCTGGCTGGTTTGGCTGTTCGCTATTCAATCTGATCTTTGACGTCCTTACGGTCCGCGTCATGCTCGCAAAGGGCTTCCCTATTGACCCCACCAACTTGTGGCGTGATATGAAAAAACGCCGGTCGGACTCCTCTAAGCGGCTGGCGTTCCATGTCCTCTGCCTCGTTATGTACTTGTACTTCACTGTTGACTACACGGCAACCGAGGTGTGGGTGTTTTCTTCCGGGTCCTCCGACCAACAATTGGAGGCGTGAAAAGGGGTGCGGGGAGGGGGGGTTTTTTTTTTGTAGTGTACCATTTTTCTTTGTGTTGTTGTTGTTTTTTTTTTTTTTTTTTTTTTTTTCCCCCTTCTCCCCCATTTTCATCGATGTATCATTTTTAAGAGGGGGAACAAAGAAACCGCCTCATCCTCCCCCTCTTTGGGCATGAAATGCCGATAGATTATTTTGTGGCCGATGAGGCGCTGGGCGGGTGGGTGACGGGACAAGGTGAAGAAGTGCGGGAGAGCCATTCACGGGTAAAAATAAGCAAGCAACGCACGAGTGAAGACAAGCGAAGGGAAAAGACCGCACCGGTATCACTGATACCGCCGCCCCAGACGCAAAATTTCATCGAAATGAACAAACAGCAGCAGGGCACGTACAATGAACGCAAGCACCGGCCGCAGAGGTCGGAGCTGACTGGGAAATTCTGCAATCTTGACCTTTCAGAAACCGCTGCAGCGGGTCTACCTGCAGAACTTCGCGGGAAATACAAAAACCGTAAGAAGAAGCACAAGTCCGTAGCACATTGTGACGCACTGCCGCCCATCAACGTACCTCATGCAGCTCACCTCATTTGCAGGACGGGTAAAGAAGGGGGACACACAATAGAGCAGCGGGGTAAAGCACTAGTCGCGCTGATCACCGAAGAAAAGCGAAAGGAGAAGATGCAACGACTCCTAGAGTGGGCGCAGGTCACCAGCCGCCAAATCAGTATCCGAAGCTATTCCGTGCCGGAGAAGGAGAGCGCAGAACCCGCCACCGTGGCTCTATCTTCCTGCTTTGTCAAACGGCAAAAGCTCGCACGCCAGCAGCTGAAAACCCTTGAAAAGCTGACTGACATCCTACCTCACGCTAGCTCAACGTTTTCAATAAGAAACGCCACCAGATTACACGGCAGCGCTCTTACTGGTGTCAATGCAATTCTCCAAGACAGGGAGGTGCGGAAGAAGCAACATTTTACGCTTAAATCGCCGTCCGAAGAAAAGCGGGCAAACGGGAGGCACTCCGCTAGAGAATTGCAGAGCGAAGAGGATGGGAAACATGAAAAAGCAGGCGATCACAGCAGCGAGAGCGAAGCCTCAACTACTGAGAGCTCCTTCCGCTTGGTCAATGTCAAACTGCCTCGGTTTGCAAAGTATGACGAATATCGGGCGGATCGCAGGGGGGGAAATAATAATAAAAAAAAAAAAAACAGCCTCAGACAAGCCATTCGCGAGGCAGAGGCAGAACCGGTTCCCTTAGTTTCAGTCCGCCCAAGGAAACAGAGGTTTTAACAAACCCTGAGATTCTTGTTCGCCCCCCCCCCCTTTTTTTTTATTCGGTGTCACTCCTTGCTGGATATTTTTCCATGTTTTGTATTTCTGACGTATCATAATGTCCTGACAGGCTGGTAGTCAGCAAAGCATGTTGCGCATAGGGAAGGCCGTAGCTGGCATAGGGCTGCGCAGGGGGACGAGGTGGTCTTCGAAGCTGCGAGACGAGCTTGAGAAGACGTTGGAGCAGGCAGCAGATGAGGCGGTGAGGAACCCGCTCCCCGTGGACGTGCAACGAGTGCAGCAGCAGGAATTCAGAGAGCAGAGGGCGAAAGTTGACGCTAGCAAGGTATCAGGTCTAGACAGACTACTTGGGACTGTGGATAGCCCAAAGTACAACCAGGAGAAAGCACAACGAGAGCATGGTGCCACGTGGCCTGGCAATCAGGAAACTCTTGAAACTGACCTTCCTGACTTCATGAAGGCAGAGGTGCTCGACGAACCCCTCGCAGACGGGGGCATCCTCGATGGTGACGAGCCGGAACTTCCCAGCTTCATGAAGAATTCCCCATCACCTCGTGTCATGCATGAAGCAAGAGCACAACCTATGGAAGATGTCTCCCCTAAGGACACTCCCAAGGCAATGATGCGCAAGAAGCGTGCCAAGCTGCACAGCCTCTCAGAGATCAACGATCCGGAGCTAGACTTCGACGACCCAGATCTCCCGAGACAAGGAGCTCCAAAGGAGGACTCCGAAGTGCTCCCGTCCTTCTTGCGGGACCCCGAGCCCGAGCCGGAGCAGCCCGTTTCGTCTACTACATCCACACCTTCTCCTGAGCCCAAGCCCACACTGCCTTCTTTCCTGAATGAGACAAAAGACACCCAACCTCCTTTTTCAAGGAGTTCCGAAGGGCAGACCCCCCCGCGTACCCCAGCATCTCCCAGATCCGGCAGGCCTCTGCGAACCCAGCAGCTGCCTGTAGATGACAACGACCTGCCCGACTTAATGAAACCTGACACCCCGCCTCAGAGAAGCACGGGCACGCCACAGCGAGCAAAACAACCGCTCGAACAAGAAGATGATGAGGATTTGCCCGACTTCCTCAAGAGTTCTGCCCAGCCCCCGAAAAGCTCAGGTAAGCCGCAGAGTAGTGAGAAACCACCGTTTGCGGACGACCTGCCCGATTTCCTCAAAGACTCTTCAGACCAGCCCCCGAAAAGCTCAGGTAAGCCGCAGAGTACTGAGAAACCACCGTTTGCGGACGACCTGCCCGACTTCCTCAAAGACTCTTCAGACCAGCCTCTGGAACCCTCGAACAGGCCGCAAAACCACGAGCCTGAAGACGATGATGGTTTGCCGGACTTTTTAAAGAGTTCCGACCAGCCACCGAAACGCTCGGGCAGGCCGCAGAAACATGACACGCAATCGTTTGAAGACAACGACGGCTTGCCGGACTTCTTAAAGGGTTCTGCACAGCCTCCAAAGAGCTCAGGTGGACCGCAGAAACTTGACGCGCAATCGTTTGAAGATGATGACTTGCCTGACTTCTTAAAGAGTTCTGGTCAGCCTCCCAGAAGTGCGGACAGGCCACAGCAGGGCAAGAAGCAGCCACTAACGGAATCTGAAGACGAGCTGCCCGACTTCCTCAAAAACCCGTCCGCAGCGTCTGCCCAGGAAACCAAACAGCCACCTGCAAGCGCCCAACCTGTGACTGACAAGCCGCAAAGTAGTGCGAAAGTTAGTGGCACTCACCCTGCGAGGCGCCGCATGCTGAATGCGAACCAGGTTTCGCAAAACAATCCACCTGCGAGATCACGTCCCCAAAGGAACGACCCCCCTGCAGCTCAGAGAAGAACTGGAGATAACAGTGACCTGCCTGACTTCCTAAAGGAACCCACCAAATCCAGAGGGCAGACAGAAAGGCCGCAGTTCAGTGGTGATGATAATGACTTGCCTGACTTCCTGAAGGAATCTACCAACCAACCCAGGGGGCGGGCAGAGAAGCCGCAGGTGAGTGACGATGACGACCTGCCTGACTTCTTAAGATCCAGCAGTGCCCCACCCTCCAGCCAAAGAAGGGAAAGCAACGAACCAAGAGGCAGTCCACGATCCAGCAATGCCCCATCCTCCGACCGGAGCGGTTCAGGGAGGCCGCAGCGAATGGAAAGCAACGAACTAAGAGGCAGGCCACAGGACGTGGATGATGACCTGCCTGACTTCCTGAAGGAACCCACCAACCAATCCAGGGGGCGGGCAGAAAAGCTGCAGGTGAGTGATGACGATGACCTGCCTGACTTCCTGAGAAGCAACAGCGCTCCTCCTACGGGTACAAGGTCTTCAGGACGAGAGGAATTGGATGATGACCTGCCTGACTTCCTGAAAAGTGATACCCCGCCTCCGAGTCGCCCACAGAAGCCTTCTGAGACGCCGCAACGGAACGATGATGACCTTCCCGAATTCTTGAAAAGCACCCCGTCTCCCTCCAGCCGATCGAGAGATGATGACAAGGATGATGACCTTCCTGATTTCCTTAAGAGCAGCAGCAACTCACCTCCAAGCCGCCCACAGGGGCCTTCCAGGAAGCAAATAGAAGAGAGTGCTCCCATCGAAGACAGCGACATGTCCAACCCTCCTAGCTCAAAGAGCAACAGCGCTCCTACCCGTGGTCCGCCCACCGACGATGTACCTGACTTCTTGAAAGGTGTCCATGATGACGATGAGATCCCTGACTTCCTGAAAAACAGCTCTCCCAAGAATTATGCGATGCCTGAAGATAGCGACGAACTGGACATTGAGCCAGTGCAGCCGGTCAAGTCCGCCGAACCCCAGAGCACAGATGACCTACCCGAGTTCTTGAAGAGCAGCCCTTCTTCTACAGATGATGATTTGCCGCCTTTCCTTCAGAACGGTGCGTCGGAGAAAAAAGTAGCTGTTGACAGCAAGTTTGAAGACTCCGATAGCGATCTGCCCAGCTTCCTGAAGAGCCCCCCGGAGGCGTTTGTCAAAGGGTCTGCGTCGTCTGATGATGACTTGCCGGCGTTCCTGAAAGAGACGAAGCCTGCAGCTGGGAAGGGGTTGTTCGATGATAACGATGATGATTTGCCGGATTTCTTGAAGTCTGAGAAGCCCGCTGGGAAGCCTGTCCCGCCACCCAGCACGCCTCCCATGGACGCTGCACAGGTCAGACGCCACAACAGCTTGGACGATGTGAAAGGGGATCTTTTCCAAAACGCACAGCAGGAGGCGTCCCCCACGTATGGACCCCCGCAAACCCCCCCCCTTTTTTTTTACTAACCCACCGCAGGAAGCCTTTGGACGATGATCTGCCGGATTTTCTCAAAGAGTACAGCAAGAATATGGACAACACAAACAGCTTGCCGGACTTTTTGAAGTTTGAAGAGAAGCCGAGAGACAACCGGCGTGGGAACGACAAGTCGCAGTACATGCCACCGCCGTACGACCAGCCCATGAAAGGGGAGTACAAGGTGGCACTCGATGACACAAAGGCGACATCAGCACTGAGGGTACTGGATGAACTGACGGTGGAGTCGGTAAACGGGCAGAGCTGGCAAGGACTGAGAGCAACACATGCTGCCACAAAGGGCAAGGTAGCATTTGGGATCAAAGTTCTCTGGGGCAGGCTGTGCAGGGTCGGGTGGTCTGTTGCCGGCTCAAGCTTGGAGCTCGGATCAGGCCCCGGTGGATTCGGATACGGAGCTACCGCCAAGAAGTCCACGAACCGTGAGTACGAGGACTACGGCGCGCAGTTCAGCGCAGGGGACACTGTCCACGCACTCGTCGATTTCTCGACGAACGAGATCTCCTTCGCACTGAACGGCAAGCACCTTGGAGTTGCATACGACATCCCTGAGAAGTACCAGGGACAACCCCTCTACCCGCACATCCTTACTAAAGACGCCCGTGTTCGAATGCTGTTCGGTGAGGCAGACTCAGAAGGCGTCCCTGAAGGTATGATACCACTCGCATCACAATGTCCACAATGTACAACAATGTAGGTTACACTTGGCTATGTGATGTCGGTGAGGGACAGAAGACGTTGAAAGTCGGGAAGACTTGCAGTCTTTGCAGCCAGAAGCGTCCCGAGCATGATATGGAAGAGATGGGCGGCGGAAGTGGGTTCTTCAGGTGTGTTGATGGTCGGCAGAACGCCAACTGTACACCAGAGCGGACAGGAAAGAGAGCTCCCGTGACAAGGGTTGAAGCGAAGCCTGACCGTGTGCGGCCCCCTGTTGAGGGAGTGGAGTTTGCGAAAAGAGCAGTAAGCAGCCTGAGCAGGTCTTGGGGAGGAAAGGAGGGAACTGGGTTGAAATCGCAGTCCTGGAGGTCGAGAGCTTCAGGTATGTGTTTTTTTTCTTTTTTTTTTCTTTTTTTCCAAATCAATTTTTGTACAGCCTCCGCCGAGCCTATGCAGCGCTGCAGAAACTGTTGGACACTCGTTCCAGAGGCACAGTTGCAAACAGATGGAAAGGGGGTGTTTTTCTGTGACCCTGAGAAGCCCAAACCTTGCAGGTTTTTTTTTTCTTTTCAAAAAAAAAAAAAAAATCCCAGTGAGAAGACGGAAGAAGAACTGAAAGAGGCGAGGTCTTTCGCAAATGCTAGTAGAGGGACGTCGAACTGGTAGTGACTTTATTATTAAGATTTTATTTCAAAAAAAAAAAAAAAATAAGAAAGGGGAGGGTAACTAGTGTCTTCTATTTTTTTTCTTAGCCGCGCGTCGCGTGGGTGGTCGCCTTGTCAACAGTGCAAACACTGGGGGAAAAAAAAAAGCCCCTCATATTTTTTTTTTCCTTCTTTTTTTTTTTCTATTTTTTTTTTTTGCCTATATCAGGAAGAGGGAACAACGAAAGGAAAATAAAAAAATGAGAGTGAGAGAGGAAAGGGGGAGGGAAGAAATAAAAAAGAAACTTTACGGCCTTGCTGCTGCTGCCTTTATTTGTTTTTTTTCTTTTTTGTTTTGTCCCCCCCCCCCTTTCTTTCCATTTATTTTCAGTAAAAAAAAAAACTATCACAAAAACAAAAAAAAGAGAATAATAATAATAATAAAAACCCCCTTTTTTTTGCTCTCTATCACTCTCCTCCGTTCCCCTCTTTCATCTCAAAAAAGAAAAAAAAAGAAAAAAAAACCACCCCCTCCTATTTCTTTTTTTCTTTTTTTGTGTCCGGTTCGAAAAAAAAAAAAAAAAAAGAAGAGAAAAAAAAAATGTGTTTCATAAAAAAAAAAATGGTCGTTTTTTTTTTTTTTTTTTTTTTTCCAGAACCCTATTTCCCAGAAATTTTCAATTTTTTTCAAATAAAAAAAAAGGGGGGAAGAGGAAAGGGGAGGACAAAAAAAAAAAATGGTCAAGCCACCACCAGGCATGCCAGGATACCTCCCGGGGAAGGGGGGGGAAAAACTACGGGAGATCACAACGGACTACCCAAGAGAAGACCCAGTACCCATCATAACAGGAACATGGTACGACCCACCAAAAATCGAAATCGATCCACTAGCACTGCCACAAGATTTCGACGAACATAGCGCCAGGAAAGAACACATCAACCCCGGCTTGGAAATGTATTTCTGTGGACCACTGGACGAGGTGCTTCAAAAATACGGCTACGGCTACTACGTGTATTTCGATTTCATAAGGGTCCTCCTTTGCTTGGGAATCCTTCTGTTTATACTCCAGCTTATTCCTTACATATGGTACGTGAGCGAGGAATCCCCGGGCTTCTCAGAGGACAAAAGTGGAAACCTCACCGTTCTAGGGTACCGGCATTTTTTTATAAGCGAGTATACCTCATCTGAGAAGGCTGTTTGGTACATAGCGAACATCTCGTGCATTGTTTTGTCGGCCATTACGGTTTTACTGTTCGAACGGAGAACGGCGTTGAAAAGAGAGAAATGCATCGATGACGGTTTGATACCTGCGGACGGGTTAGAACGTCAGCAAGAAGACATGATTCTTAGGTACAAAAAGATCGACACAACTGAATCTGGCAGTGGTTCGACCACAGTTGAGGATTGTATCCAGAACTGGACGATGTTCAGCGTTGCCCTGCGGTTTTTCGCCGCTTTTTTCATGTTCGCGATGATGATCACAGTGACAATTGTCGTGTCTTACTATAGTACGCGTATAAACCGTGACGGAACGGCTTTGATATCCGGGCTTTTGTCGATTCTGGTGCAGGTTTTGAACGCGATCTACTTGTTTGTTGCTCATGAGACGACACTGGCGCTTCCAATATCCTCGTGGACAACTTTTACAAAAGTTTACATTGCAAAAATGGTTTTGTTCAGGGTCTCGCAAACGATGGCTTTGTTCATCACAAAGTCGTACGAAGGAGAATGTGCTTATTATCTAATAGGGGAACAGTTCATGTTCCTCATGTTGACGGAGCTTACGATCGGAAATTTAATAGAAGTGATAGCCCCGCTTATCGCGGCGCAGATTAAACGGGTTGTGTACCGGCATACAGATTTGCTTGTTGGGTTCACCGAGGCTGATCTTTTACCACGTTTTGAGATCGCTGTGGAGTACCTTGAACTGTTCGGTAGGCAGTATTACCTTTACATGGCGATGATTGTTTTCCCGCTTGCGTCGTTTTTGAATATATTGAGCCTTTTAGCTGACTATTGGCTTGACAAGTGGCGTTTGATGCGGATCTCGGCTAAGCAACGGTCGCGGCTGCTCAAGACGCAACGGCGGTTTCTCTCATTTGTGTTGCTTTTATCGATCATCCTGTCCTTGGTGACACCGTGGGCTGGTATGGATTTAGCGATTTAAAAAAAAAAATTTTTTTTTTTTAAAAAAAAGGTGTCGTGTGGGTTCTCAGTGGGCTGACTGCAGATGCCTGCACGGAATGCAGTGAGTGTTCTTTCCCGTGATGGGGGGGGAGGCTGGAAACCCAACTTTTACAAAAATTAAAAAAAAAAAGATTTTTAAAAAAAATTTTTTTTCTCTCATTTTTTTTTTGTTCCTTTACGTTATTTTTTTTCTTTTTTTTTTTTTCTTTCCAACACGTTTCTAGAAAAAAAAGTTTTTTTTGCTTCTTCTTTCCATGTAAAATATGTCCCCGTGTCCCCCTCCAGGATTTTTTCTCACTTACTCTTCTCTCTCTGTAAAGTCATCCTTGGTGTGGTTTTATGTAACGACACTCTGAGCTTACCACCACGGGGGCACAAGCAAGCAAAACTTACACCGGGGCGGCGGGGACGGGGGGCTTAGAGGGGAAAAAACAAGGGCAATATTTACTTACTGAGAAAAATACCATAATTAAATTTTGTCTTCACAGGAAGGGGGAAAAAAAAAAAAAAATGGACGGAGCACCTTACACAGTCGAGTCGAGCAAAATACCAGAGAGAAATATTACACAGAAAAAGGGGGACACCAGGCCGTTGGTGGCGGCAGTCGGAGCAAAGGGGCTAGAGGCCAGGCGTGTGAGAGGGACATTGGAGAGAATCAACATGGCAAATGTAGCTGCTGGGTTTGACAGAAACCAGCAAGTGGTGGGCCTCCCAGTGGGCAAGGTGAAGGGGCTGGGCAACGGTTTCTCCAACCCAGATACCACAGTGAAGAAGTACGACAAGAGCATACCTAAGTCGATGGTAGTTCACTCTTCAATGACAGCACCGCAGCACAAATACATCCCCATCGAAAGGTCGCGGGTCGCTGACTGGACACCCCCCTCCATCCCGGGAGGCTACAGCAAGCACGCACGGTACTCGAGACATTACCACATTCAACGTCATCGACACCACTGATTTTTTTTTTTTTATGGGATTTCTTTTTTTAAGGTTTTTTTTTAAAATTTTTTTATCTTTTCACAGCCACAAAAGAAAATTAAAATAAAAAGAATACTCAAGATGCCCGCCATCAAGATCCTTTACTTCCCCGTCCCCGGCCGTGCCGAGCCTGCACGTCTCGCTCTCGCTGTCGGCGGGATCGCTTTTGAGGACGAGAAGATCTCCGGCGCGGACTGGGCCTCCAAGGTGAAGCCCACCGTTGCACCCAGGCAGATGCCTCTTATGTACGTAGACGGTGAGGCGATTGGCCAGAGCGGTGCACAGATGAAGTACGCGGCCAAGCTTGCCTCGGTGGACGGGAAGCCCTTGTACCCCACTGACGCTCTGGAGGCTCTCAAGGTGGACGAGTTCTGCGACATTGTTGCCGAGACCTTCGGGCCCCTCGGGTCGACCTTCAGCATCACTGACGAGGCTGAGAAGGCGGCCGCAAGGACTGCCCTTGTTGCAGAGGATGGTGGCATCACCAAGTGGCTCGTTTTCGTGAACGACCTTCTTGGTAAGTCGTCCTCTGGGTTCGCTGTTGGTGACTCCTTCACTCTTGCTGACATCTGCACCTTCACCTGGCTGCAGCCTCTCAAGGCTGGGTGGTTGGACGGGATGCCCAAGGACTGCCTTGACAAGTACGCAAACATCTGCAAGCACGCTGAGAAGATCGCAAACCTCCCTCAGGTGAAGAACTACTACAAGGACGCGACCGGTGTCCACGCTGTGTTCAAGGCGTGAGTATTTGAAGAAGAAAATACAACAAAAAATAAACCCCTCTCTTTTCTTTTGGATAAGAATGAAAAATAAATAAAAGTCTCTTCTTTTTTTTTTTATTCTTATTTTAACCCTGGCACGTACGAACAACGTCCAGTTCCTCTTTTTTTATTTACTTTCCATTTCTTTTTTTGGGGGAAATGGTGAGCCGTTCGAAGGCCTTCCTTTCCCTCCATTCTTTTTATTAAGGAACGCCATTCTCTTTTTGGTGGGCCGTTGCTAACTACTTCGTTTCCTATCCTAGTGGATTTCTTTCTTTGTGGGGGGGGGGGGGGTCTTTTATAAAATGTTGCTTGCGAAGAAAAAAACATTTTTATAACTATTTCTTTTCTAAGAAGAAAAAGAAGAGAAAAAAAAAAGAAAAAACGGAGGGGGGGGGGGGGGGGGGGGCACTCTTGCCCTCCTCCCCCTGCCCTCCACACGCAATCCTTTCTTTTCCTTTGCTCTTGTTATTTTTATTTTTTTTTTATTTCTTACAAAAAATTTGAAATGAGGGGAAAAAAAAAAAAAAAAAAAAAAAAGGAAAAGGAGGTGTGGAGCGCATGGCACATCGCTTGGAACTCCGTCCGGTGACCTTAGAGGGGGCTCGGGCAATACACGCCAAATGGGCAAATAAAGAAGACTGCAGAGGTCTGGAAGAGATCCTCCCCGCCTTGGATCGCTTTGGAGCTCCCTGCTTCACAGGGGAAGGGAAGGAAGCGCCACAGCACCCTGTCCCTAGAGCACGTGCCCATAAAAGACCGATGCTTTTAATGGTTAAGAATGTTTTTTTTTTTTTTTTGCAAGAACGAGTCTTTGACTTGTCTAAACAAAACGTTGGCAACGCGTTTCGGGTTGACAAACTTCTCCAGGTTTTACCCGGCACGTACAAACAACGGCCAGTTCCTCTTTTTCCACAGCCACACAAAGAAAAAAAAAGAAAATACTCAAGATGCCCGCCATCAAGATCCTTTACTTCCCCCTCCCCGGCCGTGCCGAGCCTGCGCGTCTTGCTCTCGCTGTCGGCGGGATCGCTTTTGAGGACGAGAGGATCTCCGGCGCGGACTGGGCCTCCAAGGTGAAGCCCACCGTTGCACCCAGGCAGATGCCTCTTATGTACGTAGACGGTGAGGCGATTGGCCAGAGCGGTGCACAGATGAAGTACGCGGCCAAGCTTGCCTCGGTGGACGGGAAGCCCTTGTACCCCACTGACGCTCTGGAGGCTCTCAAGGTGGACGAGTTCTGCGACATTGTTGCCGAGACCTTCGGGCCCCTCGGGTCGACCTTCAGCATCACTGACGAGGCTGAGAAGGCGGCCGCAAGGACTGCCCTTGTTGCAGAGGATGGTGGCATCACCAAGTGGCTCGTTTTCGTGAACGACCTTCTTGGTAAGTCGTCCTCTGGGTTCGCTGTTGGTGACTCCTTCACTCTTGCTGACATCTGCACCTTCACCTGGCTGCAGCCTCTCAAGGCTGGGTGGTTGGACGGGATGCCCAAGGACTGCCTTGACAAGTACGCAAACATCTGCAAGCACGCTGAGAAGATCGCAAACCTCCCTCAGGTGAAGAACTACTACAAGGACGCGACCGGTGTCCACGCTGTGTTCAAGGCGTGAGTATTTAAAATTTAAAAAGAAAAAAGAAACTAAAAGCCCTCTTTTTCTTTTGGATAAGAAGGAAAAAGAAAAAAAAAAAAAACGCTCTTTTTATTTAAAACATTATTTTTTATTATTTACTTCCCCCTTTTTGGGGGAAATGGTTAGCCGCTCGAAGGCTTCCTTTCCCTCCATTCTTTTTATTAACGCCTTTCTTTTTTCTTTCGTGGGGGGGGGGGGGGGAGCTTTTTAATATTCATTTATAAAATGTAGCTTGAGAAAAGAAGCATTTTTATAAAAAAGAATTAAAAAAAGCCAACTCTTGCCCTCCTCCCCACACAAAAACCTTTCCTTTCCTCTTGTTCTTTTTTTTTTTTATATATTTTAGTTTTTAATTTTTTTTTTATTTCTTGCAAATCATCACCTCCACTGGGAGGAAGAGGAAAAAGAAAAATATAAAAAGGGGGTGCATGGCCTCACATCGCTTAGAGCTCCGTCCCGCTTAATTCCTCCAGGCAGGGGAAGTCTTTCTGCGAGGCCAGAGACTCTCCAAAACCGAGGCGCATCTGTCGTACCAGGACAGGCCTCCCAAAAGGAGTCTAGTTCCTATGTCCGGTCGAACAAGTGGTCTGACAATCTGTTTCACGAGAGTTCTCGTCCTCGTTAAGAAAGCACCTGAAGCAGCCTAGGTTGCGCAGCGCATCCATCCATATTAGGAATCTGCTGATCTGTTTGCCCTCGGAAGTCCTGCTCAGGTCGGTTTTCCCCACAAAGGTCACAAGTGTCTTTCTATAGTTGCTTTGCTCGAGGATGTTTTTAATATTAGAAAATTAAAAAAGTCGATGGTCCTTTTAATGGTAAAGAATGTTTTTTCTTTAGTCATGCAAGAGCGTGAGAGTTACGTCGTTGGCTTTGATAGAAGGGCCCTGTTTGCATCGGGGCTGACGGCGACAGCTGAAAGGACTGAGAGAAGATTACCGGAAAGAAAGGATTGGAAGATATAAACGACAGCTAGGCACTACGGTGGGTAGCAGGGAATGACCCCAAAAGGGGAGCATCATAAGGTAGGCACGCCACCGCGGCGGGCCGTTGCTAACCACTTCGTTCCTATCATAGTGAATTTCTTTTTTTCACAGCCACACAAAAAAGAAAAAAGAAGAGAAAAAAAGAATGCCCGCAAGATCCTTTACTTCCCCGCCCCCGCCGTGCCGAACCTTCGCGTCTCGCTCTCGCTGTCGGCGGGATCGCTTTTGAGGACGAGAGGATCTCCGGCGCGGACTGGGCCTCCAAGGTGAAGCCCACCGTTGCACCCAGGCAGATGCCTCTTATGTACGTAGACGGTGAGGCGATTGGCCAGAGCGGTGCACAGATGAAGTACGCGGCCAAGCTTGCCTCGGTGGACGGGAAGCCCTTGTACCCCACTGACGCTCTGGAGGCTCTCAAGGTGGACGAGTTCTGCGACATTGTTGCCGAGACCTTCGGGCCCCTCGGGTCGACCTTCAGCATCACTGACGAGGCTGAGAAGGCGGCCGCAAGGACTGCCCTTGTTGCAGAGGATGGTGGCATCACCAAGTGGCTCGTTTTCGTGAACGACCTTCTTGGTAAGTCGTCCTCTGGGTTCGCTGTTGGTGACTCCTTCACTCTTGCTGACATCTGCACCTTCACCTGGCTGCAGCCTCTCAAGGCTGGGTGGTTGGACGGGATGCCCAAGGACTGCCTTGACAAGTACGCAAACATCTGCAAGCACGCTGAGAAGATCGCAAACCTCCCTCAGGTGAAGAACTACTACAAGGACGCGACCGGTGTCCACGCTGTGTTCAAGGCGTGAGTATTTGAAGAAGAAAATACAACAAAAAATAAACCCCTCTCTTTTCTTTTGGATAAGAATGAAAAATAAATAAAAGTCTCTTCTTTTTTTTTTTATTCTTATTTTAACCCTGGCACGTACGAACAACGTCCAGTTCCTCTTTTTTTATTTACTTTCCATTTCTTTTTTTGGGGGAAATGGTGAGCCGTTCGAAGGCCTTCCTTTCCCTCCATTCTTTTTATTAAGGAACGCCATTCTCTTTTTGGTGGGCCGTTGCTAACTACTTCGTTTCCTATCCTAGTGGATTTCTTTCTTTGTGGGGGGGGGGGTCTTTTATAAAATGTTGCTTGCGAAGAAAAAAACATTTTTATAACTATTTCTTTTCTAAGAAGAAAAAGAAGAGAAAAAAAAAAGAAAAAACGGAGGGGGGGGGGGGGGGGGGGCACTCTTGCCCTCCTCCCCCTGCCCTCCACACGCAATCCTTTCTTTTCCTTTGCTCTTGTTATTTTTATTTTTTTTTTTATTTCTTACAAAAAATTTGAAATGAGGGGGAAAAAAAAAAAAGGAAAAGGAGGTGTGGAGCGCATGGCACATCGCTTGGAACTCCGTCCGGTGACCTTAGAGGGGGCTCGGGCAATACACGCCAAATGGGCAAATAAAGAACAATGGAATAATGGTCTGGACGACATCACCGCATTTCACAACGTAGATAAAGAAGGGTTTCTAGCCGGGTTTCTGGACGGAGAACCGGTGAGCTGCATAAGTGTAGTGAAACACAGCACGAAACTAGCCTTTATCGGTTTTTTCATAGTCAAGGAAGGCCACCGTGGGAAAGGACACGGCGTAGAAACATGGGGAAAGGCGCTACCGAGAGTGGACGGGTACTCGTCAGTGGGCTTAGACGCTGTTACTGAACAGAAGAAAAGATATGAAGGATACGGCTTCCATGCAATGTGGAAAAACAACAGACTACAAGGCCGCGGTAGACTAGCCTCAGGGTCAGCACCTCTACCCCTTCCTGACAAAATTGTTCCTGTGGACGCTGTGCCATGGGCGGCAGTCGTAGCGCATGACGCTAGGTTCTGGCCAGAACGAGACTCATTTCTCAAGACATGGGTGTCCCTTCCCTCTTCGCATTGTTTCGTTGCCTTTGACGAGTCAGGAGATATCGCAGGGTTCGTAGCAAGCCGTAAGGTTGTTGATGGCCACCGCATAGGTCCTTTGACAGCGTCCAACCCCCACCACGCCTTACGCCTTTACTCAGCAGTTGCCACCCATGTTCCTGCTTCTGAGCACTTATACATAGACGTCCCTTCCGTTAATAAAGACGCCGTTAGAACCTTCGGAGAGATGGGGATGCCATGCACTTGTGAGACACATAGGATGTACAGGGGTGTCCCTCCCGAGTTCCCCAGCAGCATGGTGTTCGGGATAACTTCTTTGGAGCTGGGGTGAGAATGGAAGAAAAAAAAAATAGAAAGGTTTTTTTTTTTTTTTTTTTCCCCCTTGTTTTTTTTTTTTTTTTTTTTTTTTTTATTTGTATCCAGGGAGCAAAAAAAAAGAAAAAGAAAAAAAAAAGGGGGAGAGGGAAAGTGGGAGAGAGGGTGTGGGAGAAAAAAAGAAAAAAGAAAAAAAAAAAAGAAATGCCACCCGTAGCATCGCTGTTCCCTTCGCATAAAAGACCTGTCCGGGTGGAGCGGCCGAACTACGGCGAGCATGACATCGGGCTGGGGAAAGAGCTAGTCAAGTACGACACCGAGAAAAAAAAAGCGCTGGACCACTACACGGGCGTGAAGGCAAGACTAGCCATGCTGCAGAGCGAGGAAGCAAAGGTCTCGATACAGCTGAGAAAAGTATACAAAAAAAAAAAAAGAATTCCCCTCAAAAAAAAAAAAAAAAAAAAAAAAAAAAAAAAGGCGGCTGTCTACCAAAGAGCCTTGGACCAGAAGCGACAGGTAACGGAACTGAAAGAGGTCGATCGTCAGAGGAAGTTTAACTACGATGAACAAAGCAAGACGGAGAAGCAACAGTTAAGAAACTACGAGCGGGACAGAAAAGAAAGAGCAAGGGACAGGATGGAAGAGCTGTTCGTCAAAAAGAAAAACGACATCACAAAGGACAAGATATCGTGGGAAAGGACAAAACTGCGGTATAGCAAAGCTAGCCAAGAGTACGTCACAGAGCTCACCAACAGGGCGAAGGAGGACAAGGAAACGGGTGTAGGGAGGCGGCAACGGATACAGGACGACCTCGACACCGCAGTGGTGAACAGAGTAGAGGAGCGGGTGAAGGAAAAAAGGCTGAACGAAGGCCTAATGCGGCAAAGAAGAGAACAAGACATCTCCCTACGTGCCGCACAAGCACGGGAACAACGCGAAATCGCCAAAGAACACCAACAATCATTCTTCGAGAATAAAGTCCGCGACAAGAAAAGTGCTGTCGTCGAAACCGCAGTTCGAAAGGTCAACTCGAACAAAACTGCTGCCAGTGATATGGCGAAAGAAGCCGCACGTCTTGAGCATGAAGAGTATAAAGTGTGAAATTCCGTGGTGGGGGGAAAAAATAAAAAACTTTTTTTTTTTTTTTTTTTCCCAAACAGCTTCGTCAAAAACTTGATCAGCAAAAGCAGCTTCTTCTCGATATTCCCCACACACCGCTTGCCACAGCAACGCCACGTATGGTGCGCAGAGGCAGGTGATGAGAGAGACACAAGAAGATTCTGTCTCCTCCCCCCCCACCGTTCAAACGCAAGGATAAGAAGGTGTCCTTTCTCCTTCTAATTTACATTAAAAGGGGGAAAGGGAGAAAGAGAAAGAGGGGAGAGGAAGAAAATGCTGTATTCTAGCATTTTTTTTTTACCCACATACACCCCATGTGTTTTATGGCACACTTTGGGACTGTGGATGGGGTCGTGCTGAGCGCCGTTGTGACTTGTGGCGTTACCTTTTGACGTTAAAAGAAAGGGGGTTAGATGAGAAACAGGCGTTTTCACAAAAAGACCTCCTTAAACTCATACATTCTATTTTTTTTCCTTTTTTTTTTTCTTCTCCCGGTGAAATTTTCTTCACACCACCCAGGGCAGCTTTTTCTTTTCCTTCTCCCCCCTCTTATTTTACACAAAAAAGATAATAACAAAAATGGCAAAGATAGTTGAGCCGTGCTTGGTACACATTCACAGAACACGGGGGCTGAAGGTAGAAGGTGGACGGATATGCTGCTTGCACACACCGGTTTGGACGGGCGCTCAAAGAACGGCCTTGATAACCGGTGCAGAGGATGGAGAGGTGAGAGAGTACGAGCTGAGAAGAGGCGACACAACAGACGAGACAGAGTGTGTTGCCGTCTATGGGCGCCACGACGAGTTAGTGTCTGAGATAGGAAGCTTAACCGGCCCCGACGGTGGCAGAACCTTTACCATATCCCACGACGGGACAATGAGGGAGTGGGACAGAGGTGAATGTGTCCACATTTTTGACGCAGCACGAGGCGGGCTCATTGCGCTTCTTGTTATGCCTGATGAGATATACACCTCAACCGTGAGAGGGGACATCATAGCGTGGCACGCGCGGAACCGTGCGTTGCTTCGGGTCTTCTCTGTCTCGTCCGCGCCTGTCCCCCACCTTGCTGCCTTCAACAAGCCATGTATCGTGTCTGGTTCGTCCGACGGCCACGTCTGCCTCTGGCAGCGCAAAGAAGGCAATCCTCCCAAGCGTATTCTGAAGGGCCTCACGGACGCCATCTCCTCCCTGGTGGTGCATCCTGACGGGTTCGCGTATTCCTCTACCGCTGTGAACCCAGCTGAGTTCCCCCTCCCGGAAACCCTCCCCACTGCCGACGACATCAAGCACAACCGAAGACCCTTCAAACCGTCAAAGCCTATCCAAGGCGGGTGCATTTCTTGGGACCTCGCTACCGGATGGCAAGGACAAGTCTTCCCGCCTGACGTGACGACGCTGCGCCTGTACAAATACGAGCCCACAGTGGACAAGTCTCTGCGAGAACGGTGCAGCACAGTGCTTGTGACGGGACACGAGGATGGGAAGGTGCGGGTATGGCTCACAGAAGGACGCAGCACAGAGTCGCTGGAGGCCTCGAAAGACTCAAACTCGTTAAACGCAATCCTAGCACAAGCTGAGGCGGAACTGGAAGAGCTCCGCAGGATTGAGGAACACGAGTCAGACATCGTGAAGGCTGCAAAGGAGGCACGGAAGCCATTCTTCGGGTTGTCATTGCTTCTCACTGCAGGGTTGGATAGGGGACGCGAAGGGCTGGACTGTTTGGGCGGTTCAAGCAAAGGCATCATTCTTAGGGATGAGATCACACCTGCACTGAACACCCTCTTCAGGAACAGTCTTGACGCAAGGCCCGATCTGCTTTGGAGTGGGCTGTCGACTCTCCACAGACATGTGCTTGCTGATGAATCGGAGACCGCGGTGCTTGCAAAAGAGGCTGTGGATAAAAAACGAGAAGAGATCGCACAGATCCGAGAGCTGGCTGTGGCGGCTGACCGGAACATCTCCGAGCTGCTCACAAAGGGTCAGATCCTGCAAACGCTGCGTGCCTTGACGAAGCCGGTGACAGCAGTCGCGGCGTCACACGGTGTGGTGTACGGGGCGTGTGAAGGGATGGTGACGGGCTGGGACCTGAAGACGGGAAAGCACCTTGAAACCCTTCACGGCCTGGAGGGCACCACGCGGCAGATCATACTAAACCACGGATGGGTCACAGCACTTGGCGAACAAGCCACAAGTTGGCAGTCGATGATCATGCCCCCCGAGGCGCGGCAGGTCCCCAAGGCAGCTCATGAAAGCTACTACATGCCTCTCCCAACCCCTCAGCCGTACCTCGCCCACTCCATCCCGTCTCCTGGCGTCAATGTTACGGAAGCGGAGATCAACGCCCTGTGGGAGAAGCTCAACCCTACAAAGCAGGCAACAATCCCTGCCAAGAGGTTTCTCGATTACTGGTACACCCTGGACCAGTACGGGGTGGAGCCCAACAGGAAAGCCTTTGCAAAATCAGTGGGGGAGACAGTCGGGTACGAAAAATTCTCAATGCTGATACTGGGCTACGCACAGAAGTGAGGGTGAGTTGATCCTCAACATTTACACACCCCCCCCCCCCCCTTCTTTTTCCCCTCCCCCTTAAGTTAGTTATACGATCTTGAGGATGTTTGGAGAAAAAGCAAATTTCTTTGGTTTCCCAGAACGAGTTGAATAAATGGCTGCGCGCCCCAGCTGGGAGGGTGCCGAGAGGCCGTGGAAGACGAGGGTGTTGTTGAAAGCAGTGGGCTGGGCACTGGACGGGGGGGAGAGTCATCCATTATACGGGGTGGCTGAAAGAGTGCTGAGACCTGAAACTCCAGCAGCTCTAGCAGCAACAACAGTACAGCAAACTGTGGTAGTCCAGCAAGCTCAACCCTTGCCGCTCTCTGCGTCACACATCCACGCAGCCTCCATCTCCCAGTCAGCTCTCTACGTGCTGCTCTTCTACGCTGCTGACCGTCTTGCTACTGAGATCCTTCTCCAGCTCCGCGTCGAGACTCCAACATCACGCACGGCAGCCCGGCTTATCTCTACAGCCTTCGTCTTCAACACTTCTCGCAATGTTCTTGCTGGACTTAACAGAGCCCCTTAATGGAATAAAAAAATTAGTAAAAGTAAGGTGGTGGTGGGGGTTTTTTGTTTTGTTTTGTTTTTGCTTTTTGACACGTAGAAGTTGTTGGAGTAACTTTTTTTTTTTTTTTACACCCAGACGCGACCTATATAAAAAAAGAGGGGGGAGGGAAAAGAAAAAAAAGAGAAAAAAAAAAGAGGAAGAAGGAAAACAAGAAAAAAAAAAAAAAAAAGAAATATGAATTATAATATGGATGATTATTTGTCCTTTGCCAAGAAGCACGACCCCTTGGTCACGCAGGTGACAGGCCCCTTTGGCAGGGCGGAGCTAATAAAATACGATCAAAACAGCGTTTGGGTGGTATGACAAAAAAAAAGAAAAAAAAAAACACGCACACAACAGACAACCGGTGTAAGTGGCCTGTGCGTGGTGTGCCAAAGACAAGGCGGCAGGGCTCTTGACAAGGTTATGCTCATGAAGGACCGAGAAGTGGTGTCCGAGAATGAAGTCCCGAAAGAGCCGGATTCGGTCCAGGTACGTCCCCCCCATTATAAAAAAAAAGAACCAAAAAAAAAAAAAAAAAAAAAAAAAGGCTGAAGAGAATGATCTTGTGATTCTGAGCAGGAACTCCACGGGAACTGTTATCAACGGCTACAGATGTGAAGCGAAGAAAGCTGCTTTACAGATAGTGCAGACACTCAAGCACCCAAAGGAAACAGTGGGGAATGGTGTACAGGTTTCCTCCCCTGCGGAGATGTCAACCCCTAGCCGAGATGTTCCGCCACCTGTGCCTACCCCAGGAAGCAGTGTGGGTAAGTCATCAGGGATACCCCCTGCAGTTCCCACACCTGGGAGTAATGTGGGTAGGGTACCTTCGGTGCCTCCTGCAGTACCCACGCCAGGGAGCACGGTGGGGAAGGTTGTAACAATGGTGAAGAGTGATATCCCGCCACCGGTGTCAACCCCGGGGAGTGTTGTAGGTAAGGTGGAGAGAAGAGCGCCTTCTGTTGCAAAGAGCGGCGTCCCACCTCCTGTTCCCACCCCTACAGGGCAGGGTACATTCCCGACTACACCCAGCAGCCCTTCTATCTTTAATACAAGCTCGGCCACCGCTCACCAGCCACCTGTGCAGCCGCCTCCCAACGTCTTCGCCTCCCCGCCTGCTAAGAAGCCTCAACCTCCGCATTCGTACCAGCAGCAACATCAACGGTCGGAGAGCCAAGCTGAGCTCGCAGCTGGCCTTTCCATCTCCCCCCCTACTTACGGGCCTAATGGGTGGCAGGCAGGGCCCGATATCAACCAACTTCGTTTGGCTGTTATCAAGGTATTTTTTTTTTTTTTGTGGGGTAAAAAAAAAAAAAAAAAAAAAAAAAAAACGAAACTTTTAAAAGGCCGCAATGTCGGACTCCACATCAGTGTGCACTTTGCAGGCCATGCTCAGCTCATGGAGCTCCGGCCACTCGGCATGACTTTAATGGGAAAAAAGAATTTTTTTTTTGTCCTTGAAAAAGAAACTAAAGCAGCACTATCTTTTTTTGTTGTAAAGGTTTTTTTTTTTTTTTTTTTTTTTTTTTTTTTTTTTTTTTTTTGCTGTGTTGTGTGTTCTTTGGATGGGAAGGGGAAAAAAAAAAGAAGAAAAAAGAAAAAAAAAAGTGTTCAGTTATTTTTTTTTCCATTTTTAAATACTTTTAAATGGTGATCATACGAAAGAAAAAAAAAGGAGAAATGGAAGGGAGGGGTAGGGGGTATCAAAACCCCCCCCCCAAAAAAAATCCCATGCAAAGGTGGTTTTTTCAGTTTTTCTAAAAAAACGCTTTTCTAAAAAAACGCTTTTCTAAGGCCATTCGACCATATACCGTGACCCAACCCGCCACAAAGCACACCCAGATAGATCCGGTTTCTACCCCTTTCACATTTTTTTTTTTTTTTTTTTTTTTTTTTTTTTCGATTTTTTAATTTACCCATTCTTGGGCAGGAAAAGGGTCGGGAGTGGTAGAAACCGGATCTGGGTCGAAGGCCTTAGAAAAACGTTTTTTTTTTTTTTTTTTTTTTTTTTTTTTTTTTTTTTTTTTTGGAAAAACTGAAAAAAACTACCTTTGCATAGGGCTTTTGATGACCTCAGGGCTATGTTGGCAAAGAAACTGGGAAACGTTTCCGTTTTCCGTTTCCTTATTTTTTCAGATACCTAAGAAAAGGCCCCGAAATAAGGAAACGTTTTCTTTTTTTTTTTTCGAAAAAAAAAAAGCTTGGAAAACGCGTTTCTTTGCCAACATTGCCCTGGGGGGGGGGGGGGGGGGGGGCTGTAATATTAGAAGAAACAAAAGAAGAAGAAGAAAAAAAAAAGAGTGTGTTATTATTATTTTTTTCTTTTTTTTTTTCTTTCTTTTTTTTTTCCTCTCTTTATTTATCCGTCTTCGTTTTGTATTGAGAAAACCTTAACACGATGAAAAGAAATCAAATTCTGCAATTTTTTTGGCCCTTTTTTTTTTCTCGCTTGTCGATGGCTTTTGCCGTTTATCTGTCCTTTTCTTTTTCCTCTTTTTTTCTAAATGTCTCTTTTTTTTTTTTTTTTTTTTTTTTTTTTTGTACCAACCAATCATATCTCTGTAGTGGCCGAAATGAAAACCTGGGATCAGGAATTTCTTCTTTCTTTTTTAAACGAAATTATTTGTTGAGACTGGAAACGAGTTGATGTGCAAAGCGTGTGGTTTTATTTTTATTAGGTAAAAATACCGCTCGTGCACACAAACATATAGTTTCTGTCTATATACACAAACATATAGTTTCAGTCTATATTGTCACAGGGATATGAGGGGGGGTTTAAAAAAAAAAGGCGTGATTTTTTTTTTTTTTTCCCCAGAAAAGAATTCTTCTTTTCTTTCCCTCTACTCTTCCTTTTCTTTTTACAACATATGCTCCGGGATCATTTATAAAAAAAAAAAAAAAAGAAAATGGGAATTTGAAAAATAATTTTTTTTTTCCCCTTCCCATTGATACCTTTGAAAAGGGTGCCCTTCCATGCTGCTGCTTAGTGCTCTTTGGGTTTTCTCCCCCGCTATTTTTTTTTCTGTTTCCCTTTCTCCCTTTCTTTTCAGAAGTAGCTATTTATTCATGACACGAAGAAATGAATTTTCTGACAGAAGGTTATTGGGCGTGAATAGCTGGTTTTTTTTATTTTACTCTCCCTCAGTTTTCTACTTAATTCAGTTTCCCTTTTAGGAAAAATTGGGAAAACAGAACCCGTCGGCGGCCGGGCTCAAACTCCGGAAGTGCATTCTTTCTAGTGAATGAGGTAAAATTGAGAGGGTAATAATAATAATAGAAAAAAAAAAAAAAAAAAAGAAGGAATGTAGGACTGAAATTAAAAAGGAGTAAATAACGCTCAGGACCGAAAAAGAAAAAGAAAAAAAGAGGGTTTTTTTTTTTTTTTTTTTTTTTTTTTTTTCCCTCCGGTTTTCCCTCTTTTGTGTTGCAACGCTATTTTTCGCATCGTTATCTGCGTATGTTAGCTTTTAAGAAAGGAAAAAGAAAAGAGGCCTCTCCCCCCCCCTAAAAAAACAAAATAAAAATAAAAAAAAGAACAACGAAGAAAAAAAAAATGGGGGGTGATAAATTAAAAAAAAAAAAAAAAAACGCCAAAATTTTTGTCTTTTCGTTCTCATCCCCCCCGCTCCTCATTTCTTGTTTCTTTTTTTTTTTTTTTTTTTTATAAAAAAAAAAAAAAAACCTACCCTATAATAAAGCATGAACCGGGCCGGTCTGAGGACCGCGGGTATTGTACAAAAATGGGTCGCCGGAAACGGTCGAATTGAGGGTTTCGTGACAGAGGTGGGATACAAGAATGCAGCGCGTGCAATACAAGAACACAATGGGCTCAAAGACGATCTAGATACCCTCGCCTTCCTCAGAGGGGCCCATAAATGCATGATTCAGGAGAATTGCACACAAGCCCAGATCAAAGAAGTTCTCGAGACCCTGAATCACCTCCTGATATACAATGCACCAATAGGACCCTTGGTGGCCTCTGCCATCTTGACACGGCTCCTTCACACAGGAATGCTCGACACAGCGGAGAACTACTTTAAACAGTGCACTGAGAGCAACATACACTTCTCGGCAAATGCTATCGAGGCGTACTTGAAACACCAGAAATCCTTCGAGTCATGTCTAGAAATCTGCAAGAACATCACTATCGCACCGGTACACCATTTTATCTTGCTGAAGAAAGCTCTTCCCGACACAGAAAAAGCCCTCGGACACCTTAAGACTCTCGGGGATGTTCCTCGAAAATGGCGGTTCAACTCTTTCCTAGCCCAACACGCCCCGACGCAGCAATTTCTCGAACAAATTCTGAAGGACTACAAGGGAGCGTGGGGGACAGCGTTTGTTGTATCCTCCATGAAGGCGGCTGTCAGGCTTCGTCTATACCAAACGGGGGGAAATATCTTGCAACACTACTCCAATAAGGACGCGCTGCCGTACGTACAAATGTGGTACCTTACAAGATGTCAAGGCAAAGCAGTGCCTGCCATGCTCGAGAACAAATTTAGCCGGAGCATTCGTCGTACTGAAGCGTTCGAGCATGCCCTCGACAAAGGGAAGCACGACAAGACATGGGTGACGGTGGCAAACGATCTCATCCCTTTTCTCCCCGACCCCAATGCCGCACAGGCTGTACTCCGAACAGTCTGCGATTATGACACCGAGCCGCGAAGAAGCCCTGTTCACGACCTCCTTCTTGAGCAGCCCGACAATGTGGACATCATGCGTTATGGAGACACCATCAAGACCGTCCCGTCTGACGTCCTTATCGCGGCCGTCCGCACGCTTATCTCGAAAAGCCCCGAGACGGCGATTGGTACCCGCGGGTTTATCCTGAAGCATTTGTTTCCTCGTGTTTCCGGGCTTGGTTACGTTGACACCGTTGATTTTCTGGCCGCTTTGCACCCCACTTATGGTCTTTTGGAACTCAAGTCCGCGGTGTTGAACCGCTTCCAGAGCTTCTCCGGTGTCTGGTGCGGCCGTGCGGAGGTTCTCCAAAAGTATTTCACGCCGTTTTACTTTTCACACACGGCCACACGCGATGCAGTGGCCCGTCTCGTGCACGATGTTGTAGGCATGCTCGGTGTGTTTGTGCCTCTTTGCGTGTTCCATTTTGTGAAGACTATTTCACAGCTTCCT
The DNA here is from genome assembly GCA_964019335.1 of Diplonema japonicum. Lineage (NCBI taxonomy): Eukaryota > Euglenozoa > Diplonemea > Diplonemida > Diplonemidae > Diplonema > Diplonema japonicum. The sequence continues at coordinate 144,804 of OZ025718.1, read as the reverse complement.
TTGAAGGGAGCTTTGCAGCTGCGTTTCGTACGTGCGTTGGAACAACCCGCAGTGGGGAGTGTCGTCAAACAGCTGGTAAAGCAGGACCTGACCATTCTCGATGGTCTTGTGATGCAAGCTAAAGGGAGCACCACCAGGGTGGCGGGCCCCGCAGCTAGACTTGTCGGCGACATCTTGCACGCCATGTGCAATAATAGGGAGAACAACTTCCACAACATGTCGCAGCGTGAGTTGGAGATAATTCTGACAACGTGCAGAGACACCCAGTACGAGACACAAAGCTTATTCGCCCATGCGTGCGCTGCTGTGGTCGTGCAAGGTGCAGCCTCGGTAGAGACACTTTTTCTGCTAGCAGAGCTGGCACAGTGTGTGGACGATGCATCTGCCTTGAAGGCCGTGTACTCTGCTATGCAGCGCACAGACGTCTCGAAGCCGGTTCTGCTGTTCGTTCTATCCAAGATTCCCAACCTCACAGAACGGGAACTGAAGACGTTCGGCGTGCGCATCACGGTCGAAGGCATACTCGAGGACATCGAGGACTACAGCCTGCACGAATACACGCTGCTGCTACTGTGCTGCGCTTCGCTTAATTTCCGAAGCGAGAAGCTTCTGAGCACCGTCGAGAAGGCGTCGGTAGAGATTCTAGAACGCACCCTGAACAGCCCAGTGACAGTGTCTGTGTTTTTATGCGCTTTCGTGGCCATCAAGCACGTCCCGGACATCGAGGTGTTGAACGCGTGCGACATACAGCTGCGGGACCCTGAGGGCAAATATTTCAAAACGGTATGGTTTTTTATTTATTTATTCTTACACACCTCAGGACGAGTCTGCTGCCATAGGGCTGCTGTCTGCGGTGGCAGAGTTCGCCGAACCGCAGCCACGCGTGCTGAAGAGCAGCTTGGCAGCGTCCCTGAACACCTTTCTCGCAAAGGGCATCAGGGAGATCAGTTTGGACGACGCAGCGATATTGCTGGCTGCGCTTGCGAAGCTGCCTGCAACGACCGAACGGAACAAAGCCATTGCAGGCGTGGTGCCCGTCATATCGAAGGTGATGGACAAGGTCGTCGAGGCTGACGAAGTGCCATGCAAACACGCAGCGTGGAATGTCACGTGCGTTGTGTGGGCGTTGGACCACCTGCTGGAGGACATCAGTGTGCTGCGGGAGTCTGTACTCTGGTTTGTAGCATGGCAAGGCAACCACCTGTCCCCCGATCAAGCGTGCGTCATCATGCAGTCGAGCTTGAGCAGCTCCGCCATGCTGGAGAGCGTCCTCGACGGTGCAGAGTTGCGATGGCAAAAGCTAGCGACCCCGGAAATGGTAGCGAGGATCAGTTGTTTTCTACATTGCTCAAAGGCAGGGAACAGGGGACACTTCAAGAGGTTCATGGCGGGAATGACACGAGGGCTGCAGGAGAACCCTCGTTCGTACTCTCCTCAACAGATAGCGATCGTCATATGCAGCGGTGCTGTGTTGCACACATTCATTGCAAAGTCTGTTTTAGTAGAGCACATTATCAACAGTGTGAATCTCTTCACAGACCCGCACGAGCTGGTGATGTGCCTGTGGGGACTCTGCGTCACCAAAGCAGTGAAGAGTGCTCGCTTGTGCTCTATTATCTGCGAGAAGCTCTACCCACGCATCGCGTCCCTCCCACCGAGCGTCACGTCGGTGCTTCTTCTGTGCTGTGCACATGTTGCGACATGGCCTGAACCCATTGTCAAGGCTCTGCACAATAACCTCGTGCAGCAGCCTGACAGCCCTACGCATGCTGTCGTCATGGACTGGGCTCTCCAGCAGCTAGGGGTTAAGTGCGATCTCGCCACACACCTGCGAAGCGAAAGGTGTGTTATCCTCTTTTCTTTTTTTCTTTTTAAAATTGTATTCCGTTGTAAATCCTTGTTTCAGGTCCGGTACGTGGGATCTTGCTCGCAACATCACCCCGAACAGCACGGCTATCGGGCAGTATCTGTTCGACATTACCCCCCCTCTGCAAAACCCTCCAAGTGCTTCTGAGCAGCACATAACTTTGTACTTCAGGCGATCGGAATAAACCTGATCCTTTTTCTTAAAAAGCCCTAGTTTTTTTTTCTCTCCCAGTCCTTGTATTCAGTTGTCTACTGCCATTAGGAAGCGGTAAGAGCAAAAGGATGGCGGACGCGATGCTTCGGAAATGCGTCGAGCTGCTCAGCGGAGGGACCGACGCGCTGCAGATGGTATACTACGGGCATGCCAACGACACCCTTTACACAGATGGGGTTGACCATTGTGAGATCTGCTTTTGGGGAAGGTAGCAATGCAAAAGTGTTTGGAGAGTACCTGCACAGCCACATGGACGAGAATGCAGTCACGGCACTCCGGACCCTGTGTAGCGCCAGAGATGATGTGTGCCGCAATCTCATACAGGTATGCCCTGCAGCATTATACCTTATTTGCAGAACTTCATTCATTACCTTTCAGCCGAGCTGGCCAACAGTGAAGACGAGGCATCCAACAGATCTCAGGCTGTACGCGAAGCTTGTAAGGCGCTCGCCTCCGTCCCCCCTGCTGACCTCCAGCCGTACCAGGATGGGCTCAAGACTGTGGTCCACAGCATGGAGCACCCTGTGTGGGCCAGGGAAGCTGCAAGCATGTTGCTCGGGCCTCTTTATTCCCTTGAAGAGTTAACAGGCAGATTGGGTTCACGGCATGTGAGTCCTAGCCACAACATTGGGCGTGCCATGCTTCTTCAGTATCACATGGAATCTGATGCCCTGCTTGATACGAGGGTCTTGCCGCACACCATTGATGAGCTCCTCGGCCTTACGCACCACGCCATCGTGGGCGAAGACCCCGTGGCAGCACCTCCACCGCAAGAAGGATTCCGGTCGTCCATCCTTCTCTATCCTGGAAGGCCGGCAACTCCGCAGGTTGCCAACTGTCCTTCGCTGGACACAAAAGACGCCACTCGCCATGCACCTCCGTCTGCACCTACTTCCCTCGCTCTCCTATTCCCGGGCACTGATGTCCCCAACACTGTGTCTCTGGAGCGACAGCATGAAGCCTGCCCACTGAACGTCTCGCGCCTCCTGCGATCTGTTTTAAGCACGTTGTGCACCATAACCGAACGGTGCCAGACGTCAATGATCCAGTACCTCCTACCTGCCGCCGGCCAGGCCTTGGCGGTCTTGTGCTGGGACGCTCTCAAGCTGCGTGTTGAGGAGGAAGAGGTGGAGGCACCGCCCGACCTGCCGAAGCCGTCGCAGCAAGAAAAAGAAGCAGCGGAAACACGGCGTGTAGCCGCACAGCTTTTGGCAAAGATATGCAAATTATCGGGAAGGGAGAGTGCTGGTGGGGAAGGGGCGGGTGTGAGGACGGCGGCGTGCAGTTGGCTGTGGATGGAGGGCGACGAGGGGGTGCCGCTGTTCATACCGAAGAACAACAACTACATTGTGTCTTTGTGGAAGCAGGCGGTGGTGTCGGGCGCTCTGCGTGCAATGCTTAGCGACGCTGACAAGCTCGTTACTATGCGCAGCTGTGAGGCGCTGGGAACATTGCTGACGACAGCGGCTGCCATGGCACGGGGCATCGACGTTGTTGAAGACCTACCAGGCGTGGCGGATGATACCCACGTGGCATCTATCACTCTGTGGACTTCCAGCATGCAGGACGGAGCACTCCTGAAGTCTCTCACAACCCTCCTCAGCACTCGGGGGGACTGGGACACCCCCATAGCAACGCTGTCTGCCCTCGTCGATCTCTACGAAGTGCTGCAGCTCAGCAACGACACGATCCAAGCTGCCGAGGACGACTGTTTGGCGTTCTTGCTGCAAGCCCACACACCAAGCCTCACGACAATCGTAAAGCTCTGCAAGCACCGAGGCTGCAGCACTGGGTTCCACGATGGTCTCTCGGAATGCCTCTCAAGCGCCATTGAAGACATGTTGGATGTGCACAAGCTCAGCGACTGCAGCGCTCAAGCGGCCGTGGCAGGGATGAGCTGCGCGGTGGTTTTGATCAAGACCTACACTCTTGCGCTCAGTCTTGAGGTAGGTGCCTTTGAAGGCTTTTTATCTTCTTTGAAAGAAATAGCCGACTCTTCCCTCAGCCCTGCTGTACGGTCTCATGCGGCGTATCTTCTGATCTCAGTTGTTGGGGGTGCTTCTCTTGTGCGGTACGACACGTCCCGCGAGGCATGTGACTGGCTTGCAATTCTCATAGAGGACAAGGCCACGCGGTGGGGTGTTGTTGAGGGTTTGGCAACGTGGCTCCCGAGAGACCTTGCCCCCGACACGGCGAGATGCCTGATGGCGGGTTTGACGGCGCTGCTGCAAGAGGGCTGCACAAACCCACCAGAAACCACAGCGGACTTCTTAACACAGAGAAACACAATAGAGAGGCTAACGAAATCGAGAACATCTGTTGTAAAGTGCATGCGAGCAGTAGTGAGAAGGTTCAAAGGGTGCATCGAGAGCGTAGTGCTGAGGCGTGCCACAAAGAGCGTGGTGCCCTTCATGCATGGCAAGAGCAAACTGTGTGGAGACGCGTTGAGGCTGTGCTGCGAGCTGCTCTCAGCGTGCAGAGAGGGAAGCAAGCACAGTTTGTCACAGTATGTCTGCGTGATGACATTCCCGAGAGTGACCGAGATGCTTCGAGAAGGGGTGTGTCCACAAGAGCTTGAAGAGTATTTCGCTGGGCTGAGCAAGGAAGCCTCGCAGGGCACAGCGTACGACAGGACAGCACTGTTCAATGTGTGCATGGTGACCTTGGGTGGCGTCGTGGAGGTACCGCGCATCGCAAGGAAGCTTGCTGCCACGGATGCCTCGCAGCCGACGTCGTGGACGAACAGCATGAGCGCACCGGAGATGAGCTACGAAAACATCGCAGACGAGGCGATCTGGAGGGACTATGTCGAGGAGAACCTGGCCATCACCGCAAAGGCAGCACGACCACGGCCCGCTCACGTCTTGGAGTGCGTTGGGATGTGCGTGAACACTGTTTTGAAGGAAGAAAAGTCGCATGAAATTGACTTCATCATGTCACAACTAGCAGTCTGGGCTGGAGACCCGCACATGTACCTCCCAGCATCAACAGCCCTGGCAGTCAGTGGGGTAAGAGAAAGGGCAAGCTTCGATTCTGTGGATGCGCTGCAGGCAATGACAGAAGGGGTCACGGAGGTGGATGTAAAAGAGCGGTGCGAGAGGGGCTTGGTAATGGGCATCGCGGCCATCGATTTACACGAAGAAGCAGAGCTGCTGTCGGTTTGCCAGAACAACATGGGGAACCCCGAGGTGCTGGGGAAGGCCGCCCTGCACGCACCGCAGTTGCTGTTCGAGTCGGTGTTGCGGCAGTTTGGAAGGGTGACGACACCTGAGGCACACCTTCGGTTCGCGGAAGTTCTTTCGTACATCACTCGGCACGCTGCACACAGTGTCTCTGACACACTTATTTATCATGTTTCAGTATCTCTGAAGACACTCTTGAAGATAGGCTCGTCTGGGGTTAAGAAGCGAGTCTTGATGATACTGGAACAAGACCTTCCGCAGGCCGGGGGTAGGTACATCTTTGGTGTGGTGTTGTGCTGTTGGGAGGTGCTGACAGACCTGCAAAACACTCGCGCTGCCCACACGGCACACCAAACGCACGCCCCTCCCGCCGGACACCAGTACGACAAGGACATCGAGGCAGAGATGAAAAAAATTTTCGGAGACTCCGACAGCGACAGCCAAAGCGATGCACCCGACGAAGATGTCACCACTGCGGTGCTGCGAACAAAGAAAACCCTGCAAGGGCTGGAGATAAACCTAGAAGGGGGTAGATGGATTGGAACAGGGACAGTGGGTAAATTGATGTGATTTTCTCCTCCCCCCCCCTTTTTTTTTCCCCCTCCAAAATAAAAAAAAAAACAAAAAAAAGGAGCGGTCTCCCCACAAACAAAAAAACAAAAAACAAAAATGAAACAAGGTCCATTGGCGCAGATTGATTCCAACACGCCAAGGTGTACTCAAAAAAGGGTGAAGGCGGTCCCAAATCCACCCCTGCCAAGCCCGGAAGAAGCGAGCAATATAGATGAAAGAAAACGGGAGTGGCGCGAACTTGTTAAGACGTGGTTGCAGGCGCCAATGTGGTCAGGCTATGCCAACGGGGAAACCACCCAAGAGATGAGAAGAGATGTGGTACGCTGGATGTTAAGGATAATCACGGGTAACAAGTACAAACGGGAGACATTCCACTTGGCCGTAAAACTTTTTGACATTTACATAGCCAGAAACTTTGTGGAGGTCTCCTGGCTTAACGCGATCGGTCTGGGTGCCATTCTGATTGCGGGGAAGTTAAAGGAAGTGGAGACACCAAGACCCACCGATTTGATTAAGAAAACAGGAAACTGTTTCACCCTTGACCAGCTGCTTCTTCTGGAGTCTGACGTGCTGAAGCAGATGCGCTTCAAGCTGTACATTGCGACCAGCGATAAGTTTCTCAATGTGCTCATTCACACGGCATCGTCGTTTGTGGGTGGCACCCTACCCCCTCCATTAGTTCCCCCCAATGATATGCTTGCCGTCTTGCAGATGCGTGAGTTGAACTACCCTCCTGGGCAAGTGGCGGCCTGTGTCTTTTACGCAGCCCATGGCACCTTCTGGAATTCGACTCTAGCAGATGTAACTGGAACTTTGATCCCGGACGCTAGTGTTGCAGCAGATCTCATGGACATGTATAAGACACTCACCGAGTGAGGTTCGTTTTAAGGAATTTGGGATGGAGAGGAGGAAAAAAGAAAAAAAAAAAAGAAAGAAAAGAACGGGAAAATGCATTTTTTTTTTTTTTTTTTTTTTACTTTTTATTGACATAGCTCCAAGAAAAAAAAAAAAAAAGAAAAAAAAAAAATCTATTATTATTATTTATTATCGGGAAAAAAAAAGGAAAAAAAAAAGGAAAAAAAAATCCTGTGTGTGTGTGAGTGTGAGAAAAACTGCTAAAAATGGGAAATCAAACCCATAACTGTTTCCCCCCCCCCCCCCCCCCATTGGCCCTATTTTCCCCCCACCCCATCCCCCTTATTTATATTTCTTCGCAAAGCGGGGTATTCTATTCGGCTCCCTAAAGGTTTGGAAAAAAAAAAAAAGAAAAAAAAATGGGAGAGGGAATTCTTTTTTTTTTTTTATTCCCCTTATTATAATTTTGTTTTCTTTTTTTTTTCCCTGCCTAAACAAGGGCAAAAATACCCAATTATATTTTTTTTTTTTTTAACTACAAGAGAAATGGGAGCTATCGAAGACGTTGAAATGCAAAATGTCTGAGGAGCACCCTACCCCACCCCACCTTTAGATGCCCCAGATGTTGCCCTTTTCCTGTAAGGGCGCGTGTTGTAAGTTAGCAAGAAGATAAGGTCTGCGAAGGGCTGTGGTATTTGACTTTATATTTTACAGTAAACTAGCGACCTTTCTGATGGCACTGCTTCTGACAGGGAATGGGGTGCTCCTCCGGTCATTCTTGTTTTTCGATTTCTCCCCCCCCCCCCCCCCCCCCCCTCTTTCTTTTTTCTTCTTTTTTTTAAAAAAAAAAGATTCTATAATTAACCATCTACCAACGGGCCATTTTTTTTTTGGGGGGAACATGCAAAAGAAAAAGTACAAAACGCAGAAAACTGTATCGTGCCCCCCCCCTTTTTTTTGCTCAAATAATCAAAAAAAAAAACAAAAAAAGATTTCCAACTCACAAAAAAAAAAAGAAAGAAAAGTGTTGACATTCCCCTTGTTGGTACATGGTTAATTTTATTTCTTCTATTTTTTTTTAAAGGTGTGCGAAACGAGCGAGCGTGAATGGGTTTTTTTTTTTTTTTTTTTTTTTTCCTTGGCAAGACAAGTCTTTTGGCTTCTGTACAAGAAAGGGACCACGTTAAGGGTTTATAAAACTTCTTCAAGTTTCTGCCCGGCGCGTACGAATAACCAGTTCCTCTTTTTTTTGTTTCCCCCCCCGGTACGCCGCCCTTCTCATTAAAAAAAAAGAGGGGGGGGGGAATAAAAAACCTGCATTCTGTTACTATTTGTGAGAATTTATGTTGACATATTTCTTTGGCCGTCTGGGGTTTTTTTTTTGTGCATGTGTGTGTGTTATTGTATTGTTTTCCCTACCCACTACTATACCACACATTACTTTTTTTTTCTTTCCTTTTTTTTTTTTCCTTTAAAAAAAATTTAAAAGGAAAGGGAGCTTCGCAGCAATCTCTCCGGGGGGGGTGATGTGGCATATGCCCAATGGGGGCCCATGAACTCTTCTTTTTCTGATGTGGCTGCGAGGTTGCATTGTTTCCTTTTTTTTTTTTCGTGGGTACTTCTCTGAATATTTCTTTTGATCCCCCTCCCTTTTTTTTTTTTTTTTTCCTGCTCCCGTTGATATTATAAAAAAGATTTTTATATGCATGAGAAAGGGGGGGGGGGGGGGGGGAACTGATTATTCCACCTCCTAAGCGTCCTCCCAAGAGATCACAAGAGATGACACAACGGGCGAGCGAGAAAAAAAAAAAGAAAAACAAGGAAAATGTTTCATCATTGCCGGGGGGGAAAAAAAAGGAGTTTCTCCCACCCATATAATCTAACTTCTTCTTCTTCTTCTTTTACGACACCGACTCGGAGGTTTCAGCAGCTGAACTTGCACTCGACTTTGAGGAGACAACCGGTAAGTCACTGGAGTCTACAACATGCAGAGGAAGGCACGCAGAATCAAGCTGTTGGTGGAGAGAGCCAACGCAGTGTGCAGAACGAGACGGATAAGATGCCCCTTCCCTGCGGACGGGGCAAAGAGGGTCACAGCGATCGGAGGCAACAGGAGACCGATCTTCGCATCAAGACAGACAGCGCAAAAGCTACAGGAGTTGAAAGGGACATACAAGAAAGAACGCGTGTCAAAACTACGAAAAACTTTAAAGGCGACAATAGGAACGAAGGTAGGAACTCACACCACAAGAGGCTGTCCTCAAAGTGGGATTGTCTTTTACTATGAGTTTTTTTTTTCTTTTTATGTGCTGCTTTCTAGTGACAAAAGTTTTGTGTTTTCCTTTTCTTCTTGCTTCATACTAGAGAAGAAGAGGATAGAACAAATGCTATCTCAGTTAGCACACAAGCCCCCTCCTAGGCATGTCACTTTCCTCCCCACCCCTTTTTTTTTAAAAAGAAGTGTATTAGAAAATAAGTATGGTTTTTTTTTTTTTTTTTTTTTTTTTTTTTCTTATTTCTTCTTACCGACCGAACTAAACCTGAGGTACACAACTGAGAAAAAAAAATACTTTTTTTTAAAAAAGAAAAGTATATGAATGGGGATGCAACCCCCCCCCCCCCTTTTTTTCCCCGACTGTGTGACAAGCTTCGGTTGTCCCGGTGCTTGCCAGCAAACGGAGAGGGAAGAAAAAATGGGGGATGAAGACTTTCAACTTCGTTAATTATTTATTTACCCCTCTCAATAAAAAAAAAAAAAAGTAACATTTCTTTTGATGTTTCGTTTGTTGTGTCTGGTGTTGGGTTTTTTCTTTTTTGTGTGTGTGTCTTCCCCCCCATTCCCTCCCCCTTAACTTCCTCCATCCTTTAGACTATTTTACTTTTCTTATATTTTTTTTATTACCCTACCCCCATCCCATTTGTGCTTACATGTATTTTTCCTTTGCGTGATGGGGGAAAGTGAAGATTAATGCCCTCCTGTCTTCAAGGCGATCTCCCACCTCGGCAAAATCCTCTTTATGTTGAGTACGAACTACGGGTGTTTTTTTTTTTTTTTTTCTTTTAAACTAGCTATTTACATGAAGCCATCAAATTTAACTCGAGTTGGTTTTTTTTTTTTTTTTTTTGCTGGAACAAGTAAACAAATTTTTGAAAAGAATTGTTATTGCAAAAAAGAGTAGAGGCAGCTTGTCCGTTTATCCCTACTGTAGGTGAAAACGGCTTGCACAAACAATCAGCCGAATCTTTTTTTTTTTTTTTTTTTTTTTTTGGCGGTTGTGATTCAATCTAAACTTTCATAGCCATCTTTTTTAAGTTAAGAGGTCATGTTCAAAAGAAAAAGTATTCAGCGAAAGAAAAAAAAAAGATTTTTTATTCCAGAAAGGAAAAAAAAGAAGAAAAAAAAACGTCCTCTTGGTCCTGTCAGGAGTTTAAAAAAAAAAGATAAAAAAAAACACAAAACACAAAAAGAAATTACGAAGAGTTAAATAAATTGGTGTCATCTGCAGCGGTAGGTAATTAGTTTTTTTTGGGGGGGGTTCTCAAAAGTGGGGGATTTTTTTGCCTTTTAAACATCGGCATTCCCCCCCCCCCCCCCATCCCATTTTTTTTCTTCCCTCCTTGTCATTTCAAAAGCCCGCTCATTGTTATTATTATTATTATTTTTTTTTTTCCGTTCTCATAATCTCATATTGTGCGGGTTTATTGCAAATGCCAATTTTTTTTATTTTTCGCCCCCCCCCCCCTTCTCATCATTCATCTAGTTCTTGACTAGGAGCCTCTTTTTTTTTTTTTTTTTTTTTTTTTTTTTTTTTTTTTTTTTTTTTTTTTTTCCAAAAAGAAAAGAAAAAAAATGGGACAAGCTATGGCGGGTGCCCAATCAGCATGGGTAGGTGACACAAAGCAAACAGGCGAGGTGTTGTACGTGAGTCCAAACAGCGACGGACCCCCAAGGCAGCAAAGAATGACACAAGAAGAACTGACAAAAATCCCCGTCAAAACCAAACGAGTCGTGAGTATTTCTGACACACACGGTTTCCACGAGAGACTATTACTCCCCAAAGGGGACATCCTGATCATTGGCGGTGATGTCAGCCCCCAATATGCAAAAATACGAGATGAAGAAATTATTTCCCAGCTGGGAGCCTGGTGCGAATCCCAACCTTACGACGCCGTAATAGTAATTGCAGGCAACCACGACCCTGCTTTTGAACGACTTGGCACTGAAAAGGTACAAAGCATCTTACTCAAGCAGTCAAAGAAAACCACGTACCTCTGTCACAGCGCTACCACAGTCTGCGGGCTCTCTGTGTATGGTACGCCAAGCTCATATGGCCAAAAATGGGCTCGGGGTAAAAACGCTGCCTTTCAAAAACCAGCAACGGCAAAGAGGGCCGAGCCAAGCCTGTTTCTGGACATTCCTAAGGGGCGTGATATAGTTGTGACTCACCAGTCTGCAGTGGGGTGCGATCCTTTGAAAGACGCTCTCAAGACTGCCTGTCCAAGGCTCCATGTAGGCGGTCACAACCATGCTTCCTACGGTGTTGAGACTGTAAGAGGGACACTTTCCATTACTGCGTGCACTGTTAATGGTAAATGGCTCCCTGTCAATCTTCCCATTGTAGTTGATGTTTAGGGGGGAAAAAAAAAAAAAAAAAAAAAAGAAACCTCTGGCCCCATTCTTTTTTTTTTTTTTTTTTTTTTTTTTTTTTTTTTTTTTTTTTTTTTTACAAAAAAAGTTTTTTTAGAGAACTTCTAAAAGAAAGATGATGATGATGATGATATCCTCCCCTCCTCTCGCACCTCTTTTTTTTTGAGATGAGAAATTTATATAGGGGTGAAGGGGGGGGGGGGTGGTGCTTTTTTTTTTCTTTTTTTTTTTAACGAGTATTTTTATTCCTTATTATTTTTTTATTTATTCTCAAGCAGCTAACAATACACACACAGCCGCGTACCCACCGGGAGAAGCTAAGGCAATCTAGTAGGAAAAAACGGGGAAAGGAATAGATAGGAAGCTAATCCCGATGCACAGTCTTTTTTTTTTTTTTTTCTTTCTTCTTTTCTTACACCCATCGGTGACAGTCGCAGAATAAAAAAGCGAAGGAAAGGAAACGATCCCTTCCTCCCTCCTCCCTCCCTCCCTCACACATCTCTTCTCGGCCCCTGCGGGCCCATCACCTTTCTGGTTTCAATTTATTTATTTGTTTATTTCACTTCATCCTTTTACCCCTTCTCTTTTTTTTTTTTATTCTTTTTTTATTATAGATATTCGTACGAATTTATACCTTTTACCTTATTTATACCTTCCCCCCTTTTCTCAAACCCCGGTTTCCTGCTGAAAAAGAATTGGGTGAGGGGGCACAAGAGGGGGAAGAAAAAAAAAAGAAAAAAAGAAGAAGAAGAAAAAAAAGAAAGGGGGAAAAGAAAAAAAAAAAAAGAATAATGAACACGAAAAAAGAACAAAAAAAAGGAAAAGAGAAATTTAAAAAAAAAAGAAGAATCTTGGCAACGTTAACTCTCTTTTCTTAATTTCAATTTCTCTCTCTTTTTTTTTTTTTTTTTTTTAAAATGGTGGTGGGGATAACATGAAAATATAAGAAAAACATCAGATGTGTTGTTCGCTGTTGACCTCCTCGTCGGTCATCACCGGTAGCACCCGAGTGGAAGAACGTAACGCAGATGCTCAGGGTGACGAACAGGCAGCAAACTGCACGAGCGCAGAATCTTGGTTACCCGGGACGCCCCGGCTGGGGTTGAGCTGTACACCGCACGCATTAAGGACACGACGCGGAACGCAGAAGAAGCTACAACTCGGCCGCGGCGCGCCCCCTGTAATCAAGTAGACAGTTCTTGTGCAGGGCGCCGCCAACACCGGCCTCCTTTAACTCATATATATAATTTTTTTTTTTTTTTTTTTTTTTTGCAAGAACGAGTCTTTGACTTGTCTAAACAAAAGGGGAACGTTGGCAACGTGTTTCGGGTTGACAAACTTCTCCAGGTTTTACCCGGCACGTACAAACAACGGCCAGTTCCTCTTTTCTTTTTTGCAAGACCTCGGGCCTAGGTCTGCGACGGCACCTCCCCTTACACGAATCGGGTGAGCAGAGGAAGGCAAGGGGTGAAACAAGTGAGGGGTAGTGATGACAGAGTACCTTATCTCACACGCGTTGTTGACCCTTTCGTCTCCTGAGATTTATTTTTTCATTTTTAACCAAAAAGGGCGCCGCTAACACCGGCCTTCTTTAACTCATATATTTTTATTTTATTTTGGCCGCAACCCAACCAACCAACAAGAAAAGACTCAAATTCTCTCTTTTTTTTTTTTTGGGAACACTGGGTTTCGGGTTTTTAACATCAAAAGTCGCGAAGACAAAATGCCACCAAAAGGCCGAGGTGGAGCCTCCACGAGGGCGGTTCCTGGGCAGGCTCCTTCAAAGGGGGGTCTGGCGAATCCACCAGGCAAGGAGAAGCGGTGGGCGACCTAGCCGGCAGGCTGGGGATGGGCTACGTGGGGAGGAGGCCGGGAGACTGCTTGTATGAGGCAGCCTCATACGCGGTGCACGGAGCGCGAGACGGGGCCGCTGCCCTAAGGGAGGCAGTGGCGGCAGACCTGGCGACGAAGGACTTCTCGTCCTTCATGATTGGAGAGGACCCGGAGGGGGCGTGGAAGGAGTACCAGCGGCTGGTGGCTCTTCCGGGGACGTGGGGAGATCGGATGGCGGTGAATGCCCTGGCGCGAGCCATGGGCCGCGTGTGTGTACGCGGTCCGGGACGACCGCCTGGTGTGCACCACCTCCAGGCCGGTGGGTGGGATGGTGACCACACAGGAGCTGTGGCTAGGGTATGTGAGAGACCACTACGTGTGTCTCAGCAGGGAGGAAGGAGCGAGGAAGCCGGACGCAGATGAGTATGAGCCGAGGCCGAGATACCCCATTCCTCTACGCAGCGTGGCCAAGGGTGGTTCGAAGCCCGAGAAGAAAGAAGTACGCAAGCCCGTCGAGGGATGTCTCGATGGAGATGAGTGGCAGGTCCACGTGCAGGAGTGGCAGGGCCCGGAGACGGTGCAAGAGCGAGCGGTGACCTGGTGCCGCAGGGTGATGAGCGACAGGCGGCAGAGTGGCTGAAGGGGACGGCAGCGGCGACGGTGGTTTCCTGGAGACGATTACCCTACTTCTGCGGTAAGATGGCGGAGGTCCTCCTGGTGACAAACGAGGGACGTGGCAAGACGTACAGGCGCCTGTACGCAAGGCACGGCGACCCGGCAATGCCCACTACGGCACACGGCTACAACAGGAGACCACTCTTCTCCTCGAGCCAAACCCCCCCCTACCTAGCACGACTCCAAGCAATGTTTCTCGCCCAGATGCCGTCCATCTCATCGCGACAAACAGCCACCGCAGGCACCAGACAGCAACCGCAGAACGGTGACCGATTAGTGTGAATTTCTACCTGAACAGTGAGCACCCCCATGCACACTGAAATTTTATCGAGTTTTTTTTCGAAACAGCAATTTTCTGAACAGACACGCCCGACCTGGTATTTTTTTTCTTTTTTCTTTTTTTTCTTTTGACGCCGGAAGAAAACGATAAAAATAAAACAAAAAAAAAAAGGGTGGAAAAGGCGTCTTGTGACTTCAACGCCATGGTTTTTCTTTCTTTCTTTTTTTTCAACCGATAACAGTGACAAGCGCGGTCTACAGGCTGTGGGCATGTGCCAGGCTACAGAACATCATTCCGTGGCAGGAAGGATGGATACACCCAACGCAGCATGGCTTCAGGCCGAAAAGAGGAACTGACAGCTTGCTAATGGAGCTCAGCACGCAACTGGAGGAGGCGCTGCTACATCAAATACCGCTGAATGGTTTAGCGCTAGACTTTGTCAAGTGCTTTGATCGCATCCCGCAGGAGGTGGCGTTTGGGTTGATGGAAGACCTAGGAATGCACGGCCGAATCTTGAGGCCGCTACGAGGGATGTACGCGCGCATGAAACGACGTTTCCGGTTCCCAATCGGTGTAGGGCGCGAGTTCCGTGTGACGAACGGGATTCTACAAGGCTGCCCGATATCCGTCATCATGGTGAACGCGATGGTGTCGGTGATGGTGAGGTGTGTGACAGTTGAAGTGCCGGGGGCATGGTCCTTATCATACGCCGATGATGCCTACTTGCTCGCAATTCTCAGGAAGGCCCTCAAAGCTGCAGCAGAAAAAACGGTGGAGTTCTGTAACGCAACGGGCATGCTACTAAATGTGGACAAATCACATGCGTTCACCACAAAAACGGATGAACTAGAGGAGAAGTTAGAATGCTCTGACATGTCCTTCAAGGTCAAACAAGAGGTGAAGTCGTTGGGTGTAATGCTATGCACAGACGGGAAACACCGACTCACGAAGACAAAATCGGCGGAAGACGAACTTGCGCGACTCGGCGCGCTACCACTCACGTTTCATAACAAGACGGAAATGTTACTCGGCACGGTGCTGCCAGCATGCCTATACGGAGCGACGTACGCTGAGCCGTCTGAAGACCTGCTGAAAAGACTTAGGACGGCGGCGAAGGCCTTGTGGGGCCCGCACTTTACGATGAGGAACCCGATTGCCCTACTCAGCGTAGCGCTACCTGGCCACACAGCCCTACCTGAAGCAAAAGTTTGCTACACCGCGATCAACTGCATCGTGAGAGAGGGGAGAGGGTCGGAGGAGCTATGGAGCCGAATCAAGAAGATAGCTCAGATATATGAAGATACGGAGCTACCAGCAGTGGGGCCAGTGGGAACGGCCGTACGCAGGTGGCTACCGCTAGTAGAGAAGAAGTGGCAGTTCATGGAGGGCCTGTACGAGAAGTCGGCGCACGAGAGGAAGCACCAGGTGAGGGAGGTGCTGAGACCTGCTATCATGAAACAACTCGTAAGCTGTCGACCAACGTTTGAGGACGCAGAGAAGGGGGCACATCCTCTTACGAACAGCATGTGGAGAAAAACACTGGCCAGACACCCGCTAAGTGCTTTCAGAACGAGGAGGGTCATCTGTGGAGCGATCTTCACGGTACACCCAAAAGTATGGAGCAAGAAGCTTGATGTGGCAGACAAGCTCACATGTGATGTCTGCGACCACCAGGCGGAGACGACGGAGCAGATCACAGAGCACGCGCTGTGGGAGTGTGCCCCTGCGAGACAAGCGCAGCAGGAAAGTGTGTACGCGGAGGTCAAAAGAGAAGGGCTGCCGAAAGCAACGGCGCTACACGGTGTAGTGGTGAGAGGAACGGGAGCGGAAGTGCAGAAACAAGCGCGACTGGTGCAGAGCTACCTGGTGCGAGTGGTGGCGTTGCGTGACAGTAGAGCAGCGGAGAGGACGGTGCATGTTATAAGACCATATCCTTGGAAAGAGACGACGACCGGAACAAGATGCCCGGTACCGACGGAGGAGATGCTTGTTGCGCACGGAGCAACGGGTGAGATACTGAAAAAGCAGTTGAAACATGTGCTACCCTGGCTGCAAGGTCTGAGGTGGTACCTAGGATCGAAGAAGACGTCAATCACCACGATGGAGCTGGCAATTGATTTTGAGATGACGACCGGTATATCCTTATACGGGGAACATGGGGAGAGCAGTCTGTTGGAGAGAAAAGCCGCACGTCTGCGGTACATCCTCAATAGAGTGCAAGCATGTGCGGCAAAGGGCAACAAAAGCGGCTTCCCGGCAAGAAGGATGACCAGAGTACACTCCCTGAGAAACCTGGGCGCACCAGCGATGCATGGCTACGACAAGAGACCCTTGTTCTCGTCAACCCAAACAGCCCCCTATTTGGAGGGACTGCGACCGATGTTCTTAGCGCAGATGCCGTCCATGACGGACAGGCAAACCCCGACGGCCGGCACCAGGATGCAACCGCAGAATGGTGACAGGCACGTGTAGGATCCCCCGTCCACGGTGGGCACCAACCAGCGCACCGCAAAAATAGATCGAGTTTTTTTTTTTTTTTTTTTTTTTTTTTTTTTTTTTTTTTGCTTGAAACAAAGAAAAAAGAAACAAAAAAAAAACAATAGTTGTTGAAAATGAATTGTTATCGCTAAGAATGAGTCAAAGCAGCTTTTTTGTTCGGCTTTTTTTTTTTTTAACCTTCTGCGGATTAAAAAAAAAAAAGAAAAAACCGACTTTTGCACAATACAACAAACCACTAACTCTCTTTTTTTTTCTTTTTCCGTTTACCTCAAAGGGGGGGAGTCTGGCGAGGGGTGAGAAGAAAAAAAAAAGAAAAGAATTCTTCTTTTTCTCGTATCGTTTTTTTTTTTCATTTTTTTCTTTTCTTCCTCCCTGTTAAACCTTTTCTTCTCCGGGCCCTCCCAAAAAAAAAAAAAAAAAAAGCAAAAAGCAAAAAAAAAAAAAAAAATGACGCACCCAGCTACATCTGGAGGGGTTGGTATAAGCAGGTAAAAAAAAAAAAAAAAAGGGGGGGAATTTTTTTTTTCTTCCCCACCCCCACCATCCTACACCGCAGATATCAAAAACTCGACAAAATCGGTGAAGGCACTTACGGGACTGTGTACAAGGCGAAGGATAAGCAAACAGGTGACCTTGTGGCGCTGAAGTGCATCAGGCTGGACAACGAAGAGGAAGGCGTCACATGCACAGCCATCAGGGAAGTCTCGCTGCTCAAGGAGCTGAAACACCCAAATATCGTGAAGCTGCACACTGTGGATCTCAATGAGAAGAAATTAACACTCGTTTTCGAGTATCTCGATATGGATCTGAAGAACTACCTTGACAGCAACAAAGGCCATGTGACACTGGACCAAGTCAAGAATTTCATGAGCCAGCTGCTGATGTCCATCCACTACTGCCACCATAGAAACGTCCTCCACAGGGACCTCAAACCTCAAAACCTGCTCATCAGACAAAGTACGGGGGAACTGAAGCTTGCTGACTTCGGTCTTGGTAAATCCTGCGGTATTCCTGTCAACAAGCTGACCAGCGAGGTTGTCACTCTCTGGTACCGCGCCCCAGACGTCCTCTTAGGGAGCAATAACTACGGGCCGGGAGTTGACCTTTGGGCTCTGGGGTGTATCTTCTGCGAAATGGTGACAGGTAAGGCGCTTGTCACAGGTAGGACCGACGCAGACCAGCTTTCTAAAATCTTCAAGTTCCTTGGGACTCCGGACACCAACGTCTGGCCTTCAATGAACTCTTACCCTAATTCGAGAATGCTGGCTGACAATAACTTCCCAACTTATAAGGTGTTTATCTAAAAGTTTAAAAAAAAAAAAAAAAAAATTACAGCCTGGTGCACACGTGGAGTACTTTGAGACAGTGCCCTTCAAGACCCTTGGGAAGGATGGTGTTGATCTTATCAAGAGATTCTTAAGGTGTTGTATAATGAAAAAAAAAGTTTTTTTTTTAAAAAAAAAAAAGGTACGAGCCCAGCCAGAGAATCACCGCTGTGGATGCTCTTGCCTCGCCGTTCTTTGGCAATCATGAGTCATAGGGTTTTTTTTTTCTTTTTTTTTTTCTGGTTTTTTTTTTTTTTTTTTCCCTTCCTATTCCAAGTTTTTTTAAGAAAGAAAATGTTATTTCCCCCCCCCTTTTTTTTCTCTTTTAGGACAGGTGTCCCAAGGAGAGGGGGGAAGAGAGTGAAAACAGGGAAAAGAAAAAAAAAGAAGAAATTATCGAAGGGGAGGGGAGGAAAAAAGAAATAAGTTCCTTATCGATTTGACACAGATAAAGGGAGAAGGGGAAAAAAAAGGGAGAAGGTAAGTTAAAAAATAAAAGAAATAAAAAATAAAACACTTAAGAATGAAAAGAAGAAAGAGAGACAAAAACAATAACCTTGAAGAAAGCTTTTTTTTTTATTATTTTTTATTATTTCTTTTTAAACTATGTGCGAGAGTTTCAATTCATTAAGATGCCCCCTTTTTTTAGCTGTACTTTGAATTTTGTTTCCTTTTTTCCCCCCTCTCTTTTTTTTGGCGGATCTTCGAAAGGGGGGGTGGGGAGGAAGAAGGTTTTTCGACATCGAATTTTCTTTCTTTTCCCCCGCTTTTTTTTGTTATTTGAAAGTCCAACAAAGTGAGGTATCACAATGAACAGTAAAACAAAATTCTTATTATTATTATTATTTTTTTTCTTTTTTGCTCTCCCAGATTTTGCCAAGTGGCACCCGTTTTTATGAAAGAAATGGAGATATCACCACCATATCTAAAGGAAAAAAAAAAACCCCCCCACTCCCCAAAGCTGAAGAAAAGCAGGAGAATGAATGTGAGGAAGGGCTCCTCCCCCCCGCTCTCTCTCTCTCTCGCATATCTCCTCCTTTTGATTTCGATGTGACTTTCTTTGTTTTGTTTTTTTTTTTTTTTTTTTTTTTTCCTAGTGTGGCTACCCCCCCCCCCCCCCCAATTTACTCTCCCCTGCTTTTTTTTTCTCTCTTCTTGCCATTTTTTTATTCATTTTCGTCCTCCTCTTTCCGCACTATTACCCTTCAAGAAAAAAAAAAAGAAAAGAAAAAAATGGACATATGCTTCCGAACTGCCTGCTCACAGTACGTTCTACAGGTGGAGTACAACGAGGACGTGACGGACGTAAAAAAGCGGCTCGAGGTGGAGAGCAATCGTGAGGTCATGGCGGGTCGCATTGATCTGGAACACGAAGGAGCAAAGCTTTCCGGCCCCATCGGACAGACAGGGATCACCTCAGAAGTCACCATTACCCTCAAAGAAGAGTGCAGAGCAAAGGACAAGCTGGACACAATGTCCATAACACCAGGAAGAAAATCCATGGCCCACGCCCTTACAACGAACAACGAAGAAGTAATCCACCTCCTTACACAAGCCATGCCCACCGAGCATGTAGATATAGCACTGTACGCAAATACCTTCAACAGCTTGACACTAACCAGTGCTAAGATTCTTCAAGAGAAGAACCCATCGCTTTCATGGAAACCATCAACATGGGATTACATGAAGAACGCTCACCCTTCTGTCTTCTCATACATCCTAGACCAGGGGTACCCCATCAGCGAAGATTACCTGAACCACTACCCGTTCAGAGCTAAAGTGGAGAATGTTGCTGAGCTCCTGCGACGAGGCCATCCGAGGCAAGACATTTTAAACAACCAACCTGCTATATTATATCTCGCTGGTCTTTGTGACAGCCGCTTGCTCTCAGCTTATATTGTCGGGCATCCCACGGTAGACCCACGGGGGCCCCCCATCGGTGCCTCAACCCTTCATCATGCTGCGATGAATGGAAGTGTGGATAATATTAGGGTCCTTCTCGGGAAGGGGGTCTGCATAGATACAATGGACCTGCATGGTGATACAGCGCTGCATGAGGCTTGCTACATGACCTTTCCTGAGGTTGTTTTGTTGCTTCTTGACAGTGGAGCCTCTGTTACACAGAAAAACAAGAATGGGAAGACGGCGTACGACATAGCATTGGAGTCGCGGCACACTGAGGGGTGCGTGCTTGAGGCCTTTGAGAAACGCGTTAAATAAAATATCGTCGTGGAACTACCTAACCTTTTCTAATGACGTTATTTATTTATTTATTTATTTATTTATTTATTTATTTATTTTTTTTTTGCTTTGACCCCCCGGCTTCTTCGTCGCCTCTAGCCATGCCTTTTGTTCGCAGCTTATTCACCCATCTCTATAGTTCCGTACCGAAGCCCAGCTTTCTAGCTGCTTTCTTTTTTTTTTCTTCGGCCACCTTGGTTGCGTGTCTAGACTGGAGCGTTGTTCCTTTCTTTGCCTGATTGGTTGGAGTGGGTTGTTCCATGTTTACCCTGTCTGTCTCTGACCCCAAGTCATCACCCTTCTGCTTTCGTGCAAAAAAAAAAAAAAAAAAGAGGAAAAAAAAAGAGTCCAGTTTTGGTTTTTTTTCACACACAAAAAAAAAAAAAAAATGGGCAAAAGGGGAAAAGCCAAAGCACCGGCGAAATCGAACAAAGTGAAAACGAAGGACAAGGCAAGGCAGGTGGGCAAGTCCGGGAGGGTGAAGCGAAAGAGGGGTGACGCTAGAAAAATGACACAGTACGCGGTGGTGAGCAAAGTGATCAAACAAAAGAAAGGAGGGAAATCTGTGTACGGGGCACGAACATGCGCCATCCACACGGTGTGCGACTGCGTGACGAGAGCAAACCCCGTCAAAGGGTACAAGTTGCTTTCAGGTGAATGAAAACGACCTTTTTTCTTCTTTTCTTTCAGTGACAGTGGATCATACATCAGTTTTATGACGAATCCCCTCCCCCCTCTCCTTCTCTTTGCACACGTAAAAAAAAAAAAAAAGAAATACAAAAAAAAGAGAGAGGAGAAAAAAAAAAGAAAACGAAATGCGATGAAAAAACGAAAGCAGGATAAAGCAGAGGCGACAAAGCGGAAAAAACAAAAGAAGCCCCCAGGAGACGATGAGCAACCACCGCTGCAGCAGGTTAAGGTGAACCCCTTCGGGAGGTATACCAACAGGCCTGCGGCTAAAAAGGAAGAGTTTGTCCCAGTTTTCGCAGAGAACGTTTTCGTGACCTCACAAGTAGAGTGCGACACGGCACCACCACCAAAGGAGCCTGACGTCACACCCATCTTATCACCCATTCAACCACCCATCTTACCCGTACTGAGTCAGCAAGAGGAAGCACCACAAACTGGGAGGGATGACACACAAGAGATGCAAGACATGATAACAAAACTCAAAGAAGAAAATGAGATGCTGAAGAAACGCACATTACAAATCTCACGAGCGACACGGCCAACCGCAGGACTTTGGGAACTGGCGAAGTCTTCTTCTCCAGATGGATGTGATGCGGGCTCTTGCACGCCACCTATCCCACGCCACATCTCAACTTTAGTCATCCCCGAACTGCATGACAAATGCGGTGGTGTAGAACCCGCCACAGCGTCTGAAATCCTGCGGCTGCTTGCCGCCGAGTGCAGCGGGAGGGTCTGGGACATCGTGAGACAGTACAACGACAAAGCGGCCAGGTTAACACCCTCAGAAACACCCTTCACAGCTTCCCTCCTCCTCCATAGCTCATTGGTGTTCACCACGGAAGCGGAGCCTGCTGTGTTGAATACTTACCTGCACATCCATGTGCTATGCATTGCAGCTGCCAGTGCATGTGTCGAGGCCACTGACTCTATCCTCTTCGAGCGCGATGTGTGCCCTGCGACGCCTAAGGTCATCGCCTTCAACCCCAGCCCTGATGAGACAGACATCTTTCAAGATGCGAAGCCTGCCTCTCTTGACGTTGCGAATGTTATTCACAGTATCAAGATTGTCGAGGAGGCTGGTGCCGACTTGCTCCCCGTGGAGACACTTGAGAGCTTGTGTGTTGAATACGGCATCTCCCTCGGCACACGGGAGGTTATGACCGCCCGCCTCGCTGAGATGACCGAGGGAAGCCAGCAGACGGCGACCGAACAACCTCCCTGTGCCCAGCCACCTCCCGTGACCCCTCCCCATTGTGCGCGGGACTCTTCCCGTGTGCAAGACGACGTGACTCCTTTATCTTGTGCGCAGGTACCTGAAGCCCCTCTGGAGTCGCCTATCCCTTGTGCTCAGGTCCCCCCCGTGACGTCGCCTTCCGATGCGTCTTCCCCAATGCCACGGGGGTGCGGGCTTTCTGAGGTTCCCGCTATGCCACAGACAGGCAGGCTTTCCAATGCCACCTCCAAGCCTCGCGAGGTTCCAAGCGTCTCTCTTGAGTCACAAAGGGGTAGGGTTTCCGATGCGTCGCCCAAGCCTCGAAACTGCGGGAGTTCAGATGCTGCATCTCCTATGCCGCGATGGGGTGAGCTGACCGATGCGGTGAGGGGTCCGAAGTCAGCTTCTACGGAGCCGGAGGGCCAGGCAGGCAGGGTCGCAAGGCTGCCGGTGGAGACAATGCGGAAGATGTGCAAAGAGTTTGGGATAAGAGAGGGAAGCAAGACGTTCATGACGGGGAAGCTGACGGAGATCGCAGAGGCGGTGGAGCGTGCCAAGACAGCGTCACAGGCACGAAGGTCACCCGAGATACACGAAAATGAAGAAGCCGAGGACAAGCTAGAGGCGGAGGCAGAAATGGAGGAAATCGCATCCCCGTCTCAGCGAGTGGTGCCGAGGATGAATGTAGAGGTAATGAGAAAGATGTGCAGGGAGTTTGGGATCAAAGAAGGGAGCAAGGCGTTCATGACGGGGAAGCTTGCAGAGATCGTAGAGGCAGCGGGGAAGGCAAAGGAGTCGTTTTCACAGGCCGCACAAACACAGGTCACACAGTTATCTCAGTGCTTACTGTCACAGGCTGACGGGGAACGGGTGGTCCTGACACAAGACGACCGCAAGGAACTGCGTGCGGAGAAGAAGACCGCACGGACAGTGGAGGTCATGCAACACATGTACGAGACTATGACCGAAACAGAAGGCTTTGGGGTCACCTCCTATGGGGAGACAGACCTTTACACCAAGGTACCTGTAACTCAATTTTATTTAAAAAGAAAAAATACATCGCAGACCTTAATGCTCGAACCCATCGATCCTGATGTCTTGTTCACTGCTTTCAACACATCAAACCAGAAAGTCACCAAAGCACAGGTCAATATGTTCATGGAGCACCATGGCATGGCCGTCAAGAAGGTGAAGAAACCAGGCAGGCATTATTGAATAGAAGAGTTTTAGAAAAAAAAAACCAATCTTATCTTCGAGTAACCTAACTCCTTTAGCTATTCCCCCCCCTAGTACTTATCCACATGGGCCTTTCACCCGTTCATCACCTTTTCACACAGGCCCCTCAGTTTGTTAACAATCATCAGGCAAACGATACGTAAAATGGCGTGGTACGTGGCAGCCGTGGACCAAGGAACGACCTCCACTAGGGTGATAGCGTACGACGCGGGCCTCACTGCAGTAGCAACCCACCAGATGACACACAAGCAGGTCACACCGCAGCCGGGGTGGCTGCAGCATGACCCTATGGAAATCTGGGGGAACACTGAGAAATGCATCAACGAATGTTTCAACAAAGTCCAGGAAAAGACAGGCAGCAAGCCTCTCTTCAAGGGCGTGGGCATCACCAACCAGAGGGAGACCGTTGTGGTGTGGGACAAGGCGACGGGAAAGCCCCTTCACGACGCTGTTGTATGGTGCGACCTGCGTTCGCAGGAGATCGTCGACAGGATTGAGCGTAAGACAGGCGGCAAGGATAACATGCGCCCCAAGACGGGTCTCCCCTGCTCGCCTTATTTCTCGGCTTTCAAGATTATGTGGCTCATGGAAAACGTTCCTGCCGTGCAGGAAGGGCTCACCAACGGCACTGCGCTGCTAGGGACCATCGACTCGTGGCTGCTGTGGAACCTCACAAAGAAGCACTGCATCAGCGTGTGCAACGCCTCGAGAACTTTCCTTATGGACATCAACACCCTGAAGTGGGACGAGGAGCTGCTAGAACTGTTCGGCGTGCCTGCAAGCTGCCTGCCTGAGATCGTGACAAACACCTGCGAGCTGGGTACCGCGGACACCACCGCACTCGCAGGAACCCCTGTCACGAGCATGATAGGCGATCAGCACGCAGCAACTGTTGGGCAGCTGTGCTTCGAAGTTGGCGACACGAAGAACACCTACGGCACTGGATGTTTCCTGCTGATGAACATCGGCAAGACACCGAAGCCCTCGACGCACGGCCTGCTGACCACGCTGTGCTACCAGCTCAAGGGCGAAGAGCCCATGTACGCCTTTGAGGGCTCTGTGGTGCAGGCAGGCATGCTTGTGACGTGGCTGAAGGAGAACATGGAGATCCTGTCCAACGTGGCCGAGGTGGAGTCCCTGGCCGCACAAGTGGAGGACACCGGGGGCGTTGTGATCGTGCCTGCCTTCAGCGGGCTGTTCGCACCTCACTGGAAAGAAGAGGCACGAGGCATCATCTGTGGGCTGACCATGTACACGAGGAAGCCGCACCTCTGCAGGGCTGCCTTGACCTCCATTGCGATGCAGACGGTGGACGTGGTGAAGGCGATGGAGCTGGACAGCGGGATCAAAACAGGCACACTGAAGGTGGACGGTGGGATGACGGTGAACAAGGTGCTGATGCAGCTGCAAGCAGACCTTGCCGAGGTAGACGTGTCAGTCCCTGATGATAAGGAGACAACAGCACGTGGGGCGGCCATCTGTGCCGCCATCGGGGCGGGCTGCTACTCATCGCTGCAGGAGGCGAAGGACACCATCACAAAGAACGACGCCAAGCCTACAACCTTCACCCCGTCCATGCCTGCGAAGGTCATCCAGGAGAATAGGCGCAAGTGGGACAAGGCCATTGAAAGGTCTTGCAATTGGGTGGAACTCGACGAGCAAGAAGGTTAAGTTAGCATAGCTAACGAGTGTCATACCTGTGCGCGATGCAGGGCGAGGCGTGTGGAGTGTGGGGACTTGCTTTTTGTTTTTATTCTTAACGTGTTTATGTTTGCATTTCATCTTCGGTAGGCCATCAATCCTTGCACGTAGGTTTAAAACAACTTCTTTAATTAACTTTAAAATGAAGGCCGCGCTTGCCCTGCTTGCTGGAGTGTGTGCTGTGTCGGGGTACGACGGTGAGAGGGTGATGACGTTCCCTGCTGCGACAGGGGTTGCGACGGTGGACCTGAAGTGGAACTGGGAGCCGCCTGTGGTGCACACCTACGTGACTGTGAACACGACAGCGAACCAGGAGCTGATGTGGTTCTCGCTGGGGTACAACGGGGTGAACGGGATGATGGTGGGAGGGGACTACGTGATGGGGTACATCACCCCGTCTGGGGAGACCTGTGTGAGGCCCCTGTCGTGCGTGGGGAGCCCGCCCCCGAACAGCGCGCCGAAGCTCGAGATCAGCAACACACACTTCTCCGCAGCAGGCGCCGCTTACACGCTCTCCTTCACCCGCCCCATCGCGAGCGGCTACAACCCCCTCGTCGCTGGGCAGCCCGTCCACATGCTGTACGCCACAGCCACCGCAAACCCCGCCAACGCCCCCAAGAACTGCACCTCCGACTTCGACTTCGGGATGGTCCACAACTTCTTCAAGAGCAACTCTACCTCCATTACCTTCTCAGGGTAGATAGTTGGAAGAAGGAAAAAAAAAAAAAGAACCAATACAAAATGATAAAAAAAAAAAAAAAGAAAAATGTGGCGGGGAGGAGAAATAATAAAAACATCCCCTCCCAATCAAATTTTCCTTTTTTTTCTTCCTCCCACCCTCGTGTAAAAAAAAAAAAAAAAAAAAAAGAAACTTCCCATGTTTTACAGAGGCTTTTCCCAGAATTGGAAGGGGCAGAACAGGAAGTGGAGAGGAGGGCAGACATGACTTCGGCACAGAAATTGACCATGTGGGGAGTGGTTGGTGTAGGCTACCCTGAATGGAGCTTCACTCACAACCCGTACCCAGACATTCATCGTGTTTCTTAACTTGTTTTTCTTCTTCTTCTTCTTCTTCTTCTTCTTCTTCTTCTTCTTCTTCTTCTTCTTCTTCTTCTTCTTCTTCTTCTTCTTCTTCTTCTTCTTCTTCTTCTTCTTTTGAAACATGTGCCGCTTGTCAGTCATCCCTCCACCCCTACCTTTCACCATGTCTTTGTTTCTTGATTGAAGACATAATGCTACCCTTTACTCTTTTCCATATCCCTTCCTCTCTCTTCCCCAACTAGGGCGTAGGCAAGAAAAAGGGGGGGTACAAGAACGATTACTTTTCAATTTCGACTAAGCAAAAGAAAAGGGGGAAACAAAACTATTAAAAAAAAAGGTACGATGGGGAAAAAAAAAGAAAAGAAAGAGAAAGAGCTTTTTATCGATAGGGTGTGTGGCCACTGCCCCCGCCTTGAAAAATTTGATTCATCATCTTCTTGTGTTGTGTGGACTTTCTTTTCTCTCCCTCACCTTCTTTTTTTTTTTTTTTTTTTTTTTTTCTTGTTGCTCCCACCCCACCCTTCTATTTCCTATTTGACAAAAAGAAATCCATATATCCCTCACCCTTACCAATTCCAGCATCATCCACTCCTTGGAAAAAAAAAAAGAAAAACTAATGGGCACGTCATCCATTAGAGATGACAGCAGCGAGGATACAAGGTTGTACATACACGGGATGGGTCATCAAAAGCACGTTATTAAATTGATGCAAGATGCTGGGGTGAGAAAAGTATCGAAGTACGGGAAAAAAAAAAAAAAAAAAAAAAAAAAAAACACAGAACCGAGGAGATACCATGGGGCGAGGGAGAGGAAGCGAACGCGATTTGTTTCCTGCACAAAACAGCAGGCTGCGATTGCGGAGCGGCATGGCGGTGTATACCAAGGCAGTTCTTATCCATGCTTGGCGGGAAGGTAGCAATGGAGAAACTATTCAGAACGTACGGCCTGTCTGAAATATACCCTAAAACGTTTATAAACCTTCAGGAATACCTGAGAGGCCGCGAGGAACACAACACGCCAGGAAAGGCGTCTAAATGGTTCGTTAAAGTCTCCCACATGAACTCTCGAAAGATGATGATCTGCAGCACGGACTCAGATGAGATTTCAGAACACGTCGAATCGTTCCCAGCAACTTACAAGTACGTTATTCAAAAGGAAGTTGAGAATCCTTTACTCATAGATGGGCACAAGACTTTGCTCCGGTTATGGGTCTTGGTGACCTACCACCCTGATGGAACTACTTACCTACACTTTTCCAGAAGGCTGCGGTTAAACAAATTGCAAGCTGAATATGATGTGGACTCTTCCTCTGCTGAGGCCGACCTGTGTCATAAAACAAGCTGTATTTACAAAGATGCTTCCCTGTGGCCCCTCTACCGCAAGATGTGGTCACAGTGCGTGGATGTCGCTGAGTTGATTATAAAAACCGTCATGAAGAAATGGTTGGAGCACCCTGGGTTTGGTCCGCCTGAGTCCGGTGGTTTGTATAATATTTTCGCCATGGACTACGTGCCTACTGAGGACGGGCAGGCTGTCCTTATCGAAGCGAACGTCGACCCGGGTTTCAAGAACAAGTGCCCTGAAACTAAGCTTGCAGCAGAAGATTTGGTCGCGTTTTTCTTTCTCCCTGTGGTGTGTGCAATACTTTAAAAAAAAAAAAAAAAAAAAAAAAAAAAAAAAACAGCTAACGAGTGGATCGTTCACCATTCCCGACCGCAACTTCCACACAGTCACCATCGAAGCCAAACCCCCCTCGGGGCCGTCGCCCCCCGACACCGATGCAGACATGGAAGAGTGCGGTGATGAATAGAGCACTTTCCCCCCCCTTTTTTTTTATTGTCATGAACTTCCCAAAAAAAGAAAAATGCATGTCCAGCTCCCCCCCGCCTACATTTGTCTTTTTGTTTTTTGTTTTTTTTCCCTTTCGTTTATTACATTTTTTATTTTTTTTGTATTCAGTTATCCCCGTCGCCCCTTTGAACCCTGCCCTGTAAAAACCACGATCTTTCCAGGGCTGCCAAGTATGCGTGGTGCGGTATGCCTTCTGCTGTGCTTGGTTGGCACAGTGGCAGCACAGGATGAGTGTCTGGACGCTGCGAAAAGCGACGTGTGTGCTGCGGCCGGTCAGGACTGCACTGACCCGACCCCGACTGCTGCCCCTGCCAATGATTGGAAGTGTGTGTGTCGCACGCCTGCATCAGGCGAGGCTGTGGCTAAGGCAGCTTCGTGCGTCATTGATGAGTGCACCGCAATGTGCCCAACGTGTGCAGGCACCGCTTGCTCGAACGCGGGACAGAACTGCTGGGACTCTAACACTGCTTCCACATCGCTCAACAACTGGGCGTGTCTCTGCAAGGCTCCTGCTGTTGGCTCCCCTGCCTTTTTGATACCCGCGGCTTGCAGCCTCAATGAGTGCTCTACCTCTGCCAACGCAAGGATCTGCCGCGATGCTGGTCAGACCTGCAACGACCCTAACATAGACCCCTCTTCGACAGGTGACTGGAAATGCATCTGCCCCAGCCCTTCCACAGACTCCGCCGTCGCCGCCGCCGCTTCTTGCAATGTTGACGAGTGCAGTGAGGGCTTCATCACCTGCGCTGCTGCAGGGCAGCTCTGCCTAGATGCGAACACTAGTTCAAGTTCTCTCCGCGACTGGAGCTGCTTCTGCCAAGCAGGCTCCGGATCTCAGCTGTTGGGCGTTGCAGCCTGCAGTATGTTTTCATCTTTATTATACTCTCACAGCCTACACGGACGAGTGCCAGGATAACTGGGACAAATGCACTGGGGCAGGGCAAGTGTGCAGAGACCCCGATCCCATGACTATGGGGGACTGGGAATGCCAGTGCACACCCCCTTTTGCAGGTGCCGCCGTGCCCGGCGCCCCTACTACCTGTAGTATGTTCCAATAAAAAAAGACAAAACACTCTGCAGCTTTGAACGAATGTGCACAGTTTTGCTCTACTTGTGCAAAGACGCTGACTGGTGACATCTGCAGCGATGCAGGGCAGCAATGTATCGATGTGGACAAGAGTTCTGAAAACCTGAGGAACTGGGAGTGCGTGTGTGTGTCTCCTCAAACGGGAACGTCGAATGTGGGTTCCGTCTCAAACTGCATTTTAAACGAATGCACCGCGAACGCTGTCACATGCACCTCCGCCAAGCAAAAATGTGAGGACCCAAATACAAGCCCCAGCTCTACTGGTGACTGGAAGTGCATCTGTGACGCAGGTGTCGGCGAGGCGGTTGCGATGGCGGCTACCTGTGAGGAGGACGAGTGTCACGACCACATCGTGACATGTCTAGGAGCGGGACAGTCTTGCAACGACCCCAACAAGGATGTGTCCTCGAAAGGTGACTGGACTTGTGATTGCGTAACCCCAGCTACCGGGTCGCAAGTGGCAGGCACTGCCAACTGCACGTTCCCCATGAACGATGAGTGCCAAACACAGAGCATCGTGTGCACCGCACAGTCTCAGCACTGTGTGGACCCGGATCCCAATATCGCTGGAGACTGGCGGTGCGAGTGCGTGACTCCGTCCATTGGACCACCAGTTGTAGGTGGCCCTACTGTGTGCGAGTTAGACGAATGCTCTACTGTGTGTCCTGAGTGTGCAAACACTGGAATGGGCAACGTGTGCACTGGCCACCACCAAACCTGTGTCGACCCTGATACGTCTGCTACATCCCTTGCTGACTGGTCCTGTGCCTGCACAGTGGCCTCGCAGGGGACGCAGACCTTGCTTGGGCCCACCACCTGTGTTGTCGATGAGTGCGCGGGGAACACGCACTGCGATGCTGGGCAGACATGTCTGGACCTTGACACAAGCGCCGAGAGTATTGGTAACTGGCAGTGCACCTGTGACGTGGGTGAAGGTTCCGCCGTGGGCACCACCCCTACTTGCAGTATGTTGACACAGTGCGTGTTCATGATTATATCACAGCTGTCGACGAGTGCATTGCGAACGCCGCAAGTTGCACAGTTGCGAAGCAAGAGTGCAACGACCCTGACCTTACCGTAGCGGGGGACTGGGTGTGCGTCTGCCCGCCCCCGGCGACAGAGACGATGGTTGGTGGGCAAGCCAGTTGTTGTATGTTTTGGTTTCATTCATTCATTCATACAGCCGTGGAGGGAGAGTGCTTGAACCTTGTGTGTTTAATGGCGGGTCAGTCGTGCACAGACCCCAACACGACGATGACGGATGATTGGTTCTGCACTTGTATTGCGCCACAGACGGGATACCCCGCCATTGGTACTCCTGCGGCGTGTGGTATGTTGCTTTAGTAACCATACGACACACAGTGCTCGATGAGTGCACTCATCAATGTTCTACTTGTGCAGACAGTGCACATAGTGCCGGGCATAGTTACGGCAACACGTGTGCGAAGGTGGGGCAGGTGTGTCAACTTCTTAACTTCACGACCCCTTACCACAGCTTTGCAATGATCCTAATAAGGACACGGGATCAACCAGCGACTGGACATGCTCGTGCATTGCACCAGCTGTTGGCACACCAGGAATAGCAGGGCCAGCCACCTGCGGTATGAGAAAAACGCACGACCTCAGCCACCACAGTCCTTGATGAGTGCCTCGACCCGATCAACAACGCGTCGTGCCTAGCGAACCAGAAGTGCATCGACACGAACACAGGAGTCAACTCACTCGGCAATTGGAAATGCGAGTGCCAAGATCCTTGGGCTGGGTCACAAATGAGCGGTGCTGCAAACTGCATCCTCAAGCCGACACCTGTGCCTGACACAGCCGCACCAGACACGTCTGCGCCGAACACAACTGTTCCCGACACGCTTGCTCCTGACACGCCTGCACCAAATACAACAGCACCAGATACACTTGCTCCTGATACGCCTGCACCAAATACTACTGCGCCGGACACGAGTTCCCCTTCTACACCTCAACCCGATACATTAACACCCACTATGTCGCCTTCTACGGTGGCACCCGATACCTTGACCCCTGGTAGCACAGCAGCGCCGACAACTGCACCGGATACTCTGGCACCGGGCACCACTGCTGCACCTACAACTGCTGCACCTACGGTGGCACCCGACACCTTGGCTCCTGGTAGCACGGCTACACCGACAACTGTACCAGATACTCTAGCACCAGGTACCACTGCTACACCAACAACGGCACCTGATACCTTGGCACCAACCGCTGTGCCGACTGCTGTCCCTCCCACTTTGGCTCCGGGTAGTACCGCTGTTCCAACAATGGCACCTGATACCCTAGCACCCGGTACAACTGCTGTGCCGACTATGGCCCCTCCCACTTTAGCCCCAGGTGACACCGCTGCGCCACCAACCGCAGCGCCCACGACCACGGCCCCCCTAACTATGACTCCAGGCAGCACCGCTGTTCCAACAATGGTCCCTCCAACTTTGGCTCCGGGTACCACTGCTGCACCAACGGTGGCACCCGATACCCTGGCACCAGGTACAACCGCAGTGCCCACAATGGTCCCTCCCACCTTGGCTCCGGGCAGCACAGCAACGCCAACTATGGCGCCAGACACAGCATCCCCTGACACAACTGCACCAACAACATTAGTTCCAGGAAGCACTGCTATGCCGACGGGGGTGCCAACAACGGCCCCTGTTACCACTTCTCCCGACACTCTTGCCCCTGGTACGACAGCTGTGCCAACTACTGTACCCTCCACCTTGGCTCCTGGCACAACGGCTGTGCCAACTACTGCACCCTCCACCGTGGCTCCTGGTATGACAGCTGTGCCAACTACTGCACCCTCTACCTTGGCTCCTGGTACAACGGCTGTGCCCACTGCTGTACCATCTACCTTAGCTCCTGGTACGACAGCTGTGCCAACTACTGCACCCTCCACCTTGGCTCCTGGTACAACGGCTGTGCCCACTGCTGTACCATCTACCTTGGCTCCTGGCACGACAGCTGTCCCCACTGCTGCACCCGCTACCTTGGTCCCTGGTACAACGGCTGAACCTACTTCTGTACCGTCTACCTTAGCTCCTGGCACAACAGCGGTCCCCACAACTGCACCCGCTACCTTAGTCCCTGGTACAACAGCTGTGCCTACTGCTGTGCCTCCCACCTTGGTACCAGGTACTACTGCGGTGCCAACTAACGCACCGCCAACACTTGTTCCCGGTACAACTGCTATCCCCACCATCGCACCGACTCTTGCACCAGACACCATGGCCCCACCGACTATTGCACCCACACTCGTGCCTGGCACGACATGGTCCCCGACCACACCTGCACCGCCGGTTGACTGCTCCAGGGCACGTGCTGAGGTAGATTGCGGGAATATGCCGTCTTGCAAGTGGGAGAACAATGCCTGCGGCGCTGCTGTTAAAGAGGAACCCAAGAGCAGCGACAGCGGCAACGACGCGCTGTGGATTGTGCTGATCGCGTTGTTTGCCGTGTGCTGCATCATGATGGCGTTCCTTGCGTACTACAAACACAAGAAGGCCGATGACACACAGAAGGAGAGCATGCAGGAGTTGGACCACAACAGGCAGCTGCTGGAGGCGCAGAACTCGGCTACAGAGGATGCAAAAGCGAAGGAGATGGAGGAGAGGGGCCTCCACGAGAAGGCTGTGGCCATGAAGAATGAGGAGTTGGACAAGATGAGGCGGGAGCTGGAAGAGGAGAAGAATGCGAAGGCTGACCGGGAAGCGGAGCTGGCATTGAAAGAAGCCGAGATGGTGACGAAAGAAGAGGAACACAAAAACCAACTGCTGCAGAGGGAGGAGGATGAAAAGTTGAGGCAGACAGAGCTCTTAAAGACTGTAGGAGGAGGCCACCTCAGCATGAATAGTACACATCAACCTCTGCCCGAAGAGGCAAGCCCTGAGGTGGGGACGGCTATGATGGTAAGCTTGAAAGCCCCTTCTGGAAGAAGGGGGCCTTCTTTGTCTACGCCTGTCCCTGTGCCACCAAGTGCGGATGTAACCCCTACTCAGCCCAGTTATTCCTCGCAGCGCACCTCACGATTTACAGATGACCCCATCTCAATGGCCCCAGCAGGAAGCCCCCTTACCTCCGTGCGTACATAGGGGACAAAAAAGAAATAAGCACGAAAAAAAAAAAAAAAAAAAAAAAAAAAAAAAGGAAGAAAAAAGAGATTTACCCTTTCCTCGTGCCACCCGTAGCTGGCACCCACACTGAAGCTGCAATTCACTTGGCAGTCCATGTCCATGTCCCCGTTCCTTTTTTTTCTCTTTTTTTTTTTTCTTTGAAGTAGTTAGATTTTGTTGTTGTTGTTGTGTTCTTGTTTTATCCTGAATCGGGAGAAAAGCGAAGAGAGGGAATTCTTTGTTTCACTTTTATTAGTTCTCTTCTTTTTATAAACGGGAAAAAAAAAAAAAAAAGAAAACAAGAAACCATCTGTTCTTTTTCTTGGGGGAAACGACATATCCTTTTCTTTTTCTTTTTTTTGCTATGTTATTGCACCTCTGATCGAACCTTTTTCTCTATTGTAGGCGATCCTGTCACATACTGCAGGTTCCCTTCAAAGACATCTTTTTCTTCTTTACGAGCTTCGTTTCTTTTTTGTAAAACATTCTATTTTCCCTTATACTTTTTTTTCTCTCTTTTTTCACTATTTTAGTATTTTTTTCTCTTTTTTTTTTTTTTTTTTTTTATGATGAACAGAAACACTTATTTATCGTAGTAATCAAAAAAAACAAAAAAAAAAAAAAAAAAAAAAAAAAAAAAAAAACAAAAAAGAATGTTTAATTTTGAGCAACGTTGCGGAACACAAAAGAATATCTCTTTGTTAGGGGGAAAACTTGTGGCCGTGTGCGAACGCTACCTGTTCTTTTTTTTCTTCTTCTTTTTTCTTTTTTATAAGCACGTGCTCTGATCGATGTCTAGTGCACCAGGAAGACGCCTGAGGTAACGGTCATCATAAATAGGCTGTAGCGTGAGGCTACCTGAGGGGATTTTCTTTGAAGGTCAGGGAAAGCCCTTTGGAATTTTGTCAGCCCGACACCCCCCCCTCCGAGCAGTATACCATTTAAAAAAAAAAAAAAAGATTTGGCATGTTTGTGTTTTTAACTTTTTTTTTTCCCCCCCCCTGTCTGGCTTCCTCGTTTATATCTGTTTCGTACCCCCCCTTTTTTTTTAATTTCCCCCAAAGTTTGTCAATACCACTTAAAGCGAGGGGCGGGAGGGGGGGGGGGGAAATGGGATGTGGTGTTTCGAAAAAGCGGGAGGTAACGGAGGCAAATCGCATAGAGGTGAAAAGAGGGGGCGAGCGAAGGGGGGAGGAAGGAAGGGACAAGGTCGTAGCTTTCGACAGCAACCCAGACGTTTTTGAAATTAGTAAGAACGACGACGACCCTGAGGGGGAGGAGGCAGAGGCAGAGGTAGAGGTAGACCCAGAAGGAGAAGAAACATCAGAAGAAGGCACGCTGAAAATCGCAGCAGGAGAAGTACTGCTAGGGGACACCGAACCCCAAGCAGCACCTGAACAAATAGATCAAGTAGTGGAAATGCGATCCCCTTCAACAGAGGAACCGGAACCTGGAGATGTGAAACTGACACAAAGCAACACAAAAGCTCCATAAAAACTGGGGGGTTTTTTTTTTTCCCTTTTTTTTTTCAGATTTTTCTCTCTTTTTTTTTTTTTTACAAGAATGAAGGGACATTGGCAACGTGTTTTTACGGGTTTTTATAAAACTTCCGGCACGTGCAAACAGCGGCCAGTTCCCTCTTTTGGTAGACACCTTGTGCTCACAAGCAGGGTAGTCTCCATTTTACTTCCACCACCACACATGACACTATTTTTAAAAAAAAAAAAAAAAAAAAGAAAAAAAACCAAATATATATATGACCACCGACGACAAGTTTCCCTTTTTTATTTCTTTTTATTTTTGTACGTATTATTATCAAGGGGGTGGGAGGGGGGGGGGAAGGGAGAAAAAAAAAAAAAAAAAAAAAAAAAAAAAACGAGGGGAATATATATGTTTATAGCTCGTCTGGGAAAGAAATGTCCACAAATGCTCGCGATTTCCGAACTGCCAAAAAAAAAATAGCGTTGACATTTTAATACAAACGAGCTCATATATATATTTTCTGGGTGCATTGCGGACACTACAGTGATATAAGGGGGGAAAGAACAAAGGAGCCTTTCGGGTACTTCCCGCTTTTGTTGAACGTTGTGCCTTGTAATCTAATATCTGAACTGAACCACCGGTTTTTTTTTTTCCACGAGTGGTGTGTAACAGGGACAATGACTAAGTCCGTGGCACTGAGATCGATGGGTGCATCTACACTAACAAATATTTTAGTTTTTATTTTATTTCCCCGCTCCCTTGTCATTCCATGCTTCGATATTCAAGACACACGCTGCCTGCTTTGGACACACATGGTTTACTCTTCACGTGACCAACCCAATAAAGAACCGAAGGGACCTGCCTGTCTCGGGCTTGTGAAAATGAAGTTTGTTTTTTTTTTTTTTTTTTTTTTTTTTTTTTTTTTTTTTTTTTTGTTTGTTATTAAGAAAATCCTTTTTAAACGCAACATATCTCTGCAGTCTTCAATCCTTAAAAAAGAAATATCGAGATTCCTTTTTAAATTGTCCCTTTTTTTTTTTTTTTTTTTTTTTTTTCCTTCTTCTTTTTTCTTTATGTTTGTGATCCCCCACCCCGCACGGAAAGGATTGAAAAAATACTTTAAAAAAAAAAAAAAAAGAAAAAATGAGAGGGAATAAAAGAAAGTGCCGACGGTCTTTCTTTTCGGCGCCCGGGAATATGGATTTTTTTTTTTCCCCTCCTCAGCCGAGACCTTCATACAGATTTTTCAAAAAAAAAAAAAAAGAAAATACCTTTCTTGCCGGGAATGCTTTGGTTACGGCGACTTTAGAGCATGCATCATCCAGCATGATTTTTTTCCCTCTATTCCCTCTTGGGTTGCTTCCAAAAATGTGCAGAGAAAGGGGGGTGTGCTGCTTTTCCTGCCAATGCTGACGGCACTTGGCAACGACAGGAGATCACTTTTCTCCTCGAGCCAAACAGCCCTCTGCCGTCCATCTCATCGCGACAAACAGCCACCGCAGGCACCAGACAGCAACCGCAGAACGGTGACCGATTAGTGTGAATTTTTCTATTTGAACAGCGAGCACACTGAAACTTTATCGATTTTTTTTTTTTTTTTTTTTTTTTTTTTTTTTTTTTTTTTAGCTACGCTCCTGCTCTTCCCCACCTTTCAACTCCATTTTTTTTTTCCTTTTTTTTTTTTTACTCTGCTATTTCTCGCATGTAATGACTGAGAATTCTGATGAGGGGAGAGACAACAGCGAAAGAAAGAAAGGGTGGGAAGAAAAGGTCTTACTGTGTCATGCATCGCACATTGACATATGACCGACCTGGGAAACTTTTGTCCTACTGCCCTGCCCATTGTAAATGACTTTTTTCACCTGTCCCATGCCAATTGAGGCGTTAGGGCCTTTTTTTTCTTTTCTTTTCTTTTTTTTTTTTTTTTTTTTTTTGCTGGAACAAGTAAACAAACTTTGAAAAGAATTAAAGTATTGGAAAAAAAAGAAGAAAAAAAAAGGAAAAGAAAAAAGTAGAGAGGCAGCTTGTCTGTTTTATCCCTGAAAACAGCTTGCAAACAATCAGCCGACTCTTTCCCCCCCCCCTTTTTTTTCCCCCTTCTTCGACAACCGGCCCAGACCTAGCGATCTATGAATAAAAAGACTTTAAAAAAAAACCTTTCTCTGTGTGTATTTTTCCCTCCCCCTTTTTTTCTTCCATTCTGTGTCCGTTTAGTCACCCCCTCCCCCCGTTTCATTCATTCTTTTTTTTTTCTCATTTTCCTCATTCTTTTTGTCCGTTTGTCTTCTCACACAAAATAGGAAATACTTGTCCTTTACATAACTTTAAGAAAAGAAAGAAAATGAAGGCCGCGCTTGCCCTGCTTGCTGGAGTGTGTGCTGTGTCGGGGTACGACGGTGAGAGGGTGATGACGTTCCCTGCTGCGACAGGGGTTGCGACGGTGGACCTGAAGTGGAACTGGGAGCCGCCTGTGGTGCACACCTACGTGACTGTGAACACGACAGCGAACCAGGAGCTGATGTGGTTCTCGCTGGGGTACAACGGGGTGAACGGGATGATGGTGGGAGGGGACTACGTGATGGGGTACATCACCCCGTCTGGGGAGACCTGTGTGAGGCCCCTGTCGTGCGTGGGGAGCCCGCCCCCGAACAGCGCGCCGAAGCTCGAGATCAGCAACACACACTTCTCCGCAGCAGGCGCCGCTTACACGCTCTCCTTCACCCGCCCCATCGCGAGCGGCTACAACCCCCTCGTCGCTGGGCAGCCCGTCCACATGCTGTACGCCACAGCCACCGCAAACCCCGCCAACGCCCCCAAGAACTGCACCTCCGACTTCGACTTCGGGATGGTCCACAACTTCTTCAAGAGCAACTCTACCTCCATTACCTTCTCAGGGTAGATAGTTGGAAGAAGGAAAAAAAAAAAAAGAACCAATACAAAATGATAAAAAAAAAAAAAAAGAAAAATGTGGCGGGGAGGAGAAATAATAAAAACATCCCCTCCCAATCAAATTTTCCTTTTTTTTCTTCCTCCCACCCTCGTGTAAAAAAAAAAAAAAAAAAAAAAGAAACTTCCCATGTTTTACAGAGGCTTTTCCCAGAATTGGAAGGGGCAGAACAGGAAGTGGAGAGGAGGGCAGACATGACTTCGGCACAGAAATTGACCATGTGGGGAGTGGTTGGTGTAGGCTACCCTGAATGGAGCTTCACTCACAACCCGTACCCAGACATTCATCGTGTTTCTTAACTTGTTTTTCTTCTTCTTCTTCTTCTTCTTCTTCTTCTTCTTCTTCTTCTTCTTCTTTTGAAACATGTGCCGCTTGTCAGTCATCCCTCCACCCCTACCTTTCACCATGTCTTTGTTTCTTGATTGAAGACATAATGCTACCCTTTACTCTTTTCCATATCCCTTCCTCTCTCTTCCCCAACTAGGGCGTAGGCAAGAAAAAGGGGGGGTACAAGAACGATTACTTTTCAATTTCGACTAAGCAAAAGAAAAGGGGGAAACAAAACTATTAAAAAAAAAGGTACGATGGGGAAAAAAAAAGAAAAGAAAGAGAAAGAGCTTTTTATCGATAGGGTGTGTGGCCACTGCCCCCGCCTTGAAAAATTTGATTCATCATCTTCTTGTGTTGTGTGGACTTTCTTTTCTCTCCCTCACCTTCTTTTTTGTTTTTTCTTGTTGCTCCCACCCCACCCTTCACAAAAAGAAATCCGTATCTCTCCCACCCTTCCCAATTCCAGCATCATTAAAGGCACCACGTAACATGGCCGTGACACGTGATATAAGCGATGACCTTGGAAAAGGCAACCTCTTAGCTGGGTTTTTCAAAGCACTATGGTCGCGGCCTGCCAACACACAGGCCCTGGAAGTGAACATCCCACACACCGTGGTCTTCAGGTTCACAAAGCCGGTCGAGTGGTACTTCACATCGAAACAGCAGAACAGCGTGAAAAAAAAAACAAAAAAGCGACTGTACATGCAACAGGTGTCCCAAGAGATGGGTAAGTCCCACCTCACCAACAACAACAACAACAACAACAACACGCCCGTTGCATTCTACCAATCCCTGTCCACCCGGGGCATAGAAACCCTGTGGCTGAACAATGAGCGTGATGTGTGCACTTTCAGATTGGGGATATCCAACGGAGAAGGAATCTTACAACAACACATTATATCGAAGAAGAACCTGGGCCGTCCTGCCGTGAACAGTGTGTACCAGGTGACGTTGTGCTGCGGGAGGGTCACCATAGAACACACCACAAACCGGCACCTTGCTGAAGACCAGTCCACTTCCATCAGCGATAGGTACGACGATGGGAAGGCGCTCATCTCCACAGTTGTCCCGAACAACTCCCGGAAGAACATTTCTGCCGTCGTCGAGCGGATCTCCAACCACCTCTCTGCTTTGTACTGCTGCAAGGTGTCAAACCTCGTTTTACGCTGCAAAATAGATAGATTTAATACAATCTGGGTTCTATCATGCTCCGCACTGCGTGCTGTCTCTCAAGACGGAACTGCAGTGTGCATCAGCCTGACAGGAATCAGAAAGAGCACTCAAAAAGAAAGACGAGCTGTTCTTCTACCGTCATCAGAGGAACTTGAATGCCGACTGTGCCAGAAGGTGAAGCACAAGAGTGAAATGGGAACCGTCAAGCGAAAAGTAGCCCTGTTCTCCCTGCACGTGTTGGAGCACTTTTCCTCAGCTGAGACTGCCAATATAGATTTCAACGAGAAGCTGTTGTGGGGACACCAACCACAAGATGCCGTTCCAAGGTGTATATCTGTCCTCTACCCTGATATGACACCATCAGAGTTTAGTCTCATCAAAGGGACGTCGTGGATGGAGGGCTGTGTGAATTGTTGTTATGACTGCATCACGCAGCTTATCTACGTCACGTCCTCTATCAAGGTGGACACGGACGGGGGCATCACGAAGCCCTTCGCAGCGAGGCCCCTTCCTGCAATCGCGAACCCTCCCCGGTTGCCCTCACCTTGTCCTACCCCTGCCGCGTCGGTCCGTCCGGTGTCGGAGTTCTCGCAAGGCATTTCATCGGAGGCTTACTCGCGAGCGCTGTAAAAATGTCCGCGGATACCTGCAGAGCGGAGCATGCTTTTGCTCTGAGTTCTTTTGTTGAAAAAAAAGGAGGGTGCTCACAGAGACTTCTTTTAACTTATATATATATTTTTTTTTTTTCTTCTTTTTTTTTTTTTATCTTGTTCCAGACTCTTCCGGGTTTGGAAGGAATAGATGCAGCTTTTTTTTTTTTTATTCGACTGTTTTAGTTTCGCTGTGTTCACTGCCATGGGTCATCTCTAAGGGAAAACATGAGCATGCAGCCGGAGCTGTCGGCAGAGGGCTTTCGCCGGGCGCTAGACAGCCTTCGGCAGGATTTGGCCTCACTTGAGAGCGAGGAGGAGGTGGAAGCGATGGTGGGGAGTGTGACTGCTGACCAGGCCTGTGGTCTGTGGCAAGACTTAGAGCGCAAGGTACAAGCACGGCTGTCAAGCATTCTGAACGAGCGTGATCAGCGCTCCGACCCGCACCTGCAGGTCACGCACTACCAGCAGCAACAGCATTTCAGGAAAGCCACCCCCCCGAGCCCCACGGGTTACAGGCGATAGGAAGAGACAGACAAGGATGGAAAAAGAATAGAAAAAATAGTCCGTTTAGATGTTTTTTGTTTTTATTTAACTTCTAGAAGAAGAAAAGAAGAAGAAAAAAAGTTAGTTAGAGTATTGATTTTTTTTTTCCTCCGGAAGACTGCCCCGTTTAAAAAAAAAAAAGAAAAGACAACATTCAAAAAGAAAGGCGGGAAGAAGAAAAAAAAAAAAAAACTCGAGAGAAAAAAAAATAATAATGCAAACAAGGTATATCCCGAGGGGGTGGCAAAAAAAAAAAAAAGAAAAAAAAACCTCCAAACAGCCCGCCGCTTCCCGTCAATGTAAGGCCCGTGGACCAGTCCGAATTGAACAGGGTATACCAAGTTTTTTTTTCCACCCCTCCAAAACACTTTTTTTTTTCCCCACAGAGCATTGGGACTCCCCCTATGCCTCCCGTAGAGACAGAAAGTTGCGACGACGAACTCGAGATTCCTCCTGAAGCCGCAACGACAGAGAAGGAACTGGGCTCCCCTATAATCACAGTGGAAGGGCTGTCCAAGCACTACAAGATTGAAGGTAGAGAAGACGCTGTTATCGCTCTAAGGAATGCAGACATGAGGGACGACATGGAGGGTGCCTTCAGGAGCGTGAGGGAAGGGGAATTCCTCATGATCAGAGGACCATCAGGCGGCGGCAAGACAACTCTGTTAAACCTGATCGGCACCCTAGACAAGCCCACCTCCGGTAAAATCATGATCCTAGGCGAAGAGGTTAACGAGAAGTCAACAGACGGGTTTCTGTCCAAGCTTCGCCTGGAAAAAATAGGTTTCGTGTTTCAAAGTTTCAACTTGCTCTCAACAATGTCAGCAATAGAGAATGTAGAGCTACCTATGACGCTTAAGGGTGACCTTAGCACAAAGGAAGTTAGACACCGTGCTAAGATGCTCCTCAGAATGGTGGGTTTGCGAGACCGTGGGATGCACCTTCCATCCGAACTCTCAGGTGGTGAGCAGCAGCGTGTTACCATTGCAAGAGCCTTGGCCAACAACCCTTCCATTCTCCTTCTCGACGAACCTACAGGAGACCTTGACACAACGAATACTGTGGAAATCATGGATCTTCTCCTGCAGATTAACCTGGATGCCAAGACAACGTGTATCATGGTTACTCACAACAAGGATGTTGAGTGCTATGCCGACAGAATTCTTTACGTGCAGGACGGGCAGTTCAAGAAGCAAGTTTACAACACGCAGCAGTCCCGGCTTTACCTTCCCCACTACTTGAAGTACCTTGCCGCAATAGCCGGAGACGAGAATGGTGTTGGGCTTTGAGAGGTGGTGGGAAAAAAAAAGTTTTTTTTTTTGTTTTCTTTGGTGGGGCGGGAAAACTGGAAGGCGTACACTATAAAAATGTTTTTTTTTTTTTTTTTAAAAAGATTTTTCTTTTTTTCTTTTTTTTTGTATCTCCGAATCTCGTTGAGGGAAAACGTGGGAAACGGAAAAAAAAAAAAAAAAAAAGAGAGCGGAGAAAAAAAAAAGAAAAGAAAAGTTTTTTTGTGGCGGTAGTCTCGGAAAAGGTGCAGTTTTTGCACGCTCTGTTGGGGTGCCGTGCTTATACAAAGGGGGAGAGAGAAAGAAGAAAAGAAATGGATAGGCGGCACTTTGCCGACCTTCTCAGTTGGTGGGTAATTTTTTTTTTGTTTGTTTTTTTTGTGGCTTTGAACAAAAAAAAAAAAAGAAAAAAAGATAGTCAATATAGATGAAATGAAATTGTTGTTGCTAAAGAAAAAAAAGTAGTGGGTAGAGACCCCCCCCCCCCCGGCTGTGCACAAACAATAATCGACTGTGCTCTTCCCTCTTTTTTTTTTCCTCCTCTTTTTGCTGCTGTTGTTGGTAACACGCTCTGCCGCTGGATATCTTAATTATTATTACAATTTCATTTTTTGGGTAGTTGTTGCCCTATCATAAGTAAGTCATTATTATTATTACGCCATTGGTGGGGAACGATAAAGTTTTTTTTTTTTTTTTTTTTTTTTTTTTTTTTTTTTTTGCTACCTCAACTCCCCCCATTTCTTTTTTTTTTGTCTTAATTTTTCCAGTCTTTTTTTCTCCTTCTCTCTTCCCTTCTCCCCTGAAAGACAAAGGGTGAATTTGAAAAAAGGAAAGAAAAAAAGGAGGGAGGAAGAGGGGGGGGTAAAAGGAAAGGAGATATGATTTCCTTTGTTTTTTTTTTCTCTACCT
The DNA here is from genome assembly GCA_964019335.1 of Diplonema japonicum. Lineage (NCBI taxonomy): Eukaryota > Euglenozoa > Diplonemea > Diplonemida > Diplonemidae > Diplonema > Diplonema japonicum. The sequence continues at coordinate 102,335 of OZ025718.1, read as the reverse complement.
TCCTTTTCGTATTCTTCTTTGTATTCGAACCCCCCTCTCCCTTATTTCCTTCCTTTTCACTCTTAGTTGGAAAAAAAAAAAAAAAAAGAGAATTTCTCGTCTGAAAATTGGGTGCTGGCTTGCACTGAGCACCACTACCGTGTGCCTCAATGTGCTCATAAAAACAATTACATTTTACCCCCCTTTTTTTTTCTCTTTTCTCCCTCCGTTTTTCCCTTACGTCACGGGGTTTCATGCCTTGTTTCTCCGTTGCCTTCCCCCCCCCTTTTTTTTCTTTCCCCTCCTCCCCCCCTTTTTTTTCCCTTGATCTAACCTCGTCCTCTGTCTCCCTGTTCGCCTAGGCTCGCACCCTTTTTTTCTTCTTATTTTCTGTACGATTTTTATTCTCGTCCCCCAGATCCCCCCCGTTTCATAACCCCATTTTTTTTTTTTTTTTTTTTTTTTTTCCCGGTAAACTAAACACCATTTTAAAAAAAAAGGGGGGGAGAATTATATTGGAAAAAAAAAGAAAAAAAAAAGAAAAAAATGCAACAAGATGATGTTGACATGAGCGACTCGGACATATCAGAGGAGGTGATGAACACAATTGGAGGGCAGAGTGTGCAAGGGTACGTGTCGGGGTTGTTCAGCAATGTGATTACGGGTCTTCAAAGGGCGAACGGACTGCCTCAGGGGGATGACTACGAATTCTACGAGAGCTTCAGGAGCTTTCCAAAGGTGATGAATGAGTACAGCGCCAACCTGTCGAAAATGTTGGGGAAGGTGAGCGAGACCTACTCGCGGGGGAACGTAGCGAAGTGGAAGACAGACGAAGAGCTTCGTGAGCTTGTGGATGATTTACTTGAAGGTATTGATGACGACCTCGACAGCATCAAGGCAGAGGCAACCGCGAAAAAAATGTCCGCTGAAGAAAAAATTCGCAAGAAGCAATTGATGAAGGCCGTGCAGGCTGTCCGCCCGCAAAACAATTTCAAAGTGAAGCCCGACAATACGACTGCACCCTTCCGACCGTTTGTCCACTTAACCTCCACAAACATTGAGTACTCGGAACCGGGAACTCACCCGTTTGAAAAACAAATTAAATCGTTCAAGTTGAAACCTTGGCAGCTCAACGCACCCGAGCAAACAACCCCTGTGTTTTCGCTTCCCGAGGATGTTCCATGTGCTTATGTTGATAAACCCAAACAGTTAGACAACCTTTCAAAGCTTCTTCTTAAGGAGAAGGAGTTCGCGGTTGATCTGGAGCACCACTCGATGCACTCTTTCCAGGGTTTCGTCTGCCTGATGCAGATCTCCACCAGAGAGCAGGACTTCATCATCGATGCGCTGGAACTTCGCTCCCACATGTGGAAACTGCAGACGTCCTTCGCCAACGAGAACATCATGAAGGTGCTGCACGGCGCGTCATCGGACATCGAATGGCTGCAAAGGGACTTCGGTATTTACATTGTGAACATGTTTGACACTGGCGCTGCTGCGCAGCAATTGGCAATCCCGCACGGGTTGGTATGTTTTTATACACAGAGAGAAGCGGGAGGAAAAAGAAAAAAAAATACAATTAGGGGAAGACACTCGGGCACTACGGGATCACCGTCGACAAGAAGTACCAGACCGCCGACTGGAGGCAGCGCCCCCTTACCTCCGACATGCTCAAGTACGCGAGGCTCGACACGCATTATCTCCTCCCCCTCGCCGACCACCTCAGGATAAACCTGATGTCCCAGGGTGCAAGAGGTTTGCTAGAAGAAAACGAAAACCAAACGATGAGTAAATGAAATACAGGCGGCATCCAGAACCCCCTTAAGCATGTGTTCAGCGAGTCAAACGCGTTGTGTTTGAGGAAGTACGTGAAGCCCTCTCTCGAGGTGTGATTTTTTTTTTTTTTTTTTGTGTGTCAAATTTCTTTTTTGCGCAGGATGACGAGATGCGGCTGATGGGGAAGATCGACGAGGGCACGCGTAAGAGGCACGCGACTGCCCTGAAGAGCGTGCTTAGGTGGCGCGACGAGACGGCGCGAAAAGAGGATGAAAGCTATGCCGCGGTGCTTCACAGCGCAACGTGCATCTCGCTGGCTCAGGAACTGGCGGGCATCGACATTAGCAAAGCGGTATGGTGTTGAATAAATAAAAAAAAGAATAACTGCACACAACACCACACAGAGCATTTGCAAACTGTTCACTCCGACACCCAGGATGCTGCAAAAGCACGTTGGGAGACTGCTTCAAGTGTTGGAGGAAGATTCTATTTCAGGGCAGGTTTGTCATCTGCAAAAAGAAAAAAACGAAAAAGCGATTTTTTATTTTCACCCATCACAGGCGACGCAAGCTGGCAAAACTGTTGCGAAGGAAGACAAGGTGGGGCAAAGCCAAGCGGTGGCAAAAGCAACTGCAGAGGCTGGTTGGGTATGCTCTCGTTTTCTGATTTCTTCACACACTTACCTCAGGAGGTCAAGGAGAGCGCTGGCGACTTGTGGCATCTGGACACGGACGACACCATCGTAAAGGTCTTGCGTTCCGACCCCTCCAAGCTGCACGAGGCCATCAGGCCACACGTCGAGAAGACGACCGATAAGCGTGAAAACGTCATCGAACACTTCAAGACCCACCGCAACGAGGTCTTGAAGCAGCAGGCTGAGAAGCCCCAGCCTGTGATCCCTGTGACGCAGCCCGCCAGACAGCCCACAGGCCTCGCCCCACACATCGTCCCGCAGCAGGGCAGCCTTGGTGGCGGCGATATTATCAATTTCAGTGCAAACACAACGACCCGTAAACATGCTGCCCAGAAGGCCACCTCCCTCAGGGACCGCGACCGGGAAGACAAGAAAAAAAGGCAGGCGTCTGTTTCAGGTGACAAGAAAGCTAAGCTTCCCCACCTTGAGCCCACCCAGCTGCAGGAGAACACCACCAACGACGTGTTCCTGAGGAACATCGGGTGGGAGGTCGTTGCTGGGGACGAACCTAACTCGAAACCCCCTACGTGGAAGAAACCGGCGAAGGGGAAGAACCAGGCACAGCAGCAAGCTGCGGTTCACCACCAGAACTTCCCGCAGCAGTACCATGGACACCAACAACTGCATGTCCCACCGCAGCAGCAGCAGCAGCAGCACTATGCGCCCCAACAGCAGCAACAGCAGTACCCTACTTACTTGCAGCATTGGCACTTCCAGCAGACTAACCCTCAGCTCCAAAACACTCAGTTCCTGCAGCCCTACCCCGCCCCGTCTCCCACCTACCCAGTCCCTCATAGTGAGGGGCCGTTTCAGCCCAGGCGCATGCAGTTGCAGTGACGTGGCCTAGCCCTATAGAATACCTGTAGAGCCCTACCTTTAATCATGCATTTTCTACTTGCCCGTGCTCCCCCTACCCAGTCATCTTATGTCATATCAGTGTTTATTGTTTCCCCCCCTCCGACATCCCGTAGAAACATGCAGGTTACACAATAGAATGCATGAGTCTCTTAAAACTGTTGTTGGGTGAGCAACAACAGCAGCTCTCAAGGAAGCAACTTTGTGTGGAATCCAAAGCGGGAGGCTGTGAAGACAATGCTTGGGAAGGGTGGGTGGCTAGAGACGTGGTGTGTATTTCTTTTTTTTTTTGACCCCCCTTTTTTTTTGTAATTTCTCGTTCTCTTTTTTTTCTTTCTTTCTCTTTTTGTAATCATGGCTTAAGGACTCCTCCTAACACGAACAACCATAACGATGGTCAAGAGGGTAAGGGAGCCGGAGAAGGAAAAGAGCGCAAAGAAGGTAGCGTTCTCGGAGGAGACACCTGACGTAGCAAAGGAAGAGGCAGAGGCAGCACAGCCGGAGATTGATGTGATTGCAGCAAAGCAGAAGCGCCGTGATGTCGTTCTGGAGGGGGCAGAGACAAAGCTAGGAGTAGGCACACGCAAGGCAGAAGAGGGAATCGGTGGGAACGAAAAGACGAACGCTGATAAATATCAAGAAGAGATGGGGCACATGATGACCGGGTTCAACACCCGCGAGGAACGACAGGAGGGCGACTTCACTGACGAAGGGACCTACCAGCTAACAATGAAACGAGACCCGTGGTTGTTCCAGCTCGATCAAAAGCAAGAAAGCCGTGGGGGGCAAGTGACATCTGAAGGGATGTTTGTCAAAAACATCGAAACTAAGAGCGCCAAGAAAGAAGACGCCCCGATCCCTGCCACCACTGCACTCATGAATGTCCTGAGACACCTTGAAGACGGTGAAACAGTGAACAACGCAGTCAAGCGGCTTGGCAAGGCGCATGACAGCAAGAAGAAAGCTGCCGCAGTATGCAAAAAAAAAAAAGAAAATGAGAGAAAATTCTGATCAACCACAGGACTCTCCCCTGACGCTAGTCATCAACGGCGCTGCACAAATGGTGGCGGAAGGCGAGTACAGCTTCTACACAAACACAAAGAGGCAGGTCGCCGCCTTCCTCACTGAAAAGCTTGAAGAAAAGTACCCCACCACACAGTGGAACATCAAGTGGAACGGGAAGGAAGAAGTACATGGTCCCTTCGGAATCAGCCAAATCTACGCCTGGTACGCCGCCAACTACCTTACAGCAGCATCTGTTTCTGTCATCGGGGAGAACAGCGAGCATGACTGGGTGGAGGGCACCTCGTTCAGCCTGTGAGGCGTGGATAGCGTGCTTTTCTATTAAAGTGTACAAGGAACTAGCCTTTATCTTTGTCTATTATTTTCCCCTCCCCTCCCCCTCTTTTTTTTCTTCTTATGACCCACCCACAGGCTCCGCGTGCCGTGACACAGAGAAAGCCCGTGTTTCAACCGCAGCCTCCGCTCCCGCAACAGGTGTGTGTGAAACTTGAGGACTATGGGTACGTCCGCCCGCTGGTTGGGATCCGGGTGCGAGGGGAGACAGATGGACCTGGTGGCAGATGGGTAATTGATGGTGGCTGCAGTCACTCACTGGTGAAGAAGAATTCAATGGAGAAAATATACAAGTGGCCCAAGGCACGGATCGTAGAGAGGGACATGGGGTACGCCACAGAGACGAAGAAGGAAGCCTTCGACTGTGTTGCCACAGGAGGCATTGGGTATACAGTGGCTCCGAATGGTGGACAACAACAGGTCCCTCTCCCTAAAGAGCTCCGTGTTGTAACCAAAGCGAAGTTGTTACCAAATGTGCATGGTGTGCTTGGGGCGGACTTTTTGATGCAGTTCAAGGCAGTACTATTTGGGTGGCAGCAGTCTGAGCTTCGGCTTCTTGAGAAGGGCGAGCCGCACACATGGATGCTTGCTCACGGGGTGGCCAACAGGATTCATCTCGCGAACCATTTTAAGGGGCTCTTGTTCGTTCCGTGTGTCGTGTCGAGAGGTGCTCGGTCAAAGGAAGTTATGGCCATGCTTGACATGGGCAGCACTGTGTCCGTCATTCCTCCTGACCTTGCGGAATTCTTAGGTTGCAGCTCCTCAAGCAGACCACGCTGCCTCTCGGCCTCCAACGGGACGACACAAGAAGCTGGTTCCTACACATCTGCCTCTCTTGCCTTTCCCTCCGAGCCTTCTACCACCATCGCCCTCGACATCCCGTTCCAAGTGAGCAATCTCTCGATGCTCCGCCACCATAAACGGCGTTTGAAGGGGAGCGGCCCAGTGATTCTAGTAGGGCTGCCTGCGTTGCGTTCAATGGGAACCCTTGGGTACTGCGCAAATGAAAGAGCTTGCTGGTGGCGCACAGGGGAGTGATGAGGTGTACATATATTTTTTGTTCCCATAGTTTTGCAACAAGCAATCACCCCATCACAGTCATGTCCCGATGACTCTGTTTTTTGGGAAGGAAAGGTCGGGGAGTTTTGATGGCCTAGGCGAGAGCATCGCGAGGGGCGTGCGGGAGGAAGTTGACGACGATGCCGACGAGGTGATGTACGACAGCTGCTGCGAGTCGCAGGGCGGAGAAACAGAAATGGAGAACGAGCCGTATGACGACACGAAGTGGCTCGAGGGGGCACCGCAGAAGGCCATCGCACAGTCCATGGGTGTGATACAACAGTGTTGGAGCCAGAATGTGATGTTGGCAGAACTCCTCACCGAGTCAGAGGTGAAGAGAGAGCTGATGGAGCACGCAGAGATCCTTGCCACCGTCACTCCTCTGAGCATCATCAGCGCTTTGAAAGGTAAAACTTATGATGAACTTCTCTCAGGTGTTCTTGACTCGACCTCTGCCACTACAGGCTACATCAAGGGTCTGGCGTGTCTGTGCGTAGGCACTGAGTGCAAGACTTCGACAGAGTGGAAAGACACTTGCTGCTCTCTCGCAGAGCAGGGTGCCGTCGCGTTGCTCCTGCAAGTCTACAGCATCCTCGCTTCGGTACTGCTCCAGGATGCGCAGCTTGACGAAGCCAACCCCACGCCGAGCCCCCTGGGGTCCACCCTGCGTGCTGTTGTGAACGGTATCGCAGCCATTTTGATAGGGACAGGTGCAGGGCACCCTATCAAGGAGAACAAGCAATGTCCAATGACCAATTTGATCACTTCCCAGATATACAAGCACGACAAGAACCGCAGCACAGACATCTTGACCGAGACGTTCGTCTTGATACGAGACGCGCCTGGCATGGCGCACAACCTGCCTGGCAAGAAGCTTGTGATCCTCGCACATCTTCTGATCAGCGCCATGTGCGGTGGGGTAGACTTGAAGCCTGCTGTGTGGAAGGACGAAACGCACACTACCAGCAACAGGTGGGTCGGTGACGGTGTTGTCGAGCAGTACATAAGGTCCATTGTCCAGTCAGGGCAGACAAATAAAAGGTTCGCCTTCATCAGCCCAGATCTCCTACGGGCCTGCCATTACTATTTCTATCAAGAAGCTTTGAAGATGTTAAACGACAGCGTTACACCTAACACTACATCGCTGGCGGGAAATGCACCCGTCAAGTTCAAAGGGCTGCCCCTCCCTGTGAGGGAGTCGTTGGCGGTGTTCGGTGTGAACCTGGCTGAGTCCGCAGTGAAGAGACGAGACGCGACTGTGATGCGTCCCGTGAAGCTCTTCAAAGATGAGCACCCGATGAGGATGCCGCCCCTTGACGACACTTCCGAGGCACCGTCGTTGAGCAACCTGGTATGTTGTGTAATGTATGACATTTTTCAACACATCAACAGTCGATACCCGACCCGCGTGAGGTGCCCTCGCTCTCCGCCGAGTACCCCCCTAGCTTCGATAAGCACCTTCAGCCTGAAGATATGCTTTCAATCGGCACCCCTGACCCCGTGTCTTGGTATTCCCTCAAAGGGACGGCTCACGCGAAGGCAGAGGAGCTAGATGTGGACCACCCCGCGGAGCTGTTGTTCAGGAGCTTGTGCCCGGTGTTGCCCGGCGTGGTGGTTGGGGTGTTCAAGTTGTTTCTCGCATCGCTGCCGGGAGAGGGAGAAGCTGCCAAGAGCGCTACGGGACATGAATGCGGGTCATACGGCATTACCTCCACACATGAGGCCACACGACATAGAAATATTATGATCAAGTGCGTCACGGGCTTACTGCTGCACGTTATCAAGGTCCTGACGGAGTACTCCCCTATAAAGGCGGAGGTCGTATTGAAAACAATGGCCGACTCGAACGGTCTGCTGCTGCTATTGAAGTACCTCCACCAGAACAGTGTGTTCCTCCTGACTGGGGTGGAGGGTGTGGGGGAAACAGGATGGGACGAAGCGATTGAACAGCCTTGCCCCCTACCGGTACACGATGGCATACACGTCCCGTGGACAGCCGAGCCAGGCTTGGAAGCATCTCTGCCCACCTGCATTCGAACCCTCGTTAACCTTGACGCTGACATACAAGGCGTTATACAGTGTGACGCGAGGAACCTGGTATGCCGGAGAAAATAATCTTTTGCATTTGAAGTGTTTTTCTGACACGTCGCAAAAAAAGAAAAAGAAATGTACACTTCCCCTTGCAGCTGACGTGCACGAACGTCTTGCATTTGATACGCAAGCTGATAAAGAAGCACCCAAGCCGGCTGGCCTTGATGCTTTTCTACAAGGTACGCTTTCCTTTTTTTTTTGCTGTACATCAAACACGACAGATGCACATCTTGCTCCGGAGGAAGCTCAGGATCATCCACCCCTTGATGACCCTCTACGGCGTGAAGCTGCTGGCTGAGCTGAACCCGCACATGGGCAGGAAGTGGAGAACGCAGAACACGAAGGCCCTAAGCCAGCTGTATCGTTACTTAGAGCCGACTATCCCGGACACGTGCGCTGCGACCAACGCGTCAATTGACGCACACGACACGTCAACAGAGCTGCCTGTCCCCCAAGAACAGTGCGATGCTGAGGTGTACCAGCAGAAGGTTGTAGAGGAGTACACGAATATGGACTACCCTGCCTTTAGGCCGGCAGTGTAGATTCGCTGTATTTACTTTCTTTTTTTCTTTTTTTTTGTTCCCATTAGAAAAGGCGGGGGAAAGAAGAAAGGAGAACAAAAAAAAAGGGAAAAAAAAAGGGGGGGAAATGCTACGCCTGTCGCCCCGGCTCTTGAAGAATGTTATGATAGTGGAGTCCCCGTCCAAGGCAAAGTCGATCCAGGGTTATCTCGATGATTCATGGCTGGTGATGGCGTCTAGGGGGCATGTTGTGGAGTTGATGAATATTGACCCGGTGAACATGACGGGGATGTGGCAATTCACAGAAGGGAAGGAGGCCTTGCTGCAAAAGGTGATTGAATTTAGCAGGAAAGGGAAGGATAATATTTTTCTCGCGACCGACCCCGACAGGGAGGGCGAGCTTATAGCGAACGACATCAACGACTATCTTCTCAAGCACAAGATCGACACGGCTCAGCGGGTCTTCTTCAATGAGGTCACAAAGGCTGCCGTTCATGAAGCAATGGAATCACCAGGACCCCTGAACGCCAACCTCATCGAAGCAGGTAACGCACGTCGTATCATAGACTGGTACTTCGGCATTGGTGCGTCAAAAAAACTCCGAAACTCCACGAAAAATGTCGCAAGATCCGCAGGGCGTGTACAGTCCCCCGCCCTATCGATTATTCGAGACAGGGAAGACGAAATCGCCAACTTCGCCAAAGCAAGCTACTTCGTGGTGAAAGCCAAGATGATGTTGAACAAGAAGCCCGTTGTGATCAACCTTACTCTTGGAAAGAGGCTCATGGAAGAGGATTGTGAAAACATCAAGAAGGTACTAAACGGCGGGGCCACCTTCAAGATCGAAGCGTCCGTCAAGGAGATTCAAAACAGCCCCCCGCACTACCTAGACACGGCTTCGTGTTTAAAAGAGTGCAGCAAAGCAACGAAGCTCCCCGTTGCGAAAGTATCCAAAGCGCTGCAGAAGCTTTTCGAGATAGGGGCTATCACATACATCCGTACGGACAGCACGACCATTTCACATGATGCTTGGTGTAACATACAGGAGTACGTGAAGGCAAAATATGGCCCAGAGTACACACAATCTTCCAAGCGAAAGAAGAACAAAAAGACGCTACACGCTCAGGAGGCACACGAGGCGATCAGACCAACGAATATCCACGCCGAGAAGGTCACCGGCGACACCGAAGTGCAAAGCGTGTACGAGTGCATCAGGCTCCGGACATTGGAGGCGTCGATGCCCGCGCCTCTATTCTCTCAGCAGCAGGTTACCTTAACAGGACCACTAATCGACGATGTGCCGCTCATGGCAAAGCTCTTCAAGAAGGTGGTCATACACAACGGAAGCAGTGTGATGGGACGCAAAATCGCAAATGAAAGGCACCTCGTCGTGGAAAACGATACCGTGAAGGTCACTTACGATTCATGCGCTGTAACGACAACCAAGCCTCCCACACTTCTAGGCCCCGTCGATGTTATTGAAAAGATGAAATCGCTTGGAATCGGGAGGCCCTCTACCTATGCCTCGATTCTCGAGACACTCGAAGGCCGCACCTATGTGGAGCTTTCAAAGAGCGGCTTGAAGAGCACGGAACTAGGCAAAACTGCGAATGAGATCATCAAAACGATTTTCCCCGACTGGGTGGATTACGGTTTCTCTTCTGCGCTAGAGAAGGACCTGGACGCCATTGCACGCGGGGATCTGAAGAAAATGGACTTTTTGACTGATTTCAAGAAAAAGCTTAACGAGCCGCTCAGCGGCGAGCCTTATAAGAAGAAGTTTATCGTATGTGTTTTTTTTTTTTTTTTTTTTTTTTTTTTTTCAAGAAGAAGAGGAGGGGAATATTTAGCTTGGTATTGATTTCAGTTCAAGACTGAAAGGAAACGCTTGACGGCGTAACTTGGGGGGTTGGGGGGGAGGAAAGTGAGCTCACCTCGTGAAACTATTAAAACCATGATGATGATGTGGAGGGAGTCTTTTTTTTAATCGAAGCGCCTCCACTCAAACTTCCCTTGCTTCGACTATCGCTAAGTCAAGAGCAGGGTTTTTTGGCCAATTCTTTTTATAAACACAACAGGGCATCCACCCAAAGCATCACCTGAATATGTACGTGAGCTACAGCTTCCGTAACGCAACTGGGCGGACTGCATGCCTTGGAGATTTAGGGCTGATCAGGTTTGCGATGTGCCCCAAGAAAGCTAGCATTGAAGACGTCATTGCATCGATTGACGGGGCGAGGTATTTCTGAAGAAAAAAAAAAAGAGGGGGTGGGGGGGGGGGGGAAATATTATTATCACTAACAGTGACAATGCGATGAAAGACTACCTCACACAGCACCCTGATCACTTCGCATAGGTAATAGATAGTGGCTAAGGGGTGAGAAGAAAAAAAAAAAAGAAGGAAGAAAAAAAAAAAAAAAGAGGAGAATCTCTTTTTATTTTGCTGAACATGCTTGTTTGGCACTTGCATGGCACACGATTCTTGCTCTTTTTTGTTCTTTTTTTTTGTTTTAAATACTTTCCTCTCTTTAGAGTTAAAAAAGGAAAAGAAGAGAAAGAAAAAAAAGGGGAAAGAAAACTACTGATACTGCGATGTCGATGAATTCTTTTCTCTCTTTTTTTTTTTTTCCCCTCCCACTTTTACGTGGGCACATAGATTTTTTTTGGTAGATTTCCCCCCCCCCCCCCCCCTCTCGGTTTTTCTTGGACCGTAGTCTTATTTATTTTGCTGGAACAAGAATACAAACTTTGAAAAGAATTGTTATTGCAAAAAAAGAGTAGAGGCAGCTTATCCGTTTATCCCTGCTGTAGGTGAAAACGGCTTTGCACAAACAACAAACAGCCGACTCTTTTTTTTTATCTCTCGACATGGGGTTACATTCTCGACCCTCCCGGACACTTTTATGCTCAAAGAAAAAGAAAAAAAAGTGACCCCCAGCTTTTACCCCCTATTTATTTCTTTTTTTTTTTCTTAGAGTTTTATCCCCCCCCCCCCCCCCCCCCCCTCATGACCGAACATTGAAACAACAAGAAAACAGGGAACGAACACCCCCCATCACACAAAATGAATAATTACACGAGCGAGCCGTGTACCATAGCTTTACAGCTATTGGATGTCTGTAAAGACATGATGGTTATCGGGTGGAAGGAGGAGGAAGGGAACGAGTATTTTCTGGAATGGACGGCAGATGTAGGGAGGTGGGATGGGGTGTGCGTGTCGCCGCCGGTCGTGAGAAGAAGCTTGAGACAGGGCTTCGACTACCGATACAGAGCAAGGTACAGAAAGAAAGGAGAGTACCGCTGGTCGCAGAGCAGCATTGAACAGGTTTTTAGAACGTCTTGCGACATGCCAATACCCCTGAACCCCGACGCTATCAAGGTCCACGAGGGAATCGGCTCCGCGACACTGGAATGGAGCGATTCCCAAAGCAGCGATTTAGTAAAGAGGTACAGGGTCCGACTTTTACAGAAAAGTGAGGACGACATCAATGCCCTGAACGACATTCCTGAAGATGCCTTTACAACAGGCACTTCTCACACTGTGACGGGGCTTCGATACGGCACCGAATATGTGGTTCTTATCTCAAAACTTTGCAACGCAAACATATGGAGCAGCAGCTCTTACCCAGCTGTCATCTTCCGGACGCAAAGCTGCCGCCCATCACCGGTCGCCCTAACCGATATAGAAGTCGACTACAAAGACTCTTCCACGATTGAGTTCCACTGGAGACCTGCAGTGTCCAACGGGTGTGCTATTGAGCGGTACCACGTTGCATACACCAGCCACACAGAGGACTTCATCTGCTCCACTGAATGCAGGCCTTTGGTGTCGCTTACAGATTTGCATCCGGACACCGAGTACATCATCACTATCAGGGCTGTCAATGATATCGGGCCTTCAAGCTGGTCGGCCCCTTTCCATGTCTTCACCACCATCCCCCGGTCATTCACTTCGGAGGTGCGTCTTGTGGAGGCAACCACCGACAGCATCACCGTTGAGTGGGATGAACTGTTGTGCAAAAAGTACGAGTTGTGCGGTTTCACGTTGCAGGTGAAAAGGAAAGGTTTCGACTTCACGACACTCGATGTGTTCAAGGCGGGTGGAGGGACGTACAGGTACGTCCACGAGCTCTTGCTGCCGCACACTGCCTGTACTTTCCGTGTCGTTGGGCAAAGAATTCAAAATGGTGCCGAGTTGGACCTTCCTCCCGGCGACGAGGCTACGTTCAGGACGTTGCCCAGCAGACCCCTTCAGCCTGAGCCGCCCGTGTGGGAGGCGGACAGTATTAAATGGTTGCCGCCACCTCACTGCGGACACGCGATCGAATCTTACTCCCTGCGCATCACCAGCCAAACGTGCAGCCCCTTCGTCATCTCCACCCCAACCGATACTACCTTCCCCTGGCCCGACATTCCTGTCACTGAGGGCGATCGCTTTGTCGTGAACGTGCTGGCCGAGAACAAGCTCGGAACGAGCCCATGGAGTCAACCCCTGCGTCTCAAAGCAGGTCCGAGAGGCGTCTTAGTTTTGTATTAACGTAGTTGATGTTATTTGTTAAAACACGGAAAGCCAACAACAGGATGGGGGGATGGCACATACAGAGCTGTTCGTGTTGTGCGTGCTGATCCATGTCACAGTGGGAAACCACGTGAGCAGCGTGAACGGGGTGCTGTGCAATCACGCGCCTTACTGGACTGTGGGTGCTGATGTTTACGTAGTTGAAGGGAGCGGCTCATACACTTTACCCGGAAAGAGGTGGTCCCCGATGATCCACGACGGGCAGCCAAGCATACCTGGAGGGATGGCAGGTGCACCCGGGGCGTGCCCCGTAGGCACCATGAGAGATCCCAGTGGTTTGTCTGGCCCGTGTTGTTTAGATACAACAGCAGATGTGGCGTGTGGTATGGGGACAATATGCCCATTGTTGGTGGGGCAGAACGAGTGTTCGTGCAGACAGCAGCTCAATTTTGCGATTACTGCTACGCCTAATTTGTTTTGTGCGGGGCCATCGATCATTCCCTGCTGGCCGCAGTGGGGCAACCCTGCCTGTTCCACCAACCCAGCCGCTCATTGCTCTGATCCCAACGACCTGGGCACTGCTGACTTGACATTCACACCCTGCCCGTGTGCCTTTGGCACTTCGGTTGTGTGTGTTACACTCTGTGACGATGCACACCTGACTGGTGCATCTCAGCCCCTCGGCCTCCCTCCGAACCTCTGCGGTGATGACAACTGCGCACCGCGCCAGTGCTTCACAATTCACATTGAGCAGAAGAACAACTGCCCCACGTGGAACGCTGTCACGCCCATCCAGGCCAACGAGGATGACGTGCGGTGCGTGAGGGTTGCCAATAACGTCAACCCAGGGTGCACCAACGAGGGCCCTGGTGCGGCCCACCAGCAGGATCTGTACTGGAAGTGGACCTGTAGCAACGATGCGCTGTTCGAAAAGACACCCCAAATAATCTACAGGCAGGGAGATACTACGGCAGATCTGTGTTACACCCCAACGAGGGACATGAGCGGATGCTCGACGTGCACCATCACGCTGCACGACACAGGAGGGACTGCCAACGGTGGCTGTGACATGTCTCCTCCTCAAGATGTCACCTTGTGCATCAACGAAATCAATGACCCCCCGAGCTTCGTTCCCGGCCCCACCACCATCACTATCGACGAGGACGCAGCAAATAGCTGCAACCCAAGTGGCTGTGCGTCTTCTGTTTGGTCGTACGAAAATTGGGCAAGCAACAGGAAAATAGGTCCGGGGTGGGAGGTTTGTGCAGAGCCTGGGACGTGCTGCCAATCTGCCACATGCAACCCTCGACAAGTCCTCACAAGGTTTGATGTGTCCTTCGCCAACCCGTGCTACGAAGTCCTCTTTGAGGAGTTGCCTCGGATAGACGTCTTAACAGGTGACCTCACAATGACGCTCTCGCACCATGCAAACACACCTGGCTCGCGTACCGTCGAGTTGGACGTCACCTTGCATGACTCGGGACTCGACAGTGGGGGCTGCTTGCTTGTGAACGATCTATCGTGCCATCAGTCTCACTCGAACACCGTACGGCTGACCCTCATCATCCAGCCCGAGAACGACCACCCTTCTTTCGACCCTGCCTTTCCCAGCATCAACTTGATCGAGGATGAAGTGTACCCCCCTACTATATGGGCCACCAACATGTGCATAGGTGGTTGGTCGTCGGGCGACTGTGCCAACCACGACTGTAAGGGAACATGCCCTCCGACTGCCGGGTGCTGCCCTGGAGCTGCTTGTGCATGCAATTTCTGCAATGAGCAAGGTGGTCCGGAAAACCAGGCGTTTGTATGGGACATCTCTGTTGACAACATGGCACTGTTCACTGCCGCCGGGCAGCCTGCCTTGTCCCTAAACGGTCAGCTTACTTTCACACTTGCAACGGACGTGAACGGCGTAGCAAGGATACGTACAACATTGAAGGACGATGGCGGGAACTTCGGGCAGCCTGCCATTGGGAACACTGCAGAGCTGGTGGTGAAGGTACTCCCGAAGAACGACCAGCCACAGTTCACCCTCACGCCCAGCCACTCAACAGTCGTGTGCAACCCATGCGAGCAGCATGTGGTCCCGCGATTCGTCACCTTCATCGACACGGGCTCTACATGGACGGATGAGGACACACAGACCCTGCAGTGGGTGACGAACCCCCCTACCGTTAATAACAATAACCCCGCACTGTTCAAGCAACAACCTACGCTACAGTTTTCCGGTGATGGCACAACTGCAGACTTGTACTTCACACCGGCCGATGGTGCCTCAGGGACAGTTACCGTGAGGGTCACACTCAAGGACAGCGGAGACAACTCAGAATGCACTCCGGCGCCTGTCACAGCCGACTGCGTTTGCAATGGCGGTGCTGCTGCCCCAAGAAAGCAGAGCTGCGACTCTCTAACTCAAGAATTCACTCTCACCATTGGGAACACAAACCTTCCCCCCTCCTTCATCATAGGGCACGACGGTGATGTGATCGTCACAGAAGACCCGGTTCCTAGTGCTGTGGTGATTTCGCCATTTTCAACGCATACTGCAGGGAGCACACAGGAAGACGCCACCCAGACCGTGACGTACATTGTGGACACTGCCGACACGTCGCTGTTCAGTGCAGGAGGGCAGCCCGCCATAGATGCGTTGGGAAGGCTCACCTTTACGCCTGCTCCTAACGCCAATGGCGTTACAACCCTGTCAATCAAGGTGAGGGACAATGGTGCGCCCCCTTTGGAAACCGAGTACCAGACGATCACACTGCGTGTACTACCCGTAAATGACGCCCCGTCCTTCACGCACCCTCCCAACTTGCCTCCCCCGCCAGGCCCTACTGCGTACTCTACCTGCACTGCAGACACAGGATGTCCGCACTCTGTGTCGTTTGCCACCGGTTTAATATTAGGTCCTGCTGATGAAGTAACGCAGAAGGTGCTGGCAACCACAGTGAACTGCCCCAATCATCCGTCACTTCTGAAAAGTGCGCTACTAGTGGCCGCGACTGGGGAACTGGCCTTCACGTTGAATAAAGACCAACACACATCGGGAGCGCCGTCCGTGTGCAGCGTTGTTGTGCAGGACAACGGTGGGACAGACCTCGGTGGAGAGGACACATTCACAACAACGGTCACAATTGCAGTGAACAGTAACGACCCGCCGCCTGTGTTTAGTGTGGGGGCTGCCGGTGTCATGAAGGAGGATGACCCTACGGAGGTCTTCAGGCAGGGTATTGTCAGTATACAGTCGACAACTCCTGTGACGGGGACTTGCGGGGCAGGGTCGGTTATCGTTAAGACATGCACTGTGAACACCATCAATGGCGATATCAGCATAACACTCGAAGGGGAGATGAACGGGGACGAGGACGTGGCGGTCAGGCTGTGCAACGCTGGGGGGTGTACGGATAAAGTGTTCCCATTGCAGGTGGTGCCCGTCAACGACCCCCCCATTCTTCGCCCCATTCCCGACGTTGTGGTACGCGAGGCGCTTGGAGTCACGTCGGAGACAGTGCCGACCGCCACTGAGGTGGTGAACTTGGGGGATGGTACTCACTTTTATAAAATACTCGTTGCATCATCCCAAGCAGGACCAAACAGCACTGCGGGACCCACCGAGACCGACCAGAACGTTGTGTACCATGTGAACACCGATAGTATGCTGTTTGCGGCACCGCCCACCATCGATGCCAATGGGTATCTTACCTTCACCACAAAGGATATTGGTTCAGCTGTGCTTCGTGTTGTAGCTCAAGATGATGGCGGGACGCTTAATGGTGGTTCCGACAGATCGGCGGAGAGGTCGTTCACTATCAATGTGGAGAGGTTCAACACAGCACCCACCTTCGTGGTACTTGTTCCTGTGGTAACGGCAGTGGAGGCTGACACGCCTACCACGCACACAGAGAACAACTTCTTGGGGTCTATCACACCTGGATTGTACCCTACGGAAGCCTCGCAACAGCTGTCTTCAACAATCAGTTGTGAAAGTTCTTGTGATGGAGTCTTGGGGGCAGCCTCGTCGGTAGCCATGGACACTCGCGGGTTAGTGCTGCATCTGAACAAGGACAGGTTCACACCTAGCGGAGGGTGCGTGTGTTCAGTGATAGTTTCTGATGATGGGCCGCAGGGTGGAGGACACAGGCATCAGTCTTCCCCCGTGAACTTCACACTCGTGATCCCCAACACCAACGATGTGCCTACCTTTGTGATCGGGCCCAACCAAGTCACCACTGTGGATGAGACTCTCGTGGCACCCCAATGGATAGACCCAAGCACCATATCTGCGGGGCCTTTTGAGGATTACCAAACGCTGAGATTTGAGCCCAGCTTCGATGAAGCACTGCTGTCAAGTGTAAACGTGGGCCTAGATGGCGACCTTACGGTGGTCCCTAGGAGCGGGAAGATAGGACTCGCGTCTGTAGATCTGTGCCTCGTCGACAGCGAAAACGGAAAGACGTGTGATACTTTTTTAGTGAACGTGCTGCCAGATGGCATCATGGGCAAGCCCACCTTTGACGCAGGCCAAGCTGTGACTGTCGATGAGGACTCGCTTCCCTACCTTGAGCAGTGGGCCACAAACCCCTTGACAGGTAACCCTGCAGATACCACCAGGGCATTGAGGGGATTTCAGTTGCGCGTCCTCAGTGGTGCTGAAGTGTTCTCCACAGGTGGGATGCCTTCCATTGATAGCAGCGGAACACTCACTTTCACCTTGGCGCCTGATATGAATGGCCCTGCTAACGTGGAGGTGATCCTTGAAGAGGTGAATGGCATGGCAAGTATCCCCCAGCAACTGTTGATCACAGTAAGGCCTATCAACGACGTGCCCTTCTTCACTCCAGGGGGACCCATCACAGTGCTGGAAGACAGCACGGGGCACAATGCGGTGTGGTGCAGCAGCGTCTCGGCAGGTGCTCCGAATGAGGAAGTGAGCGTTGTACGCTTCACCGTCTCTCCGAGGGACTCGACGCTGTTTACCGTGCAGCCGAGCATCAATAAGGACTGTTTCTTGAGTTTCACACTGGCAGATGACAGATACGGGGACACTGTCCTGAGCATTGTGCTGGGGGACGGCGAGTTAGAAACCAGTGCTATTCAACTTTCCGTGGAAGTGTTGCCAGTAAACGATGCGCCCAGTTGGGAGGTGCCTGTCGACAGTTTGTATTTAACAGAAGACTTCGGGAAGGTGTCACGCACTTTCGGGAGCAAGCTCTTTGCTGGAAGCTACGAGGGCGAGCAGTCTATGACCGTTGCCGTGGAGGTTGTGTCAGGCGGTGATATCTTTGCTGTTCCACCGACAACTGAGGTCCGGGATAGCAGTGCCAGCCTGCTACTACAGTCCGCTGCGAACAGGTACGGCACTGCTGTGCTAACACTCAAGCTGCGCGACACGGGCGGCACTGCGAACGGTGGGAAAGACAGTGCGGACCCTGTGCAGCTGGTGGTTGTCGTGAGAGATGTCAACGACCCACCGCTCTTTGAGGTGCCCACCACGATCACCCTCCTCGAAGACACGCCCACTACCATTCCGAACTGGGTGTACTCATCCACAGCAGGACCTTATGAAGACGTGCAGCTCCTTAGCTGGGAAACAGCCAACACAAAAAGTGACGTGGTGAAGCTTACCATTGATAATGGGAGCCTTGTGAGCACTATGACGCAAGACGGCTTCGGGGAAGGTGTTGCCACCATCAAAGTAACTGATGGAAACCCGAGCGACCCCACCTTCAGGGCCCTCACCTTCGACACAGAAGTGCGGTTTGTTGTCGAGCCGGTCAATGATCCGCCCACCTTCGTGCTTACCAATGCAACCATCTCAAGCCCAGCGTTGGGTACATATAGCGGTAAGGTGCTAGCAGATATTTCAGCGGGGCCACCAAATGAAGCAAGCCAGAAGGTCACGCTGAGTGCCGTGGCCACTGACCCCGCGATGCTGACGGAGCAGCCGCAAATCACAGCTGACGGCGCATTGACGTTCAAGACAGCATCTAAGACTGGCCAGGTGGGGATCAAGGTGACCGCTACCGACAACGGCGGTGTGGCCAACGGTGGAAGTGATACATCCCAGGAAGCACTCCTCAGCGTTACCATCACTTCGAATGCCGCATTGCTATTCACCACTGAAGGCGTTGTGCAGACAGCACCTGGCACATACAACAGTAAATGGGTGACAAGCACTTCTAATACACAAGGTGCTGTGACTTACACTGTGACCCCCGTGTCGGGTGCTGCTCTTTTCTCAACACAACCCGCTGTGTCACCGTCAGGATTTCTCACCTTCACCACTGTGCCAGAGGCAGTGGGGACAGCTACTTACAACGTCGCCCTTTCCGATGGTGTGTCCTCTGTGCAGCAGGTCTTGCAAATCAATGTTCTGCCTGCGAAAAGCAGGATTCAGCTCATCACCTACATGAGCCCTAGTGAAGTGTCACAAGAGCAATGGAAGAATGTCATTGGGAACCACTTGAGTGTGCCTCCCTCGTCCATCACAATTGAGAGTGTGGCAAAGGATGGGACGTCGAAGACACCCAGCGGCGCGTCTGTTATAGTGTCGGTTGATGACTACAAGTTGAGGGACAGCATTGTGACGGCAGCGAATTCCGTGAACGAAATGAGTACCACGCTGCGGCTGTACAATGTGGCTGAGAGTGGGTGCGTCATTGTGGTGGGGGATTCGTGCTTCCCCGTGATGGCATGTGCGGACCATAAAAACGAGAGTGCGTGCGTGCTTAAGTCGCTGTGCAGCTGGTCAGGGACGCAGTGTCTGCCTAACTGCAACCACTTCAACAGTAAAGCAAGCTGCGAGGTATACCCTGGGGTATGCCTTTGGGATGGTGTGTTGTGCCGCACAGCGTGTTCGCAGCTGTCGTTCACTGCATGTGTGGGCGCTGCCCCTCGATGCTCTTGGTCAGCGCCTGTATGTGGTGAGTCGGTGCCATCCTCTGATGATGGCTTGCCCTCGTGGGTAATTCCTGTTGCCATTGCAGGTGGTGTCATCGCAATGACAGGGCTCATCGCAGCTTTAGTGTATCACACACGATCGGACCCAAACGACCCCAAAGAGGTGCAACAGGTGCCAAGCCATTCCACACAAGATTTTTACACCGTCGCACCTCCCAACCCCATCGAACAGACATTTAGCTCTCCGTATGTACATAACAAATATTTCTTTCAAACCAAAACAGGGCTCACCCTCTGCACCCTCCGCAGCACCTTCCGGAGAGTGGCTAGCTTTTTTTGCCGCTACATTTTTAGAATCAGCTTTTGTTGTCACCCCCCCTGACCCTGCCCTTCGAAGCGAAGAGAACGTTAGAAAAAAAAAAAAAAAAAAAAAAAAGAATTAAACCAAAAAGAAGAAAAGAATAAAAAAAGAAGAAGGCATAAGCTTCCAGGTTCTGTCTCAGTTACTCTGTGTGTCCAGTTTTAGTTATTGCTCTCTCAATTGATGGTTTTGATGTACGGTCTTCATTCACAGCAGGCACCATGAGCCGAGGGTACAGTGGGTACCAGCCGAGCGAGTCCAGCACTGGAGAACTGTACGATGCACTGCGAGATATCGACTCACCGATTGTAAAGGAAAGGGCACGAGAAGTCCTGCAAAACTATAAGAGTCTAAAGGCTGAGGTGTATAAAGCCGAGCAGTTTGCAAGAGATGTTGGTGAAGAGAATGGGAGTCTGGTGAACCTACTAGGCGCATTAAAGGAAGGCGTGCACAGCGAGAGGGAAGGTACAGGGAGAAGAGTGGCAGGGCTACAGAGGGAGCTAGCAAGCCTACGGAGAGATGCAAAGAGCGCATTCACCGGTATGGCTGAAGACCTACGGACAGAGAAGGAACGGGCAAGGCATACCCAGTTAGAAGTTGAAAAGCTACGGATGGAATTGGACAGAGAAGCAAGGCAAGATAGATTAGATAACAGTCAGCACCCTGACCCGGGGCAGCACCGGCTGGATGTGTTGGGAAAGGCTGTGTTCGATGTGCACCAAGAGGTTGGCGCTGCCATGTCGCAAGCAGAGGCGTCGTCGAAAAAGGTTGCAGATCTTGCAACGAAACAGCGCGAAGCAGAGCAAGTTCTCTCACGACTGAGGGCAGCCACTGAGCTGTCTCTTCAAGCAGCGCAGAACAAACTACAAGAAGAGCTCACAGGACTCCAACGAGACAGGGCATCCCAAACTAGCACCCTCCGCTTCCTCACACAGCAGCTTTCACAGTCGCTTATCTACCCCCATGCCCACCCCGAACCCCTCCACACCGTCCTTCGAGAAATCAACACAGAGATCGCCACCCTCCAACAAGAGGTAGATAAGTTCACTTCTTTGTGAACCAAATTTTCCTGTATACTTTATTTGTATTCATTCACTTTGTTTACCATTCGCATCGCATCACAGGGGAGGGGGGAGGGGAGGGTATGTCCTTGGGAATTAATGAAGCGACAGGCCTCCCGTACATCGAAACCTACCCCGCATGTCTCCCGCAGTCCTTCGGCAAGCCTGAGGATGTGATGGCACTGTTTTGCAGCGAGGTGGAGAAGATAAGCTCACGGGGTTTGATACAAAACAGGGTGGTGGTCGTGAATGAGAAGAAGTTCATCACGACAGCCATGAACGGCGAGGTGCGCAGGTATCAGGACCTGAAGAGGGTAACCCGGATAAGATGGCAGGAGTACTCACACAAGTCAGGGAAGGCCATCAGGGTCCTGGTGATGGTCCCTACTGAGAAGGACGAGCTTCTTCTGTTTTCGCATGCAAAGCTTGGTGCAGGTTATCTCGATGTCGCCATGTCTTTCATCAAAGTCGTGCAAGACTTGCGAGTGGATGACGACAACAGGGAACCCCACACGCAGTTCTGGGATGGGATTGTCAACGATTCGCCATCTGTGAACCTCAAACAGAAGGGGAAGCTCGTTGCTGGGTCGGGCTCTGTCTTCCAGTCCCCCACAAAATCTCTATCACGATATAAATCTGCTAACCCCGGGAAGCGGTCTCACAGCACACCGCTACAACAGCGCTCCGCAACATCTTCTTTCCCCCCAGCTTCTCCTGTCACCCCCGCCGAACAACCTCAGAACCCAGCATCTCAAACCGCGGGAGTTGACCTTAAGCTGGACTATCCTGAAAAACCCAGTATCCTAGCTGGTGAAGACGCTGACCAGCCGAAGTATAGCGACGATGTGAATGTCCTTAAGAAGCATCTACAAGCACACGAGAAATGGAACAAGGATCTGGAGGATCATTTTGTGGTGCTTCGTGCCGTCAACAGTTTGATGGATGAACAGGTATAAAGGGAGAAGGATAGCAACAAAGAAAACACATTACACACAGCTGCAAACCTTAACTTATGAAGTGGAAGGACTGCGCGCGCGGAACCAAGAGATGGAAAAGAGCGTTTCGTTGAACAAACTGCGAACGCCTCCAATGTCGCCCAATGATGTATGGTAGAAGGAATACAAAAAAGAATTTTTATCTAAGGACCGGCAACGAAAGGTGTCGTTCATTGGCCATGGCCCGCCTGGAGGTGCTGGAGCGAATGTGGAAGCAAAGGCATTGCAAGAGGAGGTAAAGGTGCTGACAAAACAATTAGAGGACCTGGAAAACGAGCGGGCAAAAGACGAGGTGAAGATCGAAGAGCTGATGATGTTGGTGGATGGCCTGGTGACAGAAAAGGGTAATGTAGTGGAGGAGAACCTGAGGCTGGAAGAAAACCTTAGGTTAGAAGGGTTGAAGAGTGAAGGGACCTCAGCGAAGGACTTCCGTTCACAACTTGCGCAGATTGGAATGACACAGGAAGAGATACAAAGGCTCGAAGACTTATCGATACGCAAGAAAGAACACCTCAACTTCGTCACCTTTGAAGAGCTACAGGACCCTCCGTGTTCCCTCCCTGCTCCCTGTATTCGACGCCTCTTAACTGCCTTCAACATTATACACCCGAGTGCATGCCCAGCACATGTTGTCGGAGCCCACGAGCTCCTCCTCCTCGATACTGTTGTGAAATCCGTGCTTCAAGGCTCTTAGTGTTATCTCGTCATATTGTTGTACTTGTATACATTTCTTTTTCTTTCTTTTTTTTTTTTTTTTTTTTTTTTTTTTTTTTTTCGTTCGGCGTTTGAGGAAAACACATAGGGCTGCTGACCCCCCTGCTTTTTTCAGGCGATCCTGTCACATACTGCAGGTTCCCTTCAAAGACATCTTTTTTTTTTCTTTGAAGACGACACCCCCGCAGGATTCAAGCATGCAAGCTGATTAGAAAGATCTCCCCCCCCCCCCCCTCATATCGCCTTGTGTTGATAATAATTGTATTTCTTTCCCCTTTTCACGTTTTTTTTTTCAAATAGAAAAAGAAAAAAAGGGGGGGGGGGACGCTGCTTCTATTTTTTTCTTCTTCTATTTTCTTTTTGTTCTCAAGTGAACATCTGCCTGCAGACATCCCCTTCATTTCGTCGAAGCCTGGGATTTTGAAAGGTGTGTGTACTCTATCCCTGCTCTGCACACTTCCATTTCTTTCGCGGGCAACTGTCCAACCACAACCACACCAACTTTCGTCATGAGCTGCCGGATGAGCCGGCACGTACAAACAACGACCAGTTTCTTTTCAAAAAAAAAAAGATTTTGAATCTCTTTTTCTACCAGGTTTTTTTTTTTAAACCATACAAAAAAAAAAAAAAAAAAAAAAAAATCCAAAAAGAAAAAAAAAATGTGGCATTTCCTTACACCGTGTATCAGGGAGAGAAAGACAGACCTGCGGGAGATATTCGATGTTAAAAAAGATGAACTGACGGTAGAGAAAGGGGTGGGCGTGCACACCGTGGAGACAGGAGGGGGAGGAGGTGGCGTCTTAGAAACGCAAGCGGTGGCCATATGCAGCAACGAACCTGGGGTGTTAGATGAGATCAACGGGGACGGGGGATTTCCCGTAGGAGGGAGGTGGTTGGAGGGAAAGGAATGGAAACTGTTCTACACAGTCAGGGGCGACGAGGGCCCGGGTGAGGTGGTGGTGTTACTGCACGGGCTGGTGGGGTACAGTTTCGTGTGGGAGAGATTTACCGATTGGCTGTTGGAGCAACCGCATAAAAAAAGGCTACAAATAGTATCTATTGACTTTTTAGGAAGGGGAAGAAGCCACCCTGCAGCTCACCAAGCCAACCCTCGTCCCCATAACCTTGCTTTTCATGTTGATCAAGTAAAAGCAGTTTTGGAAGATATTGGGCTGATAGAAAAGCTCACAACGCCTCTACCGCCTCCTGGAGTTCGAAGGCATGTAGAAGCACCCCCGAAGCTCACATTAGTTGGGGCGTCGCTTGGAGGCTCTGTTGCGGTTGGATTTGCGGCAGCTTACCCAGGGCTGGTTAGCCGTCTTATGTTGATTTCTCCGTTAGGTGCTCCGGGTTGTCTTCCTGCTTATGTTTCTCAGTTAGGTTCCCTCCCTTTTAGTTCCACTCTTCTTTCGCTTTACACGGCTTTCAAGGGCAGCCTTACTAGCCAGCTTCTCCCCGAAGCTTCGCAGGAGCACCTTGAACTGCAAGACCTCAACACGGCGTTCTTACCTTCGTTGCTGTCGACATTGTTACACTTCCCGCTTGAAGACATGCTTCACCATTTCAAGGCTGTCGGTGCCATGCCGCACATCAAGACGCTGTTGTTGTGGGGACAGGAGGACATGACTAATCCTTACCATCTCTCCAGCACCGTGCACAGCTTGCTCGGAAAGAGGTGTAGTTTCATGCCGTTGCAAGCGGGACATGCCATCCCCCTCACGAATCCTGAGAAAGCTGTGGCTGGGCTTATCACGCTGCTGACCGAGCCAAAGGACGATCTGTTTTGATTTTGAGTTGAAGGAGTTGAGTTTGTTTACACGTAGTCTGTTTTTTTTTTTTTTCCTTTTTTGGTTGGTAAATAAAAGTGGTTTTTTCTCTTTAGCATCAATTCACAGATCCCACATTTTCTTTTTTTTTTTTTTAAATGTGGAACGCAAATGAGGACAAACTGCACGAGGACAACGAGGAAGAGAACGAGGTTGCGTCGTTGGGGGACCTCACGCTGTCGGATGGGATACCGCTGACGTTTGTGATCAAGTTCGTCTCGAACAAGGTGTACCACCACAAGCTTGTTAGGGAGGGGATCATTTTCGCACCGTTTTTGATCATGTTTGTATTCTTCGCTACTGCAGGACGCGACGTGGAGAATGACTACTACATCGGCAGGGTGCTGCGGGACAGGGTCCTCGGGAACGAAATTACACACCAGGGCAGCAAGGGCGAGAGGTCCGACAGGGAGGTAACTAAGACATTTGAAGACATCGCTGTCATCGACGACTTCTACGACTGGCTGGAGCATGTACTGGTCCCCAACCTGTGGACTTGCTCGTCTTCCTCTCTCGACGCAGTCCCTATACCAACCCAACAAGGTCAGAACTATCTTTTAGGTGCTCTCCGCATACGCTCGTTACGTGCTAATAGACATTCGTGTTCTCCGGATGATCAGTTGTTCCGCCAGAAAGGCCAGCCCCCGCCCCCGCTCTGCCCCGACATCCCAGAAGGTGAGCTCTGGGTGCCCCCTGTGCTCGAAGCTGTGGGCAGTACGCGGGACTGTTCCTCCATCCGTCCCAACGAGGGTGTCGTCGTCACGAATGACTTCAATGAGAACAGCCTTTTCGTGGCCCTGCTCCCAGTCGGAACCAAGATCCAAATTGTCGAAACGACCGACCGCATGGCTCGGATCGCAGGACCTGTGGCAGGCTGGATACCCCTCCGCAACCAAACAACCAACACCACCAACGTCTACACGGAGAAGTGCGAGGTGACATGCATCAACTGTCTTGGAGGGTTTTCGGGTAGCGCGGAGGAGACAAGCTTGCGGTTCAACGTATCTAATCCACTGGTGCCGTACCTGCTGCGGTACAAGGAGGCGAACAGACTGTACGCATGGACCTCGTGTGGTGAGATAGCTGGCGGGACGTACATCTTGGGGGACATGGATGTATATCACTGTGGGGGGTACCATGTAGACATCCCCTTCAATACATCATGCACCACAGTGCAGGAAGTCATGAACGTGCTGAGAGGAGACGGGTGGGGGCAGCTTGAAACGGAACCGAAGGCGAGGTTCATCGACGAAGTACAGAGCCGGTTTGCATCTGTAGAGTACTTTGTGTACACCGCGCAGCACGACTCGTACGTGTCGGTGAAACTATTCATCGAGATCGGTCCCTCTGGCGTCGTCCTGCCTGGGTTCCAGTTCAGAACGTTCAAAATGTGGACCTATTCGCAGAACATTGGCCAGACGATCTATGATTTCTTCTTCTTCGTCTTCGTGTTGTACATGCTGGGCTCTTTTATATTCGACTGGCGCAGCTCGTTCAAGAGGACAGGGAGGAGGCTGGCGTTCTTTCTTGACGATGGCGGTGCGTGGCAGATATTGGAATTTGCGAATATCACCATCCTTCTAGCAGTGTTCGGGCTGCGGTGGGCATGGTGGGACGTCTCGAAGAAGACGAATAAGACGGCATTCCCTGTCTTGGAGTACCCTCCGGACTTGGACTACTTGAAGGATTTGTACATGTCGCAGATATACGCGAACAGTTTGAACATTGTGCTGTCCTTTTTGAAAATTCTGAAGTACTGCCAGCTGAACGACAAGCTGAACATCCTCACCGCGACGATGGGGAAGGCGAAGGACAAGGTAGTCGGTGTCTTGTTACTCTTCGCCTGGAGCGTCTTCGCATATGCCATCGCAGGGCACACATTATTCGGAGGCGCTTTGTTTGGCTTTCGTAACATCAACGCAGCGTACTCGACGCTCATGCGAATGCTTCTCGGCGACTTCGACTACGAGGCGCTCAGGAGGGAAAACCGTTTCCTCGCAGGTCTGTTCTTCTGGACATACTGCGTGTTAGCGCTCTTCCTGCTGCTGAATTTCATCATCGCCATCATAAGCGAAGCTTTCTCTAAGACTTGCAATGACGGTGTCAAAGTGCCCTTCCACATCTCTGTGCAGCGCTTCAAGGAGAACATGATCAAAACCCTTCAACCCGAGAACCTCATCGCAGCCTTGCGGTTGTCGTTGAAACGAAAGTCCAGAGGCCATCTGTTGGAGAAAGCTCTCATCAACATGGAGAAATACCAGCATCACATGAACCAAGAACTGGACAAGTGTGAATCGGAAGGCCTGGTCATCAAGGAGAAGCTGAAGTCCTTCATGGGGGTAGAGGTCTTCACGCTGCTTGGCGACCAGTACATTGACAGGCTGTGGCACCAGATAGAGGATGACTTTTACTTCGAACAAGCCAACAACCCTGAAGAGATAGAGAACGAGACCACCAAGGATCTCATCGAGGCAGGGGTCAACTCCGCCATCGGGCCCAGCTTGACAGAGGTGATTTCCATGCCCGACCTCATGTACGACTTCGAGGAGAGCATCGACGACCTCGTGCAGAGGGTGCTACACTTCAAGCGGCGGCAGGATAAACGAAAACAATAAAAAAAGATGGGAGGGGGCCACCTTTCCAACCTCCTTTTTTTTTCTTTTTTTTTTTTTTTAGCCGCTTTCCTTTCCAGCAAGGCAGCTTCAACAAAAGATTTGAAAAAGATTATAGCTACATACGCTTCATAGTTGTGAAGGAAAAATAAAAAAATAAAAACACTGTCTTTCAGATTTTCATGGGATGCGGGGCGTCGCAAACTGGATTTACAGCCGGGGAGAAGAACGAGAAGAGACCACCTAAGATAGTCATCAGCGATGGGAAATCGAAGAACAGTGCGGATCTGCACGCCACGATGATGGCCGCGCAGGAAGGCAACATCGGCGCAGTGGAGAAATGGATCGCATCAGGCGGAGACGTCAACGCGAAGGACGAGGGAGAGAGAACGTTACTGCACGCAGCTGCGAGGGCGGGGAACACCAACATGACGGAGTACTTGCTGCAGGCGGGCGCGAACTCATCTCACAGGGACAACAATGGGGACACCCCGGCCAAACTAGCCACAAAATACTTACAACATAACCTCGCGACACAGCTTCTCGAAACTGGAGCCCCAAGGCGGGTGTCCCTCAGCTCTCAAATATCCTCACCAAGAAGGCTCGCAACTGCAAGAAGATTCATGAACGATCTGGTAACATACGCACGTGTGGAGGGCCCGCGTGTGAGCCTGTATGCAGTCTACTCCTACATGTACGAGATGTACGGTTTAGACTGCTCGAAGACGACGTATGTGGGCAATACCATCCTAGCGTGTGGCAAAGACAAGGAACCGGCCGACAACAATGTGTACCGTGACCCCGAGAGGCGGTCCTCGTACAGCTTAGATTCCACATTAGATGCCATGAAGAAGTTTTGTGGCAGTACGACCATCAACGTTCACGACCTTTCTGTCTTCTTCGACAACGATGCGCCCTGCCACCTCGTCCGCGAGCTGTGCTGCAGCTCCACAAGCATCGCCCAATGGGTGAACCTCAACAAAGTGATCCAATCGCTTATGTCTGAGGTCATCAAAGAAACCGGAGGCGACGGGTCTGATTTTTATCTCTCGTTGTGCACGGCTCAGGGGCAGCAGGCCACCTATGGCGAACAGCTTCTTCACCTGGACACGGTTTCCCACCTCTTTGCATACGCGTACTGCTTAAATATGTTGAAGCCTGAGTACGTCCACCAGTATGTGGATCAGGTGCCGAATAC
Organism: Diplonema japonicum; assembly: GCA_964019335.1. Classification (NCBI taxonomy): domain Eukaryota; phylum Euglenozoa; class Diplonemea; order Diplonemida; family Diplonemidae; genus Diplonema; species Diplonema japonicum. The sequence continues at coordinate 73,815 of OZ025718.1, read as the reverse complement.
CAACGAGAATTCGTTTGTTCTGTCCGAAAAGAAGATACCTCACAACGCAGCGTGTACAAGCGGGGCGATACTGCTGATGTCTCTGATGATGGACCTCGAAGGCTACGCTGAGTTCTTGTCAAGGGCTTCAGGGGGGCACGCGTTCAAACAGGACAAGGCTACATACGAAAAACTTGTTCAGGATTCCTACAAATACGAAGCTGTTGCGCACTTCCTAGCTTCCAACGACTGCTACGCTACAAAACAAAGCGTAGCCGGTGTGCGTGATGTGACCGACGCCTACATGCAGGCTCTGTCACTGGCCGGCGACGTCTCGTCCATGGCGATTATGGCAGCAACGCTGTGTAACTATGGGGCATGCCCAATGACGAATGAGAAGCTGCTGTCCTTCGACACCGTGAAGGCGTTGATGCATGTCGCCTCGACAAATGGGTTGGGGACCCTCTCCGGGGAGTGGGGGCACACCATTGGCCTCCCTGCCTTCGCGTCGAGCACTGGGACCCTGCTTCTCATCATACCTGGCGTGCTCGGCATGTGCATCCATGCCCCACAGCTGGCGGCCAACGGCCACAGCATGATGGCGATCCCTTTCGCTCGAAAATTCGTTTACAAGCTAGGCATGACCACCATGGACATCCTGTACGCCGCGTCGTCGTGTTGAAGGTGTTGACAGGCCACAGGAGGTTGTTCTTGCCTGCCACTTTTTTTTTATATCCCAAACACTTGAACCCGGCGGGGATCAAATGAGGAGAAGAAAAGAAAAGTCAAGTGTGATAGTCAGAGTATCCGACCTAGTAGTTTTTTATTCGTCGGGAACAGTACTCTTCAACCTGCTGGGACGAGTAGCAGGAGCCGTTGAAGGGTGCCTCTCGCCTGATGAGGTCAGCACCTGGAGGAGTCGCAGGATTTGACCGAAACTGAGAGCTACCTACTGACCATGCGGAGTTTGTATGTGACATCGCCTTTATTGTGTACCGGTAATAAGTTAAGAAGTTGTTGTTGCGAAAAGGGTACATAATAAATATTGCCCTTTTTTAGGGGTAACGTAGCCAGTTTTTGCACAACAATTAGCATTCCCCTCCCTCCCCCCTGTTCTTTCATATTATCGCGGTGTGCTTTCCAGCCTCATCGTACTAGTTTTGTTGTCATGTCAAACGATTCCACTTGGCATACCGTCTCACAGCACCAGCACAAGAAAATAATATGGCGACTGTGGTGGACATTAGAAGCGAGAAGGAAAACGCGAGGAGGAGGGAAGCTTTGAAGCCGTATGTAGCCTCTAACAACATTATTACATTACCCCCACAACAGTATCGAAGAGAAGCTGCTTGAAATAGAAAATACGAATAAGGCGGCCGAGATCGAAGCGACCACAAGAGCGTTCAGAATCGAGTTGGAGTTCAAAGAGAAGAGGAAAGCGTTGTTGGAGGAGAAGAATAAGCTGTGGGCGGAATTAGTGCCGGACCTTTGGCCCGCTGCAGTGCTTTCGTCACCAATGGTGGCAAACAGGTGCACCCCTAAGGACGAGGAACTCCTTGCAAACCTCCAAAAGATCAGCACCGAAATGGTCGGGAAGTCCGACACTGTATTTGTGAAGAAGGCGATCCTGACCTTCAAGCCCAACCAGCTGATTAAGGAAACCGAACTGTGGGTTGAGGTTACATTCAACCTCTCGGATCTAGAGTCCCCATCTACCTGCAAAACATCAGGCATCACAGCCGTGCAGGCACTTAAAAAGAAGGCTCCCCAGGACGGCAAGAAGCGAAAGCGTACAGCGACCGCCGACTTCGGCCTCATGGGCCTGTTCAAGCAAGGTGCTGATGACGAGGTTTGTAACGAGAAATAGGAAAAAAAAAAGAAACCAAAAAAAAAAAAAAAAGGCTTGCCTTGAGATGCTTGACATTATGGAGGAAATCGAGCTGAACGGTCCGGCGGTCGACCTGGAGGAGTCTGAGGAAGAGTAGTTCGATACATGACGCACACACACACACCTCAGTAATCATCAAAATCACAAATAGTGTTTTAAGCTATCTGTATCTGTTATTCCCCAACCCCCTCTATTTCGTTCTGACATAACCACCAACAAAGGATGTGTCTATGATCAAGAGCAGGATGGCAATAGACACACATGAGGACGAGGAGGTGAGCATTCTGTCAAGATCGAATGAGGAAGGCGAAGAAGGAAACGACGCGCTCGAGGACTGCCTGCACAGGAACATGGGCCTATACCAGGCTGTGGCGCTCGTTGCGCTAGGATTGGCTAACGCGGCAGACAGCACGGAGCTGATGGTAATCTCGTTTATCATGCCAAAGCTGGACTTCACTGACACGATGAAAGGCGTGCTGTCAGGGTCCATGTTCTTCGGGATGTTAGTTGGGGGACTGCTTGCTGGCAGCCTTTCCGATCAGATCGGCCGTAAGCCGTGTCTCTTAGTGTCGATGTATGTCAACACCATCTTCGGCCTTCTCATCATCGTCTTCCCGCACTCTTGGGAATGGATCTTCGCATGCAGGATCCTGACTGGCGTCGGAGTGGGCGGCACGGTCCCTGTCATGTTCACCATTGCAGCGGAGATCACAAGCCTTGCATATCGTGGGAAGTTTATTACCATTGTTTGCTCCTTCTGGATGTTCGGTGGGGTATACACTGCAGGGGTAGCATGGTACCTCATTGGCCACGAAGACCACCCATGGCAGTGGTTATCAGTTGCCTCACAGATTCCAAATGTAATAGCTATCCTACTAATTCAGTTCTACATGTATGAGACCCCGAAGTACTACATCATGAAGGGCAAGTTCGTGCAAGCGTCGGAGGTGCTGCGCAAGATCGCTGCCTTTAACAGGAAACCGTTTTCGGACCCCTTCGTGGAGGAGGCGGGGCGGTCTGTGTCCACAGCACCGGCGGAGAAGGTAAAACCGTCAGCGAAGGAAAGCATCCGTCTGGTCAAAGAGCTCCTCACAGGCGAGAACGGCAGGTCAACATCCCTTCTCCTTGTTGTGTGGTTCACACTGTCCTTTGGGTGGTACGGCATCATCCTATGGATCCCCAAGCTGTTCGATCAGTACAACGCTGGGCTTGACGATTACGAAAATGCGTTTATGGTACAAGCGTCGAACTTGCCTGGGAATGTGCTTAGTGCTGTTCTGGTAGACAGATTGGGAAGGAAACGGATGTTGACCTATTCTATGGGCCTTTCCTGTGTGGTGTGCACGGCGATGGGCTTCCAAAACAGTTTGTACCCTGTGGTGGCCTTGTCGTGTGCTTACAATGCTGTTTCCATAATAGGGTGGAACTCCTTGTCGTGTTTGTCTTCAGAGTCCTTTCCCACCGCACAACGGTCCACTGCCATCGGACTGCTCTCTGCAACGGGGCGTGTGGCGAGCGGGTTGTCGCAAGTTGCCTTCGGTCTCTTCTTCCATTACAATGTGCACGTCTCCATCATCCTCTTCCTCGCCGCCGGCATGATGGGCACAGGCTCCGCATCAGCCTTCTGGCTTCCCATCGAACCCGCTTTCCAGAAAAGGGCCGATGACGTTATTTAACAGCACTGTCTGTTGATAAGAAAATGGGATAGTAATAATGTTTTTCTTTTTGGGGTCGTGGAGGTTTTAAGAAGGAAGACACCTGGACTGACCTCTCCATCACCTGCCTGTGGTGACCCTGCACACGGGACGGGCCGTGGCGAAGAGATAGTTCCCAGCCACCACAAGGGATGGACTTATACAGTCTGACCGCGACTCTGCCCATGGAGGAGGAAGGTACGGAGACGCGATTCTGCCTACGGGTAATGACAGTGTCTAGCTGGTGTGTACTCTTTTACGGGGTTGGGAGGAAGCACAGATCAACTTTGCCTCCCTCCCCTCCTATTTTCTTCCCCATCATCCCAAGGAGCAGCGCTACCGAATGCTGCGTAGGAAGCTGCGTAGTGTAGTGATGGGACAGGTGAGGGCGTCACCTCTTACCTAGCTAGCTGTGTGCACGCTGAGATGGGCAACCCGCTCTTAAGCCCGCCGACTCCCACGTGGAGCATCCAGTACCAATGCATACCCGCCCAACCATGGTGGATGAACGCTGTCTTTTTTTTTTTTTTTTTTGAACTGATTGCGAATGAAAGGACAATAAACTAAGCTCCGTATTGTGGGGCGGAGGGGGGGAATTTTATACACCCTTCTTTTTTTTTTTTTTTTTTTTTTTGCTACAATTCGGGGGAAACGAAAACTGTCCGCTTTGCTGGTTAAATACACATGAGCTCGTCCGGACGGAAATGTCAACACTTCTTTGGGCACCTCTGAAAATTTCTTGTTTTGATTATTTGAGCAAAAAAAGGGCAGCATGAAACCATAGGAAGATGACATACATGGTGTACATGACGCCGTTCTTTCAATTGCGATGCTTGTTTTGCCATGAGGGTGGCAGGCTTTGCAACCGGCTGCCCCCGGGAAGCGAAAAATAGAGGTCAAAAAAACGGCGAAAAATGTTTAAAATGCAATTTTATTGCTTAAAATGCAGCATCTAGGGTGCATAAAATTGGTGTTCAAGCGCACTTGTGACCCCTGGGTACAACCCAGGGTCGGGTTGCTGTTAAAAAGTACTTAGCGAAAAATATATGGTGTTGTATAGCCCCCGAAAATCCGGTTTTTTTACACCCTATTTTTTGGCTTTTTTTTCTGCGTCCATTCTTCCTGTCGCTTTTCACGGAAAAACGAAAATAAAAAATGGAGTCCGGGTTATTTGTAACTTCCAAATTGAATCGTTTGCCAAAAACCATTCTAAAAAACATGTTTTTGCACGTGCGTTTTAAAAATAAAACAAACGGCGAGCATTTTGACCTATATGGTGTTCAAGCTTAGACTGCATTTCTGCACACAAAGTGGTGTCGGACTACTCTTTTACTTAGAAATCTAACGGGGGTTTTTCGCCGCATAAGAGGGTCTTTTGTTGACATTTTTTTCCGGACGAGCTCATATATATATATATATTCACCCCTCCCCCCCCTGTGCGACCTAATGTGTTTTTTCAGTACAGGTTTTGATACAAAATATCAGCGAGACAGGGCAGCAGAGAGTGTTCCCCCTAAGCAAAGGAGAGCATCATCAGGCACACCACTGCAGTGGGTAGTTGCTAACACTTGACTCTCGTAGCGAAGTTCTTCCCGCCGATCTCCTTATTTTTTTATGGACCGGATTTTGTTGTACCTTATTATTATTTAGTACTTTTTCCTCTTCCTCCTCCCCCTTTTTTTTTTGTTATGCGAAACACCTCCACAAGATTTGAGTTACTCGCCCTGTAGGGGAGAAGGGAGTGAACTTTGCATGACATGAAACGCTCAAGAGGGGGGAGAAAAAAAAGTGGGCAGACAAGGGTGGCCCTTTCATTTGCATTGAGGAAAACTCAGTTTTGTGTTTTCTTTACCTCCCTCCCAAAAAAAAAAAAAAAAAGAATTCAAAGAAGCCATTTTTGACAGAACGCTAACTCAACGCAAAAGGAGATCTGGTCCGACTTTTGATGCATCTCTGTAGCGGGTAGGGGGACTTTTCCTTGTGGGAGCCTTTTCCCCCAAAGCCCCTCTTTGCTGGATAAACTGCATGCTTTGGACAAGTTGTTCTCCAGAGCTGGGCAACTGATCCATTTCAAAACTTTGGTTTTACTTTTCTTGTTACCATTACGCAGAAAGCAAAATAATAACTGTAACCAATTACTGTAAAACAAAAATCACCGGAAGATAAAATGTCCGGAAGCTCTGGCGGTCCGGATATTTTTTCTTCCGGACATTTCTTTCCTGGGCCCCCCCTTTTTTTAAAGGGCTGGACCCGAAAACAGAATAAACTAGTTTCTATAGCAAGAGAAAATCAAACGAAAATCAGAGAATTGAATTACGGACTTTTCCAAGAACTAAAAGACACCTCAGATCCTGATTGTTCGCTTCTACCACAAGCTTGTTGAACCGAACCACTTCTTGTGCTTGCTTTAGGGTGCTTTGCGGGTTTGCGTCATGGAGCCAATGTCCAGTATATCAGACTGGAAGCACCGCTTTGGTAGCTCCAAGGTCGATCCCCCTGCCGCACCCGTTACTGCGGGTCGCAAGCCTCTTCTGAACAAGGAAGAAACAACAAGGCTCTTTGTTTGGATCCAGATGCAGAACGGAAGGGGGGTGCTACCGCGTCGGACATCTGCCTGTATGCAGAGGGCCAACCAGCTGTGCCCCAAGCATGGCATCACAAGCCGCCGCCCAGCAATAGGGAAGTCTAGCAGCCCCAAAGACACCCAGGCAGCAAGGAGGTTCACAGGGATCAGGCCGGTTGACCTGGAACATGGACCAGCTGCTGCCACTGGTCCCAAGGTTGTCAAGGATAGGGATTTGGCAAGCGCGCCGTCACTGGACAGTGCGTTTCCCTGACTGGTGGCAAACTGCACCCGCAGTTAATTTACACGGGAAAAACAGAACCAGCTCGCAGCAGGAAATACCCCGGGTCTGTCCCTCGTGTTGCACACCCCCCCAAAAGGCTGGAGTTTAACAGCTTCGAAATCTCACTGGGCCACCCAGGAAACGCTTCGGGTTGTTTCTCCCCTTTGCTACAACCTCATCGATTCATCATGGGCTGAGCACCCACCGAGCCCATCCTACTCATCATTGATGACTACAATGTCCACTACGCAGGCTTTTGTGAACTTGTTTTCAGACACAAACGTTCACTTAGCGTTTGTCCCCAGACCTCACCTATTTGTGCCGCCCAAGACTTGGCCAGGCGCACTGCCAAGACTGCGAAGGCAGCAAACAAGACGGCCAGACGTGCGGACAGGTAGCGCTTTCCTCGCCCCTTTTTTAGTTTTATTGGTCGGGAAAAGTACTCTCCAACCTGCTGGGACCTCTCACCTGAAGATATTCCCACTTGCAAGATCATTTCAGGCACCTGAAGAGGTCAGCACCTAGAGGAGTCGCGAGATATCTCCTTCCCCCTTTTAGAGCATGCAGCTTTCGTCTGTTAATTTGAATTTTATTTTGCCGTTCTTAAGACTCTTGCAACAGAAATATGAGTTTTCCAGACAGAGGGTACAGTGCGTAGGGCAGGCTAGGTACCCCCTTAGAAAAGTGCCCAAAAAGAATGTCCGGAAGATAAAATCACCGGATGTTTCGGCGGTCCGGATATTTTATCTTCCGGTGGATTTTTGTTTTACAGTATTTTCTTTTTTTTTAAAAACGGTCTGATCCCCCCCCCCCCCCCCCCATGTTATCTCTCTCTTTTTTAAAGGTTCCAAAGAAGAAAAACAAACTGCCTGTTTTTTTTTTCCTCCCCTTATTTTCTTGTAGGGACCAGTGGGGTACACCCTTTCCTCCCCCCCCTCTTCATCCTTCTATTTGTCTTTATGTGTTATTACAATCGTTTTTAAAAAGAAAAAAGACGGTGGTTAGAGCATTTGTTTATGCACACGGTATATCCTGAGATAAGTACTGCTATCACTACTCTTTTTCTTTTGTTCTTTTAAGAAGCTGAGTAGTACTTGCAATACAAAAAAGAAAAGTGAAAAAAGAAATCGTAAAGAAATGCCGCAACGAAGCATCTGTATCCAGGTTAGAGCGCTCTCGTAATCAGCAGATACACCACCACCTTAAGTCAGCCAACAAGTCTCCTTCTGGTTTTATTTTTATGTTATTCCCTCCTATTTCGCCATCACAACACTCAGGCTGTTATTGCAAAAAAAAGAAGTTGTATTTTCTTTTTCTCCTCCTCCGTAACTACAAATGGCCTTTGTTCTCGATGTCGCGACTGACCTGTTCGGTTCTAAGCAGAACACAAAGCTTGAGTTCGCAGGTGTGCCGTCTCTCAGCGAGCTGATTGTTGCTGTGGAAGGGAACTTCGACAAAGAGAGCCAATCCATGAGGCACGTGGCGGAGCCCTTCAGGGTGCAGACGATGCAGGTGTTCGACGACGTGCTGCAGAGGTGGGTGGACCTGTACAGCAACACGCAGCTGAAGTCCAACTCGCAGGTCTTTGTGTTCCAGCCCAGCGGCATGGCCCACAGCGACGTGCCGGGCACCATCCCTGCAGCCAAGTTCACGCAGGACAGCTACCTCGGTTCCCCCACACGTGCACGCATCGCCACTGACCTCGGCATCAACGCTGCACTTTCTGAAAAGCTCCGCCGCATCTACAGCGACCTTGAGATCGCACCCAGCCACCTGCTCCCCCTCACCGGTCTCAGGCAGCACTTGCTCGCTCACAACATCATGTGGGAGGAGGCTGCCATTGGCGACCTGTTCAGACGCTCCGCCGACCTTGCCTTCGAGGACTGGGCACGATGGGGCCTCAGGTTCCCTGCCCTCATTGACACCCTTTACTACGCGCAGTACGGTGTGAAGCTTGACCAACCGCTGTACACCATCCCCGAGAACGTACCGCCCACAAGAGCCGAGAGCGACAACCTGGCCGCAAGGAGGGCCAGGGAAGAAGAGCTGAGACGCAGCTACGCGCTTGGATGGACCGCCGAAAGGGAAACCATCGACAGGGACTACCGCGCCCAGAGAAAGGCTGAGCTCGACCTCCAGATCCGCCACCTTAAGACCAAGAACGAGCTGGACAGGATCAGGGCCTACGAGAGGGCGGACGCGGACCACATCTCGTTGAACCGTGCTATGATCGCCAACGCCGCCTCCCCGCCCCGTAGGCGTGACGACCTCTGCAGGATGTACTACTCCCCTGCCAGCCCCAAGTTCGGCTACCTCTCCCCATAGAGGTGTTACCTTCCTCCCTTGTTTGTCAATCTGTTTGTCTTGTCTCCCTGATGTAAAGATCCATCCCCCCCTTTCCCCTCCCTCCAAAACTTCATATGCCCCCTTTAGTAGAGTGGCGGCGGGGTTCGTTCCTTGCCTACCTCTCAGAAGCTTGTTGTGATTGTCACTAAAAGTGTGCTTTGCAGCGTCATATATTCACAAAGGGAGCAAAGAAAAAAAAAAAAAAAGAAAAACCACTCACAAAAATGATACAGTCGTTTGCCCCGAATGAGGAGGGGGTGCAGGAGAAGATCTTGAAGGCGATCGAGGATGACGGGTGCTGTGTGGTGAGGGACATGCTGTCGCCGGAGGAGGTTGCACGGAAGAAAACAGAGCTGGCTGGGCTATTCGGGGAGCTGCCGCAGGGGAGGAACAGGTTTGAGGGCTTTAAGACGCAGAGGCTGTACGGCATCTTTGGGAAGACGAGGGTGATGGACGAGCCGGTGTGCAAGGACCTGGTGTGGAACACGTGCAGGAGTGTGTTGGGGAACAAGTTTTTCACGCTGTCGTCGCCGACGGGGATCAACCTCCTGCCTGGTGAGCAGGGGCAGCCTATACACCGTGACGACGACAAGTATCCTATCCCAAAGCCTCATCCCGAGATCGTGTTCAACACAATGTGGGCCTTTGATGACTTCACAGAAGAGAACGGGGCCACTGTCATATACCCCGGGTCACACAAATGGTCCCCTGAAGCGCAGAAAAAGAACACGCGTGACTTTGTGCACAAAACTGTCATCAAAAGATCGAGTTACGACAACAGCACAAGGCTGCCGGAAACTACTGAAGGCGACCGTGGGACAAAAGCAGTCATGAAGGCAGGGTCTGTCCTCATGTACACTGGCAGCATCATGCATGGTGGCGGGGCGAACAACTCGAAAGCCCCTCGCATGGGTGTCATCCTCGAGTTCGCACTTGGTTGGCTTCGCCAACAGGAAAACCAGTACCTTTGTGTTCCCAGAGAAGTCGTGCCCACCCTCCCCACCCGCCTCCAAGAGCTGCTTGGCTACAACATTGTCCCTCCCTTCACTGGGTACGCTTTTGGCAAGCATCCTTTGAAACAGATCACTGCTAAAATGTAGATGATACACCGTACCGCTTATACTTTACACACTATCGGTTTTGCACACCAGCTGAACACCTGATAAAGATTTCCCCCTCCTCCCTTTTCGCCCCCCGCAACGTGCCTCTACCAAACTTTTGGACAAGATGCCCGCGTATCGGCTTCTTTCTCTTTGCTAGCTCTTCTTGCTTGCATTTTTTTTTTTTCGTTCTCACTTTTCTTGTTTCACCGCACCTACTAAAGCCCTTCTAGAAGTGTGCAGCGGGATCTTGAGTAATTCACAATGATTTTTTTATTTCGCATTTTGAAAGATAAGTTTGAAATCCGCGTTCATTCCACTTGAGGTTGGTGCCCGGTGTACTCGTTGTTGGTGATGTCGCAGTAGAGGTTGTTCCTTTCGAACCCTTCGGGCCCCCTGTTGAGTAGGGTGCTGCCTTCAGCGACACCTTTGCAGAGGTCCATTCCTGACCCTTGCGCCTTCCTGATTTTGCTCCGGCGGGAGTGTCTTCCAACTCCGTTTCTGAGTCCGAGGATGGCTGGTTCTGTTGCTGCCTTGTTCCGTCTGAACAAAGACATCGAAATATTTCTTTCTTTTAACTCTTAAATACCATAACTTGCTGTTAAGGCTTAACAAGGTGTTGTGTTAGTAGTTAACATTAAGTGGCTTGTCGTTTGGTTTTCTTTTTTGGTATCATTGCTTCATAGGGTCGGGTAAAGAAAATGGCACAGCAGCCGGAACCGCCATGCTACCTCCTTGTGGGGATGGACAAGCAGGCTCCTACCCCGAAGGAGCTGAAGGAGGCGATTGAGAAGGGTGGCACGAAGGAGAGGATCCAAGCGGTGAAGGACATGATCGCCCTGACGTTGAACGGCGAGCCGCAGACGAAGCTGATCATGAGCGTGATCAAGTTCATCCAGCCGTCTGGGACCACCACTTCCTCGAACGAGAAGAATGACGCCTCTGTGCACACCCTGAAGAAGCTGGTGCTGTACTTCTGGGAGGTTGTCGAAAAGGTTGACGCGCAGGGCAAGCTGCTCCCCGAGCTCATTCTCCTCGTCGACTTCCTTCGTCGTGACTTAGCGCACCCTAACGAGTTCATCCGAGGTGCCACCCTTAGGTTCCTCTGCAACCTCAAGGAAAAAGAAATTCTCGAGCCCCTTGCCCCCACTGTGCTCGACTGCTTGGTGCACCGCCACAGCTACGTGAGACGCAATGCCATCCTTGCGATCACCAACATCTACAAAAGGATCCCCGAGGCCCTTCCCGACGCCCCCGAGACCGTCGAGCAGCTCCTCGCACAAGAGACAGACGTTACTGCCAAGCGTAACGCCTTCCTCATGCTTTTCACGTGCACCCCTGACCGTGCCGTCTCGTACCTCCGCAGCATCATGGACACTGACCTGGGACAGGTATGCAACACACTCGTGAACAACACCCCCCACAGAGCCAGAACGATGTCTTCCAGCTCGCCATCGTTGAGCTGCTCAAGCAGCTGATGCAAACGAACCCCCACGAGAAGTCGGAGTACATTACCGTTATCTTCACGCTGCTGCAGAGCAAGTCTCAGGTATCCCATCAATGCACCACCCACCACAACAGGCCGTTCTGTTCCAATGTGCTTCGACCCTCTTGGCGCTGTCCTCGTCGCCTACTGCCATCAAGGCGTCTGCCACCACTCTGGTGAACCTCCTGAACGCCCACTGCGACAACAATGTTAAGCTGGTAGTGCTTGGCAAGCTCGAAGATATCAAGAAGAGCTTCCCCGAAACTCTGCAAGAATTGTCGATGGACCTTCTGAGGTGCTTGGTCGGCAGCGAAGTTGAGATTCAGAGGAGGATCTTGGAGCTGACTCTTGACCTGGTGACCGCGAAGAACATTGAGAAGGTGATCCAGTTCCTTAAAAAGGAGCTTATCGAGAGCACGGACAGCACGACGCCTGTCGCCAAGGGCGAGACCGACTACAGGCAGCTGCTGATCAAGTTTATCCACCAGTCGACAGTAAGGCACAGGCAGGTGGCCCCTATGATCGTGCCCATTTTAATGGACTTCATTGTGGAGGACAGCAAGCCCGCCGTGGACACAATCCTGTTCATCAGAGAGATGGTGCACAGGCAGGCCGAGCTGCGCGAAGAAGTGATCACAAAGCTTGCGATCCACTTCAACGCGATCAGCGCAACGAGGGTCTTCCGCATTGCTCTGTGGATCCTCGGGTCGCACAGCAAGACCTACGAGGAGATCCGCAACATCATGTCTGCCCTGCGCGCTGCTCTGGACCCCTTCCCCTTGTGGCTGAAGGAGAAGACCGAGGAGGAGGAAGAAGAGACCGGCATCAGCACGGCAGGTGGTGGTGCCACTGTGAGGGAGGACGGTACCTATGTCATGGCTGTGGTCCCCGAGAAGGAGGAAAAGAAGACGGAGGTTACCTCCTTCAGGAGCCTCATCACGGAAGGGGACTTTTTCTTGTCGGCTGTGCTCGCTTCGACTCTGGTAAAGCTGGTTTGCAGCTGCTGGGCCCTTAACATCTCGACGAAGGAAAAGGAGCACGTGAAGAACGACGCACTCACCATGCTCGACGAGCTGATCCAGTTGGGCATCCACAAGCAGATTGACGCTGACTCCCACGAGAGGTTGAGGCTGTGCAAGAAGCTGATCGGAGTGCCCACGAACCCCATGACCAAGAAGTACACGGAGATGATGCTGAAGGGGTTCAGCGACATGCTGCAAGAGGAGGACGACGCTAAGCAAGAAGAGACACAGAAGGAGGAGGAGAAGAAGTTTGTGCCCATCGACCAGCCCATCCACTTCTCGCAGCTGGTGAGAACCAAGCGAGGCGACAAGGGTGCCCTCATCGATCTGGAAGACGTATCCGTGGCTGCAAAGAACGAGGTTCTGAGCAACGATCAGAACCAGAAGATGAAGAACGTGCTGCAGCTCACCGGGTTCTCCGACCCCGTCTACGTCGAGGGTACTGTCGAGGTGCACCAGTTCGACATCTTGCTCGAGATGCTGGTGGTCAATAAGACAGAAGACACCTTGCAGAACCTTACTGTGGAGCTGGGTACTGTAGGTGACCTGCGTCTGTGCGAGAGGCCGCAATCGTACACCGTGGCGCCCGGTGAGGAGGTTACCATTAAAGCCAACATGAAGGTGTCATCCACGGAGGCGGGCGTCATCTTCGGCAACATCGTGTACGATAGCACCAAGGCGGGCTCCGACCAGACGGTGATCGTCCTCAACGACCTGCACATGGACATTATCGACTATGTGCACCCCGCATCGTGCAACGCCACTGTGTTCAGGACAATGTGGCAGGACTTCGAGTGGGAGAACAGGCTGATCGTCGCGACTGAGATCAAGTCCCTAAGGGAGTACCTCGACCACATCCTGAAGCACACGAACATGAGGTGCCAGGCGATGTCCACCTCCCTCGCAGGTGAGGCTGACTTCCTCAGCGCCAACCTCCTCGCCAAATCGTCCTTCGGCGAGCCCGTCGTTGCCAACATCTCCGTCAGCAAAACTGTCAATGGCAACATCGAAGGTTACGTGCGCATTAGGTCCCGCTCGCAGGGTATTGCCTTGGGTCTGGGTGACAAGATCACCATTAAGCAGAAGGGCTAAGTCGTTGGTCTTTAAGTGTAAGTTAGTGTGCTTTTTTTCTTATTTTTGGCCCCCCCTTTTTCTTTCTTTCTTTGAATACTTTTATTCTTATGCCTCAACACCACACCACACCAACAGTGCTATGGTCGCGCGTTGGCTGTTACTTGTTCTGTACTCATGGGTGGCCATCGCCGCCTACACTACTATCGATGGAGATGGCTCGGCAGCCAGCTATACGTGTGGAACCGGAAACCAAGGGTGTCTATTTGTCTGCAAAAACAACGGCCAGTGTGAGAACGCGGTCATTAACTGCCCCAGTGACTCTCCGTGCTGGGTAAACTGCGTCAGTGGCTGCTCGGGTACCACAGTGAACTGCGCCACGGGGCAGCAATGTGTGGTATATGGTGGGCTGTGGACAGTAAACACAGTTGTCATCAATGGTGGTGGGTACTGCTACTCTGATTACAATGCGTGCCCTTCAACGAAGGGGCAAAACAACGTTGCTCCCAGCCCCACGACGAGCTCCGCATGCGAGTTTGACCAGCTCAACCTCCCTGCAGGTGCGAGTGTTAATGGCTTCGGCTGCCAGACCTACGGTCGTGTCGGTGACAAAAGCCACTGCAAAATATCCCTTTCAAACAGGCAGTGCGTCTCGGCTTTCTGTAACAATGGGAACTGGGCTGACAATCCAATCACCTGCCCTGTGTGTCTGTTTGAAACATCTAACTTCCCTGGATGGTGGACACAGTGTGGTGACGGAACTGTGTGCGACATCGGCGGGAGTGGGTCTTCCGAGTGCTGCAACTCTAAAGGAATGCGATCAAGGTGTCCATCCGGAAAGACATTATGCGCCAGGCCAAACGATTGCAGTAACAATCAAGACCACTGTTGTGAGGATAGTTGTGGAGGTAAAAATGGCCCCTTGCCGTGCGATACGCTTGCTCCTGACACGCCAGCTCCTGATACACCTGCACCTGACACACCAGCACCTGATACCCCCGCTCCTGACACACCCGCTCCTGACACACCTGCACCTGACACGCCAGCTCCTGATACCCCCGCTCCTGACACGCCCGCCCCTGACACACCAGCACCTGATACCCCAGCACCTGACACACCCGCTCCTGACACACCAGCACCTGAGACTCCCGCTCCTGACACGCCCGCCCCTGACACACCTGCACCTGATACACCCGCTCCTGACACACCAGCACCTGATACTCCCGCTCCTGACACACCTGCACCTGATACCCCCGCTCCTGACACGCCCGCCCCTGACACACCAGCACCTGATACCCCAGCACCTGACACACCCGCTCCAGACACACCCGCTCCTGACACACCAGCACCTGATACACCTGCACCTGATACTACTGCTCCTGCCACACCAGCACCTGATACCCCGGCTCCTGACACACCCGCCCCTGATACACCTGCACCAGATACTCCCGCTCCTGACACGCCTGCCCCTGACACACCCGCCCCTGCCACACCTGCACCAGATACTCCCACTCCGAACACACCTGCCCCTAACACGCCCGCCCCTGACACTTCTACTCCTATCAGCCTAGCGCCTCCAACTGCAGTTCCTACTTCTGCACCCGATACTGTGGCTCCTGCAACACAAGCACCCGCAACAGCAGTTCCTACTGTTGCACCCGATACAACAGCTCCTGCAACACAAGCGCCCGCAACAGCAGTTCCAACCTCTGCACCCGATACTGTGGCTCCTGCAACACAAGCACCCGCAACGGCAGCTCCTACTTCAGTTCCTGATACGCCTACTCCTGCAACACTGGTACCCTCAACGGCAGTTCCCACATCGGCACCAGACACTCCAGTTCCTGCAACACTAGCACCCGCAACGGCAGTTCCTACATCGGCACCAGACACTCCAGTTCCTGCAACACTAGCACCTGCAACGGCAGCTCCTACAGCGTCCCCAGACACGCCAGCTCCTGAAACGCAAGCACCTCGAACAGCGATTCCCACGTCAGCACCAAAAACGTATTCCCCAGCAACAATCGCACCTTCCACAGCAGCTCCCACGTCTGCCCCTGCAACACCTGCACCTGCAACAGCGATTCCCACTTCTGCACCTGACTCGCCTGCTCCCAACACTGCAGTGCCCACGCCATCACCTGCAACCCCCGCACCCAACACAGCAATTCCCACTTCACCGCCTAATACACTTGCCCCTGACACAGCAGTTCCCACAGCAGCACCAGGCACACTCGCTCCTGCAACAATACCTCCAACTGCTATCCCCACACTGGCAGCCACCGATATTCCCACACCAGCGCCTCCTGTATCGAACATCACGCAGCTAGCGCCTGACATGGAAAAGAAAATTGAATCCGTTGTCATCCCGGGTGCGGGGGCCGCCGTGGTGGGCGGTGTCACGAAAGGTGGCGTTGCATCGTCGAACGCAGGCAAGATCCGCATCATTGCTAATCTGAAGTGCGCCGTCGAGGACATCGATCTTACAGAATCAGAGCCACTGGACTGGGAGTTCCATCCCGTGCAAGAGGGGCTGGGGACAACACCGCACAGGTTCTTCCTAGGCGCAGTGCTGTTTGACACGGCTATCATCTTCTTTGTGTTGCTTGCCGTAAGGTGTGCGAAGTACGTTCTGCACTACGTGATGAAGATCGAGGTGCTGCGGGCGGCAGGGAACGTGAAATACCCAGGGCTAGCTTTCGTCCCGTTCATGTTCCTGTACCAGGGGATCAGCTTGTCTGCATCGAACATGACCTTTGAGTTCAAGAGGGCAGACATGCTGTGCGCTCTTGTGGGGTGGGTCTACTTCTCAATGTGTCTATCAGCACCCGTTGTGTTATACTGTGTAGTGCTTAGGAAATCCGCCTTCAAGGGGTGCACTGTCGATGATCCCAGACTGGTTCAACAAACAGGCACCGTGCAGCTGTTGGGCGGGAACAACACATCGTTCGTTAAGAAACAAGACGTGGAGGTACTGCAGGGGTGGAAGCGAACTGCGTACCAAAGCGCGTTCGGGGACAAGATCTGGGTAACAGCCTCTGACGACGCAGATGACTACTTTGTGGAGAGCTACGGTGTGGTCTTTGAGCAGTACAAGGAAGGCTTGCATTGGTTCATATTGATGGAAATGACGAACATACTGAGCCTGAGCGTTTTCAGCGCATGGAAGCCTCGTTCGACTGTTGCGTGCCACGTGCGCAACTCGTTCATCACATTCTTTTTAACAATATTCTTACTGGCGATTGTGTACTTCAAGCCGTACATGTCGATCTTAGACAACATAGTAGCCACGGCAATGGCGTTGATGATGACGTGTGCGGTGCTGTTCATGAGCATTGCGATCGCACTGGACGAGGAGAGCAATGCATCGCTCATCTCATCCTTGACGAATGTGTCGGGGTTGTTCCTGCTCATCACGGCGGTACTGTTGCTTTTCAAGGCGATCTACGACATGTGCTTCTACATTGCTGACATGAAGATCGGTCGCAGAGAGGGTACAAGGAAGGCGGTCAGACACGGCCATCAGGAGAAGTCTGTCGAAGACATAGTAATGAACGAATACGAGGCCTCTGAGAGCGACGGCACCGCAAACCTCATTGACGTGAAGCTGGGAGAAGAGTCAGGCGCCGATCTCCCCGAAGCTATCCACGTGCAGCGTAGTTCCCGGTCGCTGTTGGGCAGTGTGCCCTCGTCTAGTCTTGTTTCACCCTTTTCCTCGCCTTTGCGACATTCCAGAAGAACACGCACTACTGGTAACATTTTCAACGAATCCTACAAAAGGGTCGGTAGCTCCGATTACGACGCGCTTGCCGACACCACACCTTCGCCTCGTTCGCCCCGCGCGCCTAATTATAAACGGCTACGAAGGGCCACCCTGAACTCTAAACTCTCATTCATTTGAAGTATAATTTTTTTTTTTTTGTAGCTGCAGAAAAAGGGGGGAAAAAAAAATGTTGGGAGAAAAAAGGAGGGGGTGGGTCCCCACTGTTTTTTTTTCTTGTTTCCCTCTTTTTTTTTTTCTTGAAAGAGTCGTTTGCTTTAACATAGTTGTGAATTATTATTATTTTTTTTTCCCCTATACGACTCCACACTGCTCACAGAGGGGGAAGAAATTCCCCCAATTTGAGTGGGCTCATTTCTTTCTTTAGATTTTTTGCACTCAATGTTCTCAATGTTTCATAGCAGCACTTTCAATTATAGTAAATATGGTATTAAAGAAAAGTAGCCCCCTTTTCTTGTTTAAAAAAGCGAGCCGCAACCCAACGCCGTGACTTCGGAAGAATATGAGCTCGTCCGAAAAAAATGTCAACAAAAGACCCTCTTATGCGGCGAAAAACCCCCGTTAGATTTCTAAGTAAAAGAGTAGTCCGACACCACTTTGTGTGCAGAAATGCAGTCTAAGCTTGAACACCATATAGGTCAAAATGCTCGCCGTTTGTTTTATTTTTAAAACGCACGTGCAAAAACATGTTTTTTAGAATGGTTTTTGGCAAACGATTCAATTTGGAAGTTACAAATAACCCGGACTCCATTTTTTATTTTCGTTTTTCCGTGAAAAGCGACAGGAAGAATGGACGCAGAAAAAAAAGCCAAAAAATAGGGTGTAAAAAAACCGGATTTTCGGGGGCTATACAACACCATATATTTTTCGCTAAGTACTTTTTAACAGCAACCCGACCCTGGGTTGTACCCAGGGGTCACAAGTGCGCTTGAACACCAATTTTATGCACCCTAGATGCTGCATTTTAAGCAATAAAATTGCATTTTAAACATTTTTCGCCGTTTTTTTGACCTCTATTTTTCGCTTCCCGGGGGCAGCCGGTTGCAAAGCCTGCCACCCTCATGGCAAAACAAGCATCGCAATTGAAAGAACGGCGTCATGTACACCATGTATGTCATCTTCCTATGGTTTCATGCTGCCCTTTTTTTGCTCAAATAATCAAAACAAGAAATTTTCAGAGGTGCCCAAAGAAGTGTTGACATTTCCGTCCGGACGAGCTCATATAGTCATTTTTGTAAGATCCATTTTTTTTTTTTATCTTTCCGTCGTGTTTTACATTAAGAGAGCGGCTTTTCCGGAGCGTGAAACCGAATTTCTTTTTTTCTTTTTTTTTTACTGTAGACATTTGTCGTGGCTTTGTTGTGTGAGTTTGTTGTTGCTCTTTAAGTTGTGTGGTCAAGTAATCGCTCACCGATCTGACTGCTTTCATTTTTTTTTTTTTTTTAGGTAAATAATTAAGAGGGTGGGGGAAAAAAAAAACGAAGAAAGAAAAAGAATAAGATGAGGAAAAAAAAAGGGAAAAAAAGTGTTCCCCCCCTCCTGCAAAAAGATAAGAAACGAAAAAGACCCCCGTTGTGCGTGCAGATGGGCGTATCCCTCAATGTGGGTATGCATAAGTCTCTCTCTCTTTTTTTTTTTCCTTCCTATTAGCGAGTTTCCTTCCTTTCTTCCTTCCTTCTTTTCATTCTTTTTTTCTTCTTCTTTTTAACGACTTTTTTGTCTGTATAAGGGGGGAATGGTGTGGCCACGTGTTTGTGGGGGTTTAGAAACCTTCTCCAGATTTCTACCCAGGCACGTACACACAGCGGCCTGTCCTCTTTTTCGGCAGTGCTGTCATCCCCCCTCCCTCCCCTTCTTCTCTTCATTTTGTTAGCCAGTGGGAAAGGCTTGGGAAGTATATCCTGCTAGCATGCAATTAGTGGCTCTCTATATTTCTTTTTTTTTTTAAAACCCCAAAAATCCGCATTTTTTTAAAAAAAAGTTTAAATTATTCGTTGTCCATATTCCCATATTTCGCAACAAAGACCTGTTGGGATTTTTGCACACAAACAAACAAAAAAAAAAAGAAAACTAGAAGGGAAAAAAAAAAAAGAAATGCGCCTTCGATAATTTGTAGTAAATTCGTTTGACCTGATTCTTTCTGAAGCCTCTCTTCTTCTTTTTTTTTTCCCCTGTCCAAACGAGTTTCATTTCATTCTTTTCTGTTTCATTACAGAAAAAAGGATGCTTTCCTTATAAGAAAGTACACACCTTGATCCATTTGTCACCCCCCCCTCCCCCCCCATTCCTACAGTTACCTAAGTAAGATGGTTCGAAAAACCATATGCTCTACGCTTTTTTCCTGCAAGTCAGTTTTTTTTTTTTTTTTTTTTTTTTTACTTGCAATATATTATGTTACTTGTACCATGTTTACCTATTCTGACTTTTTGAACGGTAGCTGGCAAAAAAAAAAAAAAAAAAAAAAACTCAGGTAGAAGTGTATGAGAGAAGAAAAGAAGAAAGAAAAGTGAGAAGTTTCTTTTAATTTTTTTTTAAAGTTCTATTCTTCATTATTCCTAGCAAAGATAGCTTGCAGACACCCCCCCTGTTTTTCGTTCACGAGTGCACCTATTTTTCTCTTTTTTTTCTCTTCTCTTTTTTTTTCTTTTTTTTATGTTTCCATTCTTATGTGGATGCTGCGGCTGCTTTGAAGGAATAGGGAGGAAAAGAAAATTTCAAACAAATGAGAAGAGGAAAGAAAAAGAAGAAAAACTATGAAAACAATCGAGAAAAAAAAAAGAAAACCCCTTCAACTCAGTGTGGCGTGTACCTTTGATTTTTGTTCCTTTACCTTTTTTTTTTTTTTTTAATCTCCACTTCGGCTTTTGGTATGGTGACACTCTCTGCCAAAAACACCGCCGAACAAAAAGAAAAAAAGAAAACGGGAAGGTGGGGACGTATTTATGGTGTGATTTTGGATGAGAAGGCATCAACCAGATCACATTTGAAACTGCTGAACGGGGTCTATTTTATTTTTTTTCTTTTATTTTATGCCTGCTGTTAAAAAAGAATCCTAGATATTTCTAAAAAAGAAGTCCAGTTTGCGAACAAAACACACTCATTTTCTCCATATGAGTGTTTGGAGGAATATAAGAGGACCCCCCCCCCCCCCCCTCACTTTTTTCACTTTTTTTGAACCGACCGAAAACTTAACACACTCTTTCTTTTTTTTTTTTCTTCTCTTCCTTTCTAATACTTTATTTTTTTCTCAGATATCTTCCACTTTGCAATAAAATCACACATCACAGGCAGCATGTCAAGCCTACCGGATGCAGTCCGCTGCAGGCATGCATCTATCATCTCAGTGTCAGAGACAACGCTTGACGGGAAGATGGTATACCTCGGCTGGAGTAGCTTACTACTGAACAAGGTCTGGCTAGACACTGAAAAGGAGAGCCGAGTAATATACTTGGGAGGCTCAGGCACGGCTAAGAAGATATACATGGGGATGGTCCACAAGGGGGAGCTAAAAGAGGAAGATATGAAAATGGTGGAACAGATAGGAAAGGTGCTACCCGGATGGGTCACACGAAGCCATGCAAGCATCCACAAGTGGGAGTACGTCATGTTAGACCACAAAAGAGGCTACCTCGGGATCTCGTCTCTTCTCTACTCGAAGCTGTGGTTCGACACGGCAGAGGAGTCCATCACCATCATCACCGGCACCCACGAGGACTGCCTCAACATGTTCGAGCAGCTCACCAACGTCTCTGCAAACCCTGACGATTCCGACGAGGACATCATCACCCAGTACCCCTCCAACCTGCAGGACTTCCTTCTAACGGCCGAAGACATCCCCCTCTCTCCTCTCTGCACTCCTGTCAACGATAACTTCACCCTCGACGCTAAGAAGCCCCTCTCCGACATCACACTCCCCATCATCGAAAAGGCCCTCAAAGGCCTGGGCAGCACACCCATCTACGACTTCCACGCTCACTGTGTCGGCATACAGAGGAGCGTCACGGGATGCTGCATCCATCAAGACGCCTTCTCCTGGCTCCACCCGGTCAATAAAATCAAACAAATGCTCTTCATGAAGGGCCTCGGTGTGTCGGACCTCTCGCAGGACGGGCTCGACTACGAGATGGTCAGCAGGCTGTCGCATCTGAACGGCGGGATCGCAAAGTTGGTTCCCTCGCGCATGGTGAAGACGGTGCTGCTCCCCATGGACGCGGTGTACAGCGAGGCGGGGAAGATGCTTCCGAAGAAGACTGCAATGTACGTCCCGAACGACCATGTTATCTCCGAGTGCAGGAAGTACCCTGACATGATCCCAGCGTGCTCTGTTCACCCGTACAGAAAGGACGCAGTACAGGCGCTGAGGAGGTGCAGGGATGCTGGTGTGCGGATGGTGAAGTGGCTTCCCAACTCACAATTCATCGACCCGTCGTCACCTTTGTGCGTACCGTTCTACGAGGCAATGCGCGAGCTCAGCATGACGCTCCTATGCCACGTGGGTGCCGAATCTTCTGTGACGTTCTGTGGTGTAGACGACGACCTGGGGAACCCGTTGCTTCTGCGCAAGGCTCTCGACAGGGGTGTCCGCGTCATACTGTCGCACTGTGCAAGCGATGGAACGGCAGTCGACTTGGACAGCAAGAAGCGCCACAGGGTACCGTGCTTCGACCTCTTCCTGCGGTTGATGCGCGATGTGAAGTACGAGAACCTGCTGTTCGCAGACATCTCCGCACTGACATGCTTCAAGCGGTTGCCTTACTTCGTGAAAGTACTGGATCAGGCAAACATACACCACAGGCTTATTTATGGCTCGGACTACCCCGTGCCTTGCACGCCTATGGTCGTCCAGTTTGGTAAGATGGAAGAGGCAGGGCTGCTTACAGCTTCTGAGGCACAGATTCTTGAGCACCACATCAAAAAAGCAAACCCCGTCCTGGCTAACTTCATCGCTATGCGGCTGGCAGCCTCCCCCAACACGGGTAATATCCTTCCGGCATGCGTCTTCCACGGTCTCCCATCCCTGTTGGGAATGGATGAGAATGTTGTGACTGATCGCTTCATGTACATGGCTGAGTGATACAAAAGGTCCATAAGGTCTTTTTTTTTTTTTTTTTCCAGGCGATCCTGTCACATACTGCAGGTTCCCTTCAAAGACATCTTTTTTAGTTCCTCTTTTTTCATTCTCAATGCTTACGAATTGTGCAAACACATATTCAACTTTCTCTTTAGCCTAGCCCTCATATTTCTTTTTTTTTTTTTTTTTTTGGCACCCTGCCACATATCGCAGGTACCCTTAAATATCTCTCTTTTTTATTGTGTGGTGTTCTTTAGTTTCCTTTTTTTTTTTTAAATAAAGGGACAGTAAGACCTTTGGCCGGGTCTAGGTGCGTAACGACACTCCCCTTAAGCGAGTCATTTACAGGAAGGTCTGTGTCAGGGCGACGGTTGCTCGATACTTTGGCCCGGCTGTTATCAGCTATTTTTATTTGCACTAAGCTGCAGAGCAACTGTCACAGGCACAGACAGACCTACCGCAAGGAAACGGGGACCAGGCACGCCATGTCCAATGTGTCGTTCGACTGCACGCCCCCTCCCCCCGAGCACTTATGGTACACTTGGAGAACTGTGGTGGACGTACTGAGCGCTGTTTGACTTGTCGCCTTAACGTTAAGAGATCGATTTTTTATCAACGTTTCCTTCTTTTCCCCTCCCCGATCTGCCCCTCTGACTCCTCTGCATCCGACGAGAAACGGAAGGGGATATGGGGCACTCGGGCAAGGAAAAGGCGAAAAAAAAAAAAAAAAAAAAAAAAAAAAAAAGTGAAAAAGAAGAAGAAGAAGAAGAAAAGAAAGAATGACAAATATTACTATCACCAAAAGGAGAAGTAAGTGTATTTTTAAAAGCTGTGAATATTTAATTTTTTTTTTCTTTCTTCACTTTTCATCTCATCTTTTAAAAACCTCGTGTTTTTTTGTCAGTTTAAGAAAAGATTCGACTCATGTTTCTGACTGGCTGGCCTTAGGTTACAAAGTAGGGACAAATAACCGCATGTGAGTTTGTGTGTATGTTTTTTTTTTTTTTTTTTTTTCCTTTTTCCTTTCGAATACTTGCCCGAGACGACGTCATCTTGTGGTTCTATCTTTTCTTTTCAACAAGAAAAAAAAAGAAAAACAGAAAAAAAAAGGGGGGGATGTCGATTTCTTTTCTGTATATGAATCCGTCCTTGGCCCATCATGCAATTGTTGCATGTGGCCAAAGGCACTTTTCGTGCCTACCGCAACACAGTTAACGGGAGATAAAAAAGAATGTGGCAAACGAGGCAGATCCTGAAGTACAACCTTTTTTGCATTCGTCCCCCCCCCCCCCCCTTTACAAAACCTCACATAACACATCAGGAATGCACAATGCTCCCATGGGTGATGACATTCACCCTGCTTGTAGAGGCAGGGATGACCAAGTATTATGACTACAGCTATGTAGCAGAAGGCATAGTGGTATTCGTGCCCGGGAGTGGGAAGGTGAGTGTGTGTGGGGATGAGCACAGCAATGCTGTGTATGTAAAAACGGGGTACAGTGAAATGATAGTTAGGCGGGGAGGGGAAGGGAGCGAGCTGCATGAGCTGCATGTGTGTGTAGATGGTGTTGAGGTGGGCCACTCTTCAGCGAGTAGGGCCGCACAGCCGCTGTCTCACGTGTTCTTGTCAAACCCTGCAGTGACAGGGAACCACAACCCTTCCTTCCTTGTGAGGGGCATGGATGTGACTGTTTACGAAGACAGCGGTGTGTACCTCGATGGCGACCAGTACGTCATCGACATCAACGACAACAACGGCTTCACGCAGAGCGTGCGGTTCAAGGTCACCAACGACAACAACCTCCTCTTCGATGCCCAGCCGCACATCATCGGTTGTTCCACATCTAAGTGCGGCGGCACTACCGGATCCCCTATCACAACAGGCAGCTTGCACTTCTCTGTCGCCCCCAACCAGTACGGCAAGGCCCTTGTCGAAGTCATCGCCGTTGATGATGGATACGAACGCCCTGTCTGCGACGGCCCCCCCCTTGACCCCATGGGCAACAAATGTGTGGAGGTTCCTTGCAACCCTGCCATTTGCACAAACAGCGACCCGCAGTACTTCTGGATCGAAGTGCTCCCTGTCAACGACCCCCCTTCCTTCAACCACAGGGGCGACGTGACCTCACCTGAAGACCAGGCCACCTGCCATGACCGCTGGGCCACATCCATCACCCCAGGCCCCGGGGAGGGCTTCATGCAGCCCGACTACCAGCCTGTCTATTGGAGCATCACCACTCCACAAACCTCGCTCTTCACGACACCTCCTTACATCCTCCACTCGCAGGGCGACACGACTGCTTCTCTGTGCTACGTGCCTGCCCCCAATAAGGTGGGTGTCGTTTCTATCGCTGTGACACTAACCGACGGAGGGCACCCTCCCATGTCCTTCCCCACACAGTACATCACTGTCACCATCACGGAGGTCAACGACCCACCGGTGTTCACACCTTTGAAGTCTTCTGTCGTCGTCCAGGAGGACAGTGGCCTGTACGACGAGTTGTGGGCCGTGGACATCCTCCCTGGCCCGCCCGAGGAGGTGTCCGCGGGGCAGGGGCTTACAGCTTTCATCATCACGTACGAGAACCCAGCGCAGTCGGGGCTGTTCGAGCAGCAGCCGACGATAGATGTCATGACAGGACGACTGAGCTTCAAACCACTTGCAAATGCGAACACGTTCCACCAGCTGGTTACGCTGAAGGTAAAGCTAGAGGACAAGATACCCGCACCGCACAGTACGCTGGTGTCGGACGAGGTACCGTTGGTGATATCCATTGTGCCAGTGAACGACCTGCCGTCCTTCCTGCCTGGGGGCGTCGTGCAGGTATGGGAGGACGAACCTGTGACTCCAATCTCGTGGGCTACAAACTTGTGCATAGGAGGTATTATCAACAACTGCGTCTTCTCTGAAGGAGAGAAGACAGGTGAAGCTCAAGAACTGGTCTTCACCGTGACGCCTAAATCAGGGGACATGACAATCTTCACCAGCACAGGCACTCCAGAGGTGGATGCCACAGGACACGTTTTTTTCACGACGCTGCCTAACAAAGTGGGAGACACCTACTTCGATGTCACAATCAGTGACACTGGTCCCGCGCCTAATATAGGCCCGACTCACGAGCTCCATATCAAGATCCTCTCCGTGAACGACGCGCCTGACTTCGTCATGCATACACAGCCTGTGCAGGTTTTTGAGGACTCAGGGCGGAACGAAATTAAGTGGTTTTTGCAAAATATAACCAAAGGCCCGTTTGAGCCAGATGAAGAAGCACAGAGCATATTATGCAATGTGGACGTCGACAACTCTGATCTTTTTCATCCCTTGGGAGGAGCCCCTAAGATAAACCTGGATCTTGGCGATACGCGCGGAGCGCTTGTGATGACCCCAGCAGCGAACGTTAAGGGCAGCACAGAAGCGGTGGTCACATGCCAGGACAACGGTGGAACAGCTAGAGGAGGCAGTGATAAGAAGGTGTCCAGCAGATTCCTGGTCACTATCGTAAATGTTAAAGACATTCCCAGCTTTGCTCTCCCTTCATCTGTGATCGTGAAGGAGGATTCTGCCCCTTTTGGGCACTTGCTGTACTTAGTTGCAACGGACATCACAGCAGGGTACCAAGAGGACGACGCGGAGTACGTGACGTTTGAGGTCACATCGTATGACACGCGCATTTTTGATGTCTTGCCTCAGATTAGCCCCGAAGGAACACTCACCTTCACCTTAAAGGCTAATGCCAATGGTGCAGCGCAGTCTGGTGTTGTGGCGGTTGACCGTGTGAAGGCAGACAACTCCACAGGGTTGCGGTCAAACACGTCTACTTTGAACATCACAGTGGTGCCTGTAAACGATGCTCCTACAATGACACTTAACAAGACGACCATCAGCCACAACTTGCTGAATATTGCTGCTCCCGTGAGAGTTCCCGTTTGCTACGACCCACAGTGCATAATCAGCGTCAAGGACGTATTTGACGAAATCTCTGTCGGCCCCCTCGACGAGGTGGAGACGCAGACGCTGTCCCTCAGTGTCGAAGTGCCTGCTGCTGCGACAGCTTATGTCAGCAACGTGAGTGTGTCAGGTAGCACCAGTAGGTACGCCCACCCAGCTGCATACGGTGGGAAGGACCTCGTATTTGTTATGAAGAAAAGCGATGCTCAAGACATCCTCCCGCACGATACGAAGCTGGTAGTGGTGGCTACTGACGGACAGATTGAGAATAACAAAACAATCATTTCGCTGCTTTTCGAACTGTACCACCCTCTAGTGCTGCCGGAGTACCCGACACAGCTTGTTGTGTCACAGCAGCCTGTTGTGGAGCGCGACAGGGTCGTTGCTGAGTTCCAGTTGCAAAATGACTTGCATAATGTGCACGAGGACACCGCCACCTTGAAGGTCGACTCATATAACCTGCTGACTGCCGAGACGGCGCACTTCATGACGCTCACACCTTTTCTGCCGCTGGGCGTGTTTCCAGTTTCTGCCGATGGCTTGCCGCCTTCTACATATCACCTCATTGCCACAGCCACACTGTCCAACAACAAGGTACTCACTACCAAGAGTACAGTCTTCACTGTGCAGAACCAGCTGGTGACAGCAGTGCCATACAGAAACACCACCGCCGTGCCTTCGTTCAACGAGTACTACATGCGAACGGAAGACCTATACATCGACCTGACGGCAACTGACAACACATGGAACACGGCTGCTGCGGTGGGTGTTGCGTGTGGAGTACATGGCTACAACTCAGAGGTCCCTTGCAGCGGTACTCTCGTGCAAGACAATGTCATACGTGTGTCTTTGCCCCAGAACGAAAACTTCAACATCAGCGTCGACACCAAGCTAGAAGTGACTCTCCCGCTGAACTTTTTCAGCAACGACAGCAATGCCTTCGATCGCGTTTTGACGGTACCTATGCTAGCCTCCCCCGTAGTGGACGTGGAGGGAGCCATGACCACTGCAAGAGACGTGCGCACGAGAGAGGTGACCTTCAAGCTGCTTGTAGAAGGCGCAACATGGACCCCTCAAGCACCGTCCGAAGTCAAAGGCTCTTTGTCATCCTCATACGCAGGCCCCAACGGCTACACAAGTAGGGATGGCCTGCTCAGTATTGGAAAGGAGTCTAACAAGGTGCTGGTAGCTGTCTTAGGCCCCGACCCCCTTTATAACCCAACTGAAACCGAAGTTCTGAGCTTGGACGAAGTGCTCTTAGCACCAGCCCTAAGCACCCTCACGATTCCCCCTGAGGTGCGCATCAACAACATCACGATTGGCATTGCTGGTGAACTTGCCGCAGAAGCGGAGCAATGCTCCGGCGGTAAGGGGTGGCTCCTCGCCGCTCTGGTACTGTCGGTGCTGTCAACGGTACTGGCAATGGCAGCCTCGTTCTGTTCCTCAGCAACAATAGCAGCAGGCCCCCCTTTGGCGGCTGCTATGGCAATGGGCTTCGCTGTGTCTTGCGACGGGTCGCTCAGCAGAGTTCAGGAGGGCATCGAATGGGTCATAAACTGGGGTGTCAACCCAGCTTACCATGCAGTCCTAGCGGTGCTTATACTAGGGGCGCACTTTGTTATAGTGTGTGCACATACTGCATTGTCTGGAACTTCTTTGCGTGTCTCGTCCGTGTTCCTCATGTTCCCTAACCTGTCTGCGACACCCTTCATGTATCTTACCTGTGGTGTGCTGTTTTATGCAGTTAGGGACACAGAACCGGCCCCCCTCGTTGGGGGCATAGCTTGTGCATGTGCGTTAGGTGGACTGTGGTTATATGCAACAGAAAAAGCAGTGCGAGGCAACAGTGCGGCTGTAGAAGACGTAAAAGCAAGTAAGAGGTTAATGAGCGGGAAACAGTGGGTGGGTAACACTGTGAAGATGCATGGCATAGTGTTCCAGTACCTCCTTGGGGACTACCTTAGATGGTCGTATGTAGAGTACTTGCTGATCATGGCAAGCATAGTGCTCGCAGGTCTGGATGACGCGAAAGTACCCAGGCTGGTGTTTATAGCTGTGTGTTGGTTCATTCATGCTGTGGGGTCAAGTGTGATCGGTGCGAGGTTATGGCATGGGGAAGCTGTGCTGGTTGTTATCTGCGATGTGCTGCTGGTGATGACGGCAGTTGTGCTCCTGCATCTGTATGCCACGTCGTCCAACGAGAAGGGGTCGTATTGGCAGACCGAGTTGGCGTCAGGGTTGTTGATTGTCTACCTGGTGTGTCATGGTGTGTTGTGTGTTGCGTGCCTGCTCAATATGTGGTCGTTGGTCACCAAAAAGAAAGAGCCACACAAGACTCTCTATGACTACAGGCCCCCGCCGCAACGCAGTGCTGTTCCGCCTCCTAACCCCATTGCTGCTACTTTTGCTGATCCGACCCAAGAGGCAGTGAAGGAAGCTGCGCCCATACCCAGCACCACAGACGTCGACCTCGATATGGACACAGCGTCCACTGGCACGACGTGCCATTACTGTTTCACTCCTATGCTGGGAACGTATTGCCATGCTTGCGGGAATACCAACAAATACACTGACGCGTGAAGCGTCAGAAGGTATTGGCACATTTTTGCCTTGTTAGAAATATACGTTTAGTCAATAAGTTGTTGTTGTTGTTTTGATGTTGTTCGCGCCCATGCGGCCTTTTCCTCACACAGATATGACCTCAAATGACCTGCTCCGCAGATGGGACAAGGGCAACAGGCAGCAGCGCGTGGCGATCCTCACGAGGTTCATCAATACGCACAGAAACTCAACAGGTGCTGACATAGAGAAAGACCTGGGTGCCGCTTCAATGCTGTTTTTCACAAGGATAACCGCCTGGCTGCGTCTTACTTACATGTTAGGCTATGAGCTGGCTGTGCAGCTGAGTGCGATATCTCTGTTCTTGCAGGGTCAGAGGTTCCTGACGAACTTCATGGAGGTTGGTGGTGTGCAGACGCTGCTGGATGTTGTGTGCCACAGGACCAAGGCTGCTGAAGACAAGCAGAACACGCTGCTCATTTTGATCCACATTGCGAACAGCGGAAGAGTGTACCGAGAGATGATCTGCGATGAGGTAGGGTACCCCGAGGACAGGGTGCGGTGGGCGGAGAATGTGGTCGGCCTGCCTAGGGACAATCCGCAGCTGCGCAGGAACACCGAAGAGATACGTGTCATCATACAGCGCAAGCTAGCGGCAAAGACGGCAGAGCTGCGTGACGAAGGCAACGACGCGAAGGCAGACGCACTGACACGGGATGTGACCAAAGCAACGAACATTTTGACCGGCGCAGTCCCCTTCAGTGGTGTGGACATGCTAATCGAAGCCCTGCTGCAGGAGGAAGAGCCATACACATTGGAGCTCTTCAGTTCTCTGTTCATGGCGCTTGGCCATGGAAACCCAAGGAAGCGATCCCTGGTGGACACCGCTCTGCTGAGAGTGCTGCGCTGTGGTTGTGAGCGGGCGGCGTTGTGTGCAGCCTCCACACTGAGGTCTTTACAGATTTCAAAGCAGCATTTGAAACAGAAAACTGAGGACGGCGATGCAGTGGGCATGATCATGTACCACGAGAGAGAGTCGCCGGACGAGCCTGCATCGGATGATGCGGATATCGAGGTCGCAGAGCTGCTGAGAACACTCATCACATTGCTGGATAAGGAGAATGTAAAGCTGCGGTTTGAAGGGACGGAGTTGCTGGTGGCAGCTGCACAGAATGACAACCTACTGCGTTTTGTTCTAGAGAAGATGATCGGCTTGTTGGAAGGGGAGGATAACCCTGCAAGGGTGAAGGCAGGCGCCACGCGTGTTATTGGTAAGATAATCGCAATGTGCCCCGAGAGCCCCAACACCCAAAGAGTATACCAAACTGTTTTCGCGCGAAACGTTTTCCAGAACGTGCTGTCCTCCTTCAAGTTCGGCGACCACAAGGACATCGACCTCCAACGCGAGTGTGTCTACATCCTGCGCGTCTTTATACGAAACAGCACCTTTGCAAAGGAGCACGCTGTTCTGAAGAAGCTGTTCGGAGAGCAAGCCTACAGCGACATTGAGACGCGCGAGTCCATGTCCATCGACGAGGTGCGGGCTCTGCGTGGCATCCTGCAGAACCAAGAGAAAATGTGAATATTGGGTTTTCTTTCTTTTCCTTCTTTGGGGCACCTTTTCCACCCCCTCATTTACAGGTTGATATGTACTAAGAAATGGACACGCGATAAAAAGAAATAGATAAAGCAAATGTCCATTCTCCTCATTATAAGCAGTGTAGTGGGGGTGGGGGTGGCGGCTATCATCCTGTATTGTGTGAACCGCAGGCGGCGCAAATCGGTAGTGCCCACCGACACGGATGACAAGGAACAGGTCCAGAATCCTTTGCGTAGCTTGCCTTCGTTCACCGGATCACCCGGACCAGCACCACAGATTGAATCTTTGGAGACACGGAGAGATGACAGTAATGTTGAAGCCGACGCGGTCTATCCACCCCCTAGCAGTAGTAAGGCTGAGTCGCATGACGTTGCGCAATGCGACGCCGGTAGTGCGTGTAGTGCTCGCAGTGTGTCCCCTTCTGATAAGCATGTTTCTGCTGTAAGCGCAGACGCCGAACAGCAAGACAGTGATGTCCCGTTCGAGGGGGAACCTACACAAGGGGGGGTTGAAGTGATTGTGCATAAGGATCAGCCAGATGACGTGCCAGCCGAGGCAGAAGCAAATCAGAGAGGAGCTCAAGTTGACGAAGGCAACGGGCCGGATAACAAGGTATGCTGCGTGGAGGAAGCACACAGCACACCTCAAATGGCTTCCCCCCTCCCCACATCCCCTGATCCCTGCACACCATTCACCTTTGCTATGAGAACTGACACTGTGTTCTCTGAGGTGTCCGGTTTCAACTTTGACACACAGTCCCGCTTCTCCGAGTTCTCGAATCTATAGCTTCCTATCGCCAGATAAAAGAAATGTTTTTTTTTTTATATATTATTATTCTCTTTTTATTTTACAACCTCTCCCTCTTGTGCGACAAAAAAAAAAAAGAAAAAAAAAAACATCAATTTTGAACAATAGATTTTCATTGTTTTGCTTAGTTCAGTTTGGTTTTTTCTTTTTTTCTTTTTCCCTCCTGTTTTTTTTTTGTACTCCATATTCGTTAAGAATTTGAAAAGCTTTTTCTTCCTTTTTTCTTTTTTAAAAAAGAAAAAAGAAAAAAAAAATGAAAAACGCGTATTGCTTTGATACCGATTGCCTGCTGTGACTACTTGGAAGGGGGCTTAAATTGTGAATACCCCTTGTTCTAGCTGGCAGTTGGGGGGGGGGGGGAAGGTAACAAGTAAACAGATGCCTTCTTTCTTTTCAAGGTTATTTTAACTCATTTGACGGGTATCCCCCCCCCCCCCCCCCCCCTTTCCTCCTTGCACGTCTGTTTTTTAATTTCATGTATGTTTGCACTCTTTTTTTTTTTTGCTCATTATTCTTTCCATCACCCATTTGAGTCCTTAGGGCCTCCGTCTGTTTTCTTCTTCTCCTTCATTATGTTGCTGACGATTAGTTTGCTCACGTGCCACACGACGTATAACCATTCCACAGGTTGAGCATGAGTGTGCTATGCAGTGACGCGTATTCATTTGCCCTTCGATGGGTGCGCCAGACAGGCAGCAGTGCTTTGATGAAGTGCACGTTGGTGAACTCGGCTGTGGCAGGGCTAGGAGTGGAGGAGGTGTCACTGTGCTGTGCCGAGTTTCTTGTTGCGCTTCTCAGTGTGAACGACGACTATGTCCGCGTGCACCTGCACACACTGGTGACGCCCCTCCTCGACTCGTTCGAAGACAGCAAGCACTCAGAACTTCTCCTGCACAGCCACGCTCTCGTCGTCATCGCTGTACTCAGGGTCCTCTTCCACCTGGATACCGAAAGTTTGATGAGGTACGAGTACACGATGCCTTTGGTGGAGACACTCTGCTACCTCACAGAACACACAAGCAAGGTCCTTTACGTTGCAAACGACTTCTGGTGGATAGTGATGTGCAGTGGCCCTGCGGTCTATGCTGCATGGCACTCAATGGTGCTGCGGATGCTTCCAAACATGCTGCGGCGGCTTACTCTGAAGAAAGACAACGACATGACATTGCATGAAAGGCAGGAGAAGTTGCGGCCTGTGGTGGGAACTCTGACTGCGATAGTGTCACCACGGTGTGCCATCGAGAAGGTGTGGCCCATTGTGTGCTGTGCCGAGGGTGCTGAGCGTGTGAACACCTTGGAGGCAGGGCTGTTCTTCGCTACCATTGCCGCCGAGCAACAGGCACCGATACTTCACGGGTTAGATCTCATGCGAGACATCTGCAATTGGTACACCACAGTGCCGCACTTGAAGGAAATGTGCATGCACACTGGTGTGCTGTCTGACCTCCTCTACAGGGCAGCGAGGTGGCTCACGCAAGACATGACGATCCTGCACAGCTGTATGAACATGGCCTTGGACATGATACACAAACCATACTATAAAGCACTGTTAGTCAGGTTGTGTAACATCAACGGAAACAGGCTTCTCGACACCATTCCAAAAATGCTGGACTTAGCAATCCAGCACCATGACCCTGATACGTGTGCCGCAGTGGGGGCTGTCATCGTCCACCTGCCGCATGCTGAAAAACTCGAGCAAATACAATACACACGCAAAGCGCTTGCACAGCACCCTAACCTTTATTATGCTGTGACCAAGTCTGCGAACTGACACCCTAGCTTATTTGGCCGTTCTTGAGCGGCTGTTATATTGTTATAATCTTCGATTTCTTTTTCTTTCTACATGGACCCGTCCGTTCAGAAACGGTGCTCGAAGTGCGCACCCACCCACCAAAGTTAAAGACAGAAGGCAATATTGTAATGTTGTATCTTTCTGTCCCTTAGCGAAAGGTGGTGTCCCTACGACTTTTTGACTTGAATTCAAAAATAAGGTATTGCCTCGACCACTGGACACTTTTGGGCGGACGGTCCATGTCGAGATAACCCTCCCTGTAAAGCTTTCTTTTCCGTTTTCCTTTTATCTCTTATATTTCCTTTCAGAATTCCCACTTGTATCTTGTATTGCAGGTGTTATCAAAATGCGCACAATGCTGGCTATGCTTTTGCTTGGGGTGTCTGCCATGGCGGAGCCCCTTTTCCTCTCCAAGATGATCGCATCTGGCGAGATCGAGAAGGCTCAGAGCATGGCTAAGGTTAACCTCCCTGGCCTCCCCGAGCTGGAGTCGTACTCTGGGTACGTCACCGTGAATGAGTCATCCAACGGCCAGACCTTCTTCTGGTACTTTCCTCCCCTGAACGGGAACAAGTCGGCGCCTACTCTTATGTGGCTTCAGGGCGGTCCTGGTGGCTCTTCGCTCTTCGGTCTCTTCTCCGAGATGGGGCCCATCACTGTGAATCTTGCGGGTACTAAGGCTATCCCTAACTACGAGCTCACCTGGGCCAGGGAGTACGGCATGGTTTTTGTGGACAACCCAGTGGGTGTGGGCTTCTCGCTCACCAACCCTGACGGCTACGCCACCAAGAGGGAAGACTACATGACAACCCTGTTCAGGTTCACCAACCAGTTCTTCCAGCTCTTCCCCAACCTGCAGCAGAACGACTTCTACGTCACCGGTGAGTCCTACGCAGGCAAGTATGTCCCTGCCGCTGCCTACCGTATCTTCGAGGAGAACCAGAAGGGCACCAAGCCCCACATCCCCCTCAAGGGTATCATGATCGGCGACGGTCTCTGTGACCCTAAGAGCATGTATGTGAATGAAATACACACCACATAACACAGGGTGCAGCAGTACCCCTCCATGACTGAGGTCTTCTCCCTTGTTGACTGGAACGAGGTGAAGGTGATGCAGAGCTACGCTGACAAGATCGTGAACGACATCGACACGCAGCAGTGGGCCGCTGCTTTCCACCAGTTCGACCTGATGATCAATGGTGATCTGTCGGGTGTGACCCCCTACCTCGCCAACGTCACTGGGTTCAGCAACTACTTCAACGCACTGAGCCCTATGTACCCTCAGCCCTTCGGGAACACCGCCCCATTCCAGAAGTATCTCAACCTTCCTGAGATCCAGAGGGCACTCCACGTCAACAAGACGTACCTCAGCTACCAGGAGCCTGTTGAGGTAGCCATCGTCAACGACGTGTGCCAGAGCGTGAAGGACCTGTTCCCCACCCTGCTGGACAACATGAAGGTGCTTGTCTACTCTGGTCAGTTCGACGTCATCGTGGGTGCTCCCCTCACCATTGCTTTCCTGAGGAGCATTGAATGGTCTGGGTCCAGCGAGTTCGAGAAGGCGCCCCGTAAGATCTGGACCAGCAGGCCCCCTGTTGTGGGTGTGATGGGCCAGCTTCACGGGACCAACAATGTTGCTGGGTACCACACGAAGACCGGTAACCTTGACTACGTCATTGTGCGTAACGCAGGCCACATGGTGCCCACCGACCAGCCCCTGTGGGCTCTTGACATGGTATGTTCTTACTGCTTGACACCCACCATAGGTTACCCGTTTCATCCGTGACATGCCCTTCGCGGGCCCCGTCCCCCATGACCTGCCGAACCCCACCGCCACCTCCGTTGAGCTCCAGAAGCTCGCTGAGCTTCACATGTCTGGGCTCCTCACCGACGAGGAGTTCGCCAAGGTATGCCATGATGCAGAGATATAATTAACAACAGGCAAAGGCCAAGGTCCTCGCGTGAGCACTGCCCCACCTCCAAAACGTCGTCAACCCTTACTGCTATCCGTGTTGTGGGCATCAAAAAGAATAGGGTACTCGTCCTAACTTTGCTGTAGAGTGTTTATTGTTAAAAATATGGTGCCAACATATCATGTAGCACCATGGAGTGGTTGATCTTTAAAAGGGTGTGAATCACAGGTCGGAGGCAGCACAGCCCTCCTGCATAGTCTTTCCTCTTTTTTCTTTCCGTGTTCCCCAACCCCAATTGTTGCTTTTTTTTTTTTTGAGTGCAGCTGTGTGGCGTTCCGCGGGGCTGAACTTCATTACAGATACACGATGCTCGGGGGATGGGAGCTGAGGATAGGCGACCTCACGAAATCGATTGCTGATTCAACGAAGAACTTGCACGATGAGAACACCATGTTGATCTCGCTGATATGCATGTGCAAGGACATACAAGCAGACTTATATTTCATAAAAGAGAAGCAGCGCGATATCCTCTCAGACAAGGGGATAGGTGCCGCTATCACTTACGAAGACTTAGACATGCATAGAGTCGAACGGTTCGTGCAGAAGGTGACCGATGTAAACCTGGAAGTTCAGCAGCTCAAAAAGACCCACCAATGGCCCTTCAATCACATGCTGCATGACTACATCCGGACCCACCAGAGCGATATAGAGCATTACACAAAAAAGCTAAACCATGACCTAAAAGGAGCCAGGGAGACAGGTACTGAGGACGAGGAGTACCGTGCAAAGAACACCGCAAAAGAGGATCTCAAGGCCTTGAAAGCGAATACTGTAGAAGTGGACCAGCTTTACCGCGATAGAAACGAAGTGGTGGTATGTAGGCTTTCTGTTGTTCACCCTTATCAGGTCGAAAACGAGCGCTTTTTTCGTGTGATTCTAAAAAACGTCGACGACACGCTGCGAGTGGCGAACGAGTTTGTAGCCAGAATCCACTCCGTGCAAGTCTCCCGGCCCTCTGCAAAAAAGAAGAAGTGGGTGTTTCTCATTTGAACGTTACAAAAACTTATTTTCCTCCCGTCTGCTGGAAGTCATCATATCACAGGTGGCCGACCATGGAGCGTAGGACGTCGAACCAGGGGACCTCTTCCTATATGGATAGGGCCGCCAGGAGTAGTATTTCGGGTACAAGCAGTGTAACGAACAGACCCAGCCACATGAAAAAAAGGGAGCACAGAAGGGCGCAGGCGAATGAGAAGGCGGACCAACAAGTACGTGTCCTGGATCCGGAAGACAAGAACATCGATAGGACACCACACACCCTGCTGCGTCAAGCGCCACCCACTCGGGCCGCACGCAGGGGCAAGCGCGAAGAGTCGTCGGCGATGTCGCCCTCCGTCAGCGGCACTGAGGACAGGTCGGGCGACAAATGTTCAATCAGCAGGCTGGAATCCTCTGACAGTGGTTCTGAGTCCTCAAAGATGGAGTCTTCTGTGGAGTCCGACGACGACGACTCCCTGACGGGGATCGAGCGCCTGGGGCTGGACGACACAGCAGAGACGTCGAGCATGGACTCCAGAATACACGACGACAAGAAAAAGAAAAAGGAAAAACAAGCAGACGAGGCGAACGAGGACGGAATGCTCTCCAAACTCAGCGATGCACCCGCGAAAGACGGGAAAGGCAGGAAGCAGCAGGAAAAAGAGGCCGGCCTGACAACGAAGAAACGTGAAATGACTTGGCAAGAAAAGAAGGAATGGCGGGAGGCGCCTGGTACCGTGACACTGACAGAGACACCTACCTTCTTTCTTTTGGAGAAACCCGACGAGCAGATTTGCATCAGTGGCGATGCGGTGGAAGAAGAGACAGAGGAGCTGCGGAAGAGGTTCGACAGATACTCAAACTTTTGTGCAAACAGCAAGGGGAACGACAGGTATGCATGATGATTGCATTCAGAAAGCTTCAGGTACGCGGAACGGGGTATGCTTACCTTTAACGAGCCATCGAAGAACAAGGAGACCCAAAAGGCACTGCCACCAGTGTCACATGCAAGTATGTCGGTTACATAGAAAGTAGCTTCACAGGGTGCGGTGTGACAGTATGGGATATCCATGACACTATTAAGCAGTTGGAGGAGGAAGAGGGTCCTGAGGACGTGATAGGTATAGGTACTGCAGAAGGCGCCGAGGGTGGCGACACAAGCAAAGTGGACGAAGGTGACATGGACGACGAGACGAGCATGATGATGCAGGAGCTGGACGACGACGACCACCACAGCAGGGACAAACACCACAGGCGAAAACAGTGGATGCTGTCACCGAATGTGATCGAGCGCTTGACAGTTGTGGAGCGTGTGGTAGTCAACAACATATGGCACGTAGAGCAGCTGTTGTACAGGAACATCAGCTTTGATGCACCATTAGAGCAAGAGGATCTTGATACCAAGAAGAGCGGTAACACTGAATCGCAGCGGCCCGAAAGGGGAGAACAACAGAGGGAAGAAAAACGCGACGTAGAACCAACAGAGCCTGGCATACGCACGGAAGCCAAGATACGCACGCTATGGAGCTTTGGGTGCGACCTCACGAAGGACAAGAACGTGTCGTGCCAGTCATGGAATCGGGGGAACCCTGACCTGCTGGGAGTGGGGTATGGTGAATATGGCATACCTGGGACGGACGCTGCGAAGGGCAAGTCGCACGACGGGATGGTGTGCTGCTGGTCAGTTAAGAACCCTGTGCACCCTGAGCGTGTCTATACCATCCCCAACGCAGGGGTGTCTTCGATCGACTTCTCGCATCATCACCCGAGTCTTCTGGCTGTCGGCAACACAGACGGCACGCTAGCCTTGTATGATGTGCGCAAGCAGGGCAACACACCGGCTCTGAAATCGACAGTGCAGGGTGGCCAACACACTGGCACCATTTGGGAGGTAAAGTGGGTGGACAAGGGTAGGGAGCGCAACAATGACCTGGTTTCAATTTCAGCAGATGGACTCATCAAGCAGTGGACGTTCAAGAAAGGTCTTGAGTGCCAGTGCACGTTGATGAGGTTGAAGAGGTCGCAGAATGACTCACACTCGCAGAACACTGGCGGGAACAAAGGGGAGGCGTTGCTGTCACGGCAATCTGGTGGGATGTGCTTAGATTTCAACCCAACTGAGCCCATCATGTACGTGGTCGGGACAGAAGACGGGACTATTCACAAGTGCAACACGTCAAACCAAGAGCAGTACATCCAGGATTACAGCGGACACAGCGACCCAGTGTACAGAGTGAGATGGCATCCGTTCTGCAGTGACTACTTCCTGTCTTGCAGCGCAGACTGGACAGCAAGGTTGTGGCACGAGAAGCGCACGGACCCTGTGTGCACCTTCGACTCGACCCACGACGCTATTCACGACGTGGTGTGGTCCCCTGTCAACGCAAACATCTTCGGCACCGTCACCTCCACCGGCCGAGTTGACGTGTGGAACATCGCAGAGCCTCTTGAGCCTGTCGGCTCCGTTCAGCTCGACGACAGGTCCCTCAACTGCGTCCTGTTTGCGCAACAGGAGTCCCCCGTCCTCACCGTCGGCGACAACAGAGGTGACGTCACTGTTGTCAAGCTGAAGGGCTCGGAGTTTGAACGCCCAGCACGGACCGCAGAAGAACAAGGTGAGTACTTCACTCAAATAGTCAAAAAAAATACGCAATAGGAGTTAACTTAAATAGTAGTATTCTTTATTTTCCTCCCCTTGTTCTCCTCCTAACCCTACAGCAAGGTGGCGGGGTATAGAGCGAAAGCTAAGAAGAAGATGTCGCGGTCGGTCGGCTCTCCCAAGGGGATACACATAGTTGGTGCTGTAGGGGGCGTGGTTTTGATTTTAGGGAGCAGCTGCTTGGGTGTGGTATATCGGGCAGGGCTGTGGAATTGGTTGCCAGTATTCGGGTGTCTCACCGGAGCATGTGCGTTAGCAACAGCGACACTGCATCACATGTACCTTAGGATAGGGGATCCCGACAACTTGGCGTTCATCACTATGGGTGCCTTCTCTCTCGTGGCACCCGCGCAGCTCACCATTGCCTGGACCTACGTCTCCCCTGGTGCTTTGGGCTTCACGTTGTGGTGCTTCCTCGCATTCTGGACTCACATGGCGACCCTTGTCAAACCTAGAATGCATGGATCTCTCTTTAAAGTACTCATCAGCTACCCTGCTACTGTCGGGTGCTTCGCCGCTATTGCAGGGGCCCCCTTGCTACCTGCAGCGTGGCTCCCTAAGAGTGCAGCCATTGCCGTGTGTGTCGTGTTCCCCTACTGTTTGGGCATTCTCGGTGTGATACAGTCTCTCTGGCCTGTGAAGCGCAACTGGGATGTGATCAAGCTCCAGGCAGGCCCTGGCTGCGAGCCTCTGAAGACAGATGCCCCTATACGAGTACCGCACAACACACCCTCGTCAACGAGCCTGCGTATCATCCAGCTCACTGACATGCACCTTGGTCCCTACATGACGGAGGAGAGGCTCGCTACCATATGCAAAAAGGCGGTGGACTACAACCCTGATCTCATCTTGCTCACGGGGGACTACCACACGCCGGAGTCAGACCACACAGAAGGGTGTCTTGTAAGAGCCCTTAGCCCGCTGAGGGGCTTCCAACATTGCTACGCGAGCCTGGGGAACCACGATGCCGAGAGCGACAGAGTGGAGAACCAAGTGCGCGAAGATCTTCATGAACTAGGCATCAAGCTCCTTGTGGACGAGTCGACTGTAGTAGAAGTGGCGGGCAAGATGGTGAGCATCACAGGCCACGGATGGCCTCACAGGATAGCAGGGGTTCTGAGGAACACTCCCGCTCCGCCGCAAGATGCCGTGAACATACATTTGATACATGATCCTGGAAGCTTCCAGTTTTTGCCGTCGACTGAGGGCGCGATCGCGTTCGCGGGGCACACACATGGTGGGCAAGTGGGGCTCCTGTCGCTAGGGTTGAAATTGACGATGGTGGGGGCAGCGACGGGGCACCCGGATCACAGTTACTGGGGTCATGGGGTGAACAGGCTGTGGGCACACCGTGGGCAAGGGTTCAGATCGCTGAGCTGCAACTGGGTGCCCAGGCTTGGGGTGCCTGCTGAGTTCTCTATCATCCACCTGTGCTGGTTGAAGAAGCGAGATGGCTCTGAGGATGGTGTCAGGGCACACGCATAGACGGCTTCTCTCAACTGCTGTGTATCTCCATACACGGCCCTAGCCTATGAAGGGCGCCGCCCATCTCACTCAATTCCTTCTCCTCCACACAGGGATCCACTCGTCTGGAGGTGCCTGGTGTCTTTGCTAGCTTTTTTTTTATATTTTTTTGGGAAACCGATATGTTCTTTCTCGTAGTCACTGCTATGGTCGGGGGGGGGGGGGGGGGGGAACGAAAAGCAGTCAATGATGGAACAAAAGAGATCGTTCAACTCATGTTATTTTTTTTATCCGTCCTTCTCCCCTCTTTGTTTTTTTTTTTTTTGATCTCTTCCCCCTTTTTCTGAATATCATGTGCTACCACCTTTCTCACCCTTCCCCCTTTTTTGAAAATTATGTATTGCTTAAACTATTCAGTGGCAACGTGAGTTGCATACCTTTCTTATAGCCTAACTAGGTGTTAGTGTGCACAAACAAATGCTTGAATAACTTTTCTATTGTTTTTTTGTTTGGGAAGGGCAGGGGCCCTGAAGGGGACCATTATTTGGTTGGGTGGTTGTTATCTCTCTCCCACACGATTTATGTACTGCGATTAAGAGGGCAATAGAACCTTCCCCCCCCTCCCTTGTTTCTGTTTGTTGGGAGGGTA
Source organism: Diplonema japonicum (assembly GCA_964019335.1). NCBI lineage: Eukaryota > Euglenozoa > Diplonemea > Diplonemida > Diplonemidae > Diplonema > Diplonema japonicum. The sequence continues at coordinate 33,101 of OZ025718.1, read as the reverse complement.
CATGTTATCTTCCTGTTTTTTTTCTCTTTTTTCTGTGGTGTGGTGCAACCAGAGGGAGAAAATAAGAATAACAAGGTGAAGGCTGCTATGTTTTGCGGAAAGAGTGATTGCCATGTGCTCCTTGCTTACACTTATGTTCTCTTTTTGATTATTCTCATCAGACTCCTTTCTCTACTTTCATTTACGTTCCTTTTTGGGTTCTGTCCGTATGAGTAGTCACTCCCAGTCACCATGTACCGAGTTATGATGAACACTTAAAATACAAAGCGTGCATTCACGAAGCAGACGTATACCTTTTTTGGGTTAGAAAAGGTCTTTTCCCCTGCTGTTATTCTCTTTGTCCCAATCTTACTTCATTCGCTGCCGGAGAGGCTCTTTTGCTTTTGACCCTCGTTGAGTTCTTCTTATTCTTCCTTCCCCCTTTTATGCTAGGAATAAAAAGAATAGAAACGAAAAAGCCTCATTATCCCCCTCGTCCCCCGATCTCTTTTATTTCCTCGGCAAGGCCCAACAAGTAAGGCTCGCAGTATGCCTGTTGGACCTTCGGGGCTCCCGGGACAGTTAACGCGAGGCTGTGGAAAGGTCGTGTGTATGTTGGTTGTTTTACTGGTAGCAGAAAATTTATTTCCCCTCGTTTTTTTATTTTCGTCTTGGCACACAATGGTGTTCGGTGCGAATATGGCTCCCCCCCCCTCCCCTGCTTATTCACTTCAAAAGAAAAGAGTAGGAAAAAGGCTTTATTTGATAGAAATAGAAGTTGATAACAACCCTCGGCGCAAAAACGGGGTTCCTAAAAGGGAAGAAGAAAAAGAAAAAAGGGAAAAAAAACAGCAAAGGGGGAGGGGGGAAACAAGCAAACAAATCCCTCTCTCAACATCCCCTCTTCTCCCGCCCTCAAAAAAAAAAAAAACATTTTTCAATGCTTTTTTTTCGTTCGGTCCTCAAGCAGAATCATCGCAACAGGATCTAAAAGAAAACTCAAAAAGAAAAAACCCGGTAAAAACAAGACCAGAGGAGCTGGGGGTTATGTCGAAAGCAACAGCAAGGCTGACACTGGATAAGCTTGTAAAACGGGCACAAGACACGCTTGACTCGTACGATGAAAGTTGGGAGACAATACAACAGCACCAGAACAACGGGATCGCGGACCGGATGGACGAAAGGAAGAAAGGCAACGGGAAACGACAAACGAGGGTACAGGTGCACAGCGGAAGAATGGACAGACTAGAAGAAGCGCTGAAAAAGGAGGTCCGAAAGATGAACACGCTGAAAGACGAACTGACGCAGTGGGTGCAGGTGAACGGAAAGTCCGATGTAAGCAGAAGGGAGACAACCGAATTGCTCATAAAACAACTAGTCGACACCACACACAGCTTCCACAAACAGTTCCGGGAAGGGAAGTTCAAGAAATATTCGAAAGAAGGGTTGGAAATGGCCAGCCAGCCGACGATACTAGATAGCACCAGCGAGTGGGTGGCACAGTGTTTGAGGCAACTCCGTGAGCTGAGCGAAAAAGTTGAAGCAGAAGCAACCGCTGCAAAATCCCGGCAAAAACGCCAAGCTGCAGCCAAGCTGAAACTAGTCAGAATCCGCTTCCACCAAAAAAAACTGGAAACCGTCCTGAAGCTCCTTCACAACGATATGATTGATGCCACGACCGTCAATGAGCACAAGGACGAACTGGAACACGCACTTTCAAAGGACACAGCAACCATAGACGCTTCAGAGAAGGACATGTACGAAACCATGATCGGGCCGTATGAGGACTCGGACGAGGAGGACGAGCGCAAGGAAGCGTCCGTCATGCTCCAAAAAGAAAACGAGGAAAAAGAAGAGCGGGAAAAAGAGCTGCGAGAGAAAGAAAAAGAAAAAGAACGGGAAAAAGAAAAAGAAAGAGAAAGAGAGCGGGAAAGGGAACGTGAAAGGGAACGTGAAAGAGAGCGGGAAAAGGAAAAAGAAAGGGAACGGGAACGAGAACGAGAACTGGAAAGGCAAAGAGAAAAAAAGAAGCAGGTATACATGAGCAACCCGGACGCTGGGCTGAAAGACAAGTCAGCCGGTAGACATCCCTGCATAAACCAGTTGGGGAATTGCCCTGCTGGGGACATGTGTCCCTTCGTCGACTACGATGCGAGTGTGTGCGTCATGCTTCTTCGGCACGGCAACTGCAGAGGCGCAACAGGAGGCTGCTGCATATGGGAGCACCCTAGAAACCCTGAAACAAAGCGTCACAAGCAAGTGTCCCACACCTCACACATGCAGACCCCCATCGCAGCACCTCAGTCTGCGTCCATCAAAAATGTATGGAATGGTTCCAAAGCAGTTTTAGCTGCTATCTCGCCTAAGATGCCCCAGGACTCGATGGTACCCCCGACAGCAGCCAAGCAGCAGAGGGAGCAGCAAGACCAAGAACGGGAAAGAGAAAAAGAAAGAGAAAAAGAGCGTGAAAGAGAACGCGAAAAAGAAAAGGAGCAGGAAACAGAACGGCGGCAACAACAACAACAACAACAACAGCAGCAGCAACAACAACAACAACAACAACAACAACAACAACTACTACTACGGGAGCAGGAAAAGGAACAGCAGCTACAACAACAGCGGGAAAGGGAAAAAGAAAGAGAAACGGAGCGGGAAAAAGAAAGAGAAAGGGAAAAGTCGCTCGAAGCGAAGAAGGGCGACAAAACACCGTCTGAGAGGGAGGAAGAGGCGTTCTCGAACATGCATCAGCACTTCGCACTGGCGCCTGAGGGGGACAGGATCGTGAACGGGCTTCTGCACATCCCACCTGTTGAGGAGGATGACATCCATGCGTTGCCCTCTGTCACAGATATTGACAATATCCTCAGCACACTGCTGGCAGGCAGCGATGCCCCGTCGCCCTCGCCCTCCCCTGTGAGCAGCGTCCATGAGTCCTCGTCATGGAACGTCTTCAGCTCGCCCGCAGCCCCTGCTGCCAATGGTTCTGCCCTCTTATCTGCCGGCGCTGCAAAGTGGGAGCCTCAGGTATGCCGCCCTCAGGTGGGGAGCCACCCGCCACAGGAGCGGAAGAAGGTAGACCCTGAGGTCGAGGAACTCAAGAGGCTGAACACTTCCTTGCAGCAACAGCTGATAGAGGCCAAGAAAGAGATCCAAGAGAACAAGGCATGCAAGGAGGCTGTTATTCTGTTGCAGCAGGAACGAGACGAACTCAAGTATGTGGATCAAGTCAAAGGGACCAGAGGGAAAAAAAAAAAAAAAAAACAGGACGAAACTGAAGAACCAGTACCAGATAAGCAAGCAGATGGCGCAGAAGGTATTTTGAACACGAATAGAAAAGAGAGAAATAAACAGGGTGGAAAGGACAAGTGGGACCACATGGAGGAAGAATGGTCTGAGGAGAGGTTCATGAGACTGCAGCAGAGGGTGCAATACGCAATGAAGGAGGCCACCCAACAGATCATGACTCAGTTCAAGGAGGAGGTCACGGAAAACGAAGCAATGGGAAAGAAGCTGCAAAACAACGGCGATAGGTTCAAGCAGCCGAGGGGGGGCATGAAGCATAACATACTGTGGGCCCCACCGGGCATGCCTGTGGAGGCCAGTCACCACTTCCCGATGCCTGAAGAGCCCTATTTTGGTACTATTCCTATACAACCGGTATGAGGAGTGAATGAGGAGAACGGAAGGGAAAAAGAAAAAAAAAAAAAAAAAAGGTACACACTCACCGCCCCAACCACGTAAATGGATATAGATAAATAAGCTCCTGATTTTATTTTCCCCCGTTCCCAGTTTCTTTTTCCCATAATACTTTTTTAAAGTTTTGAAAAAAAAAGATCATTTTTTTTTTTTTTTTTACTTTATATTTTTTTTTTTATTTATTTGTTTTCCCCCCTTTCTTAGAGGGGTGTGGCAGGAAGGGGGGAGAAAGACTTTAAAGAATGCGCCTCTGCTTTTTTTAAAGAAAAAGAAGAGGTTTTTTTTTTATATTTTTTTCTCGTGAATAACACCTAAAAGAAAGGGGTGGTTTTCCTTAATTAATATTTTTTTTTTTCAATTCTTTCTTAACAATAGCATTGCTTTTCTTGTACCAAACTTTGTGGCGGTATTTTTCAATTATTTTCTGCTTTTTTATTTCATCTTTTTTTTTTACACGCCCTTAAAAAAAAAGAGAATATTTCCCCTTTTCTCGGGGGGGGGGAAAAAAATACAGTTTTTCTCCCAATAGAACAAAGATCTTTTTTAGGGAAAAAAAAAGAAGAGAGATTCTAAAGGTCTTAGAAGAAAGAAAGAATGAGAACACATTACTGAAAAAAAAGGGAAAAAAAGGAGAATAAAGAAAACCACAAAACCACCTGTTTTGGCCTTCACCAAGAGGACCTATGCTGCACATCTGATAGGCCTCCTCCCCCTGGTGGGACCAGAATTTATTTTAGCTTCTTGATTTCCTCTCTTATCCCAAATCCCCATTTTTATGCCTCTTTTTATTGTCTTTCCTTTATATAAAAAAAAAAAAAAAAAAAAAAAAAAAAAAAAACCCACCGTCTTGCCCTCATCCCCCATTTCTTGTTTTCTCCTCATCCCACAACTGCCCTATTTTTTCTCTGATCATTTATTCAAAAAAAAAAATGTCCTTTTTTATTAAAAATCTTTTTTTATTATTTTAAAAGTTTTTCTACTTTCAATTGCTTCTAAAGATTTATACAGGGGTCCTTAGAAATTTAAAAAAAAAGAAAATAAAATAAAATGGCCAAGTCCAAGAACCACACTAACCACAACCAGAACTACAAGGCCCACCGTAACGGTATCAAGAAGCCCCAGAGGGAGAGGTACATCTCCAGGAAGGGTATGGAGCCCAAGCTGAAGAAGAACATGCGTTTCTCCCTCAAGGGGTCCCTCAAGGCGCGCAAGGCAGTGACCAAGAACTAAGCGAAGCATAACTAACGTAGATGCCTCCTTAAAGGGAATCAGTAGTGTTTTCAGCTTTTGTTTGCTTTACCATTAACCATAATTTTTTCTCTTATAAGTGGAAAAAGAAAAAGAAAAAGAAAAAGAAAAAAATGGCCAAGTCCAAGAACCACACCAACCACAATCAGAACTACAAGGCCCACCGTAACGGTATCAAGAAGCCCCAGAGGGAGAGGTACATCTCCAGGAAGGGTATGGAGCCCAAGCTGAAGAAGAACATGCGTTTCTCCCTCAAGGGGTCCCTCAAGGCGCGCAAGGCGGTGACCAAGAACTAAGTGGAGAAAAAATAAGGAAGAAGTAAGAAAAAAATAGAATCAGACAGCGGTCTCAAGGGAGGTCCTTAGTGTGTTGCTCAGTCCTCGTTGGTAGTGTTGCGTCCTTCTTTTTCATATGTTTTAATCCCCTTATAAGTACCCCTTCAGATCACGTTGCTCTAAAAAGAAAAAAAAAAAATGGCCAAGTCCAAGAACCACACTAACCACAACCAGAACTACAAGGCCCACCGTAACGGTATCAAGAAGCCCCAGAGGGAGAGGTACATCTCCAGGAAGGGTATGGAGCCCAAGCTGAAGAAGAACATGCGTTTCTCCCTCAAGGGGTCCCTCAAGGCGCGCAAGGCAGTGACCAAGAACTAGAATGGTTTTTTTTTTTACCTGTAAGTCATTTGGAAAAAAAAAGTGGGAAAAAATAAAGTGTTTTTTCTTTTTAGTAGTCACCATCCTCTAAGCTACCTGCACAGGTTGAATGTAATGCTTAGGACCAGCAGGGTCCTGTTGGCAGCGAGGGCTGCACCGTGGAAGGACCCTTGGGATGTGTTGCAGCTCAAGCGTGGTGCTTCACCGAGTGAGATCAAGGCAAGCTACAAGCGACTGGTGAAGGCGTATCACCCTGACGTGAACCCCGATGGTGCAAAGCTCTTCTTAGAGATACAAAAGGCATACGAAGAACTGCAGAACATGAAGCGCCGCCCAGCACCTGGAACGAAAGCTGCCTATGAAGAAGCTGAGGAATACAAACGCAAGGAACAGAAGGCACGCACTCCCCCAAAGACGACGATGAAACAACGAGCGGAGCGCTTTGCTGGTGGCGTACAGAGAGCGCCGGGCAGAATGAAGGTATATGCCTTGAACGAGCTCATAGCATTGAAGGAGGTCATCAAAATAGCGTTCGTCTTCGTTGTGTGTGCCGTGTGCCTAACAGGCTTCCTCATGCTATGCGATGCTGTGATATCATCCAGCTTTAACTCGGCGTTTTATTTGTCATCAAAAGAAAAGCAGCTGCAAAGGTACGTGTCTACAGAGTTCACGGAAGAGGAAAAGGCCTTGCAGGCAAGGGAGAGACGGTTCGCACAACAGATGCTCGAGTCCGAAATAGAGCAGCAGGAGGATGATCTGGCTCTGGTCATGAAGGCGTCGCAGGAGGTTATGGACAGGATTCCTTCAAAGTAAATTGTTTTCTAGCCTGCTGCAGTGATGTATTCCAACAGGAGTGGGCACAAACAGTAAAAATGGGAGCCTCCTTTCCTGGGATGGCCAAGCATCTCAGGAGCACGGTAGTCGGGGGTGAACAGGACAAGCGGCCTGAAGAATATAGCAAAACTGTCCAAGTTGAGGGTGCCACTGCCCTCAGCATTACGGACAGGACTGTGAAGGAGCACTTCGAGAGTGTGGGTCAGGTGGTTGATGTGCAGCCATACCAGCACGGAGAGGAGCCTGTTGTGTATCACATCACGTTCAGCAGCGCGAAGAGCATCCCAATGGCACTGCAGCAGAATGGCACGCTCATGAATGGGGCACCCATCACAGTGGTGCAGCCAGAAAGGCAGACCACGTTGATCCAAGGGCGCAGCATCTCCTTTGCGTCAGCAGTGTTCAACCTGCTGAATGCCATTGCAGGTTCTGGTGTTCTCGGCTTGGCATACATCATGAAGGGTAGTGGGGTTGCATTGTTTCTCGCTCTGCTTGTTATTATGGTCTTCGTCGTGGACTACTCCCTGCAGCTCCTCCTTGCTGCCGCCATCACTACAAAGGTCGAGGGAGAGATGGTGAGCTACGAGCGGCTGGGCTACCTAGCGTGGGGCGAGAAGGGAAGGCTGTTTGTGTCATCCATGATATGCATTCAGAACACTGGTGCAATGGTCAGCTACTTCAAGGTCTTTAAAGACGTGATTCATGATATTATGGTGCTCATGACAGACAACAGCGTTCTCACCAACAGCGACTTTATGACATGCGCTGCAGCTTTCTTAGTATTCATTCCCGCCTGCAGCACAAAGATAGGGGTTCTTGCTTACGTTGGTATGTCTTTATGTATGTTGTCATAACATTGTCAGGTGTTCTTGCTGTGGGTCTCACATGCTTCTTTGTCGTCTTCGTGTTCGCTAAGTCGTTCTCCCTCCGTGAGGACCAGACATGCCAGGACGACTGCGACATCAAGTATTTTGCCCCCTCCGTTGACACCTTCCTTGCACTCCCCACGTTGTGCTTTTCCTTCGTGTGCCACACATCACTTCTTCCTGTGTACCACGAGCTGCAGCTGGCTGACAGCTTGGGAAGAACACGGCGTCCACAAAAGAGAATGATGCTTGCTGTGCACATGGCGCTCCTTTTGGCCTTTATCCTGTACTGCACAGGTGCCGTGTTCGGATATCTCACCTTCAGAGGAAATGTCAATCAGGTGTGATACAAGAATAAAAAACAAGCAGCCCCACAGAACTTGTTGAAGAGCTACCAAGACACGGAGCCCAGCGCACCACTTGACGTTTCGGTGAGGTTGGGCTTCATGGTTGCGGTGCTGTGCAGCATCCCGCTGCTCAGCTTTCCATGGCGACGCAGCGCCGACCACATCTATGATGCTTACAGGGCAATAAAAGGCTACGAGCCTGCACCGGAGAAGACCGGACGTGACTTTTGGATTACGCACATCTTAAAGACCTTCGTCATCATTCTTGTGATGCTTGTTGCTGCGCTATTCGTGCCGCACATCACCACCATCTTTGGGGCAGTGGGGGCCACGTCGAGTGTCACGCTGGTGTTCTTGTTGCCTGCTAGTTTGTACATGAAGATCTGCTTGGCGGATGACAACATGAAGACTGTGAACGAGATGGGGAGCATGATTGAAGGGGAGGTATGCATCTGACACACTATTATACGCACATAGAATGAGACTGAGACTGAGGCCACTGCTCTGCTTGTGAACGATCCTGAAGAGCCTGAGAAGTACTTTGTACCGAACATGGCGATGACTGGCCCCAAGGTTATGTGGTGGGTGGGCATCTGCATCTTTTTTGTATCATGGGGTGGCATGATCTACGGCTGGGCTACGTAGCCATAACCCCATGTGTCCATTGTTTTCGCACTATTTTTCCTGTAGCTCGCTCCTGTTTGTTTTTGCACTGGCCACTGGCTATTGAAAATACAAAAAAAAAAAGAACAAAAAGAAAGAAAGAAGAAAGAAAAAAAAAAAAAAAAAACGTTCGGGACACAGCGTCCCATCGGCTAAGGCCTGATCAGGAGCCATTCAGTTAATACATGTAGATCATGATCCGTTGTGGGTGTTTACGAATTATTTCCCCTTGTTTCCGTGTTTCATGCACCACTCCACAGGCTACACTATTGATGTGCGATAGCGAAAAGGTGACAGATGTGCTGAGCGTGCTAGAGTACATCCCTAAGGACAGGGCTGAACGGGCGCTTCGGTTGTGTAGGAACAATGTCGACGAGGCAGTCATGATGCTTATTGAAGGCGGTGAGCTGCCTGCATCTCCCGTCCACGGACATTTCAACTACCAGTGCAGCACTGACAGCAGCTCCGACACAGATAGCAACGCGAACGACCTAGACAACGCGTACGACGACTCTCCCAGCACCTTGAGCCTGAATCCCAACAAAGATCCCTCAGAGTACGATCCCGCCAACTCCTTCCTCCCTCCAGTCTATGAGCAGCTGGCCATCGTCAAGCACTGTGACGCCATTCAGCAAAAGGTCCTACATTACGTGGTCAAAAGTAGCAAGAGAAGGTCTGAGGAGGCATACCCTTGCCTCTTAAAGCGCACTAAGTCACTCAACTTCACGGAAGAGCATCTCAAGAAGTGTTTGAAATACATCCGCGACGATGCGCCTATCATCATCCACATCAGCTTGGACCAGGCAGGGCGGCTCAGGAAGATGCTGCACGACACCCATTACAGGAACCAGTTCGAAACGGGAACCAGCAATGGGACGCTCGACCACACAACAAGAAAGGGGTGGGAGGCAAGGCTGTTCAGCAACATCTATGACACGCATGGCGCAAAGGGTTTCCAGAGACCTAAGTATGGCTGCTTGAATGTAGTGAGGGACCCTTATGGGATAGCGCCAGCGACGCAGTATGGGGACAGCTACTTGGAGCTAAAGAGCGTGAGGCTGAGGTGCTCCTTTGTGGACCAGGACTCGAGTTCTACTTCATGCGAGCTGGCATGCTGCGAGTGGTATGCTCATGTTTGCAATGCGTTTACGAAAGCAGAGCTGAAAGCAATCCTTCAAGTGGGAAACAAGATTCTCCCGTTTGAATCCTCCTCCTGTATTTCCACTTACAAAGAGGTGCAAATACACGGCGAGATCTCGTTGTCACAGAACATCGAGCGTGTCGTGGTCGCGACTAGGCACAAGAAGCACCCAAATGTCATCAAAGACTTGAAGGAGTTCTGCAAGAAGCAGGGGTGCACGTACGTCTTTATGGACGATCTCAAAGCGTCGATGCTAAAAGCACACAAAAACTAAAACCTGTATACTGCACTGTTCGTATTCATTTTCATATGGTTCTACTTCCCCTTCCTTTTCATTTTCTTATTTCTATTATTTCTAACGACGATGTCAGTGAGAAAGCTTGGAACAGGTACGTAGCCCTTGGGGACAGGGAGCATCACGGCGCACCTATAGAACTGCTTCTAAAACTGCTTCAACACAGCACTATTCCGTGCCGCAGGGTGGCCGTAAGCTTACGCATAGCGGATGACATTCTTTCATTTTACACTTGCCCAGTTTGTTTAATAAGTTATTATTTGACTTTCCCCGTCATCGCATCTTATCAATACGTTGCAGGTTTCCAACACGTCAAAAATGAGTGAAATAAACTTGAAGATGAAGTTCTTCGCTGCCACGAAAGAGATGGCCGACAACACGAGCGAGGTGGACTTGAAGGTGCCGCTTGGGTGTGACTCTGTGCAATTGCTGGAGTTGCTTCAAGAGAGGTACCCGAACCTTGCCGTGTTGTCTCAGCAGCTCCCGACAATTCTTGCAGTGAACCAGTCATTCCTCCCTGTTGGTGAGACTGTGATCCTCAGCAATGGCGACGAAGTGGCTTTGATCCCTCCTATCAGCGGAGGATGAAGGACCTAGCACTGCCGTGGTCCCTTTACAGTTAGTTCCGTTTGTACAGCGCGCTTGCTGTCTTTGTAGTGCGTTGCTTTTTATATCTGTCCGCACATCATAGTCACCACAGGGCTGGGCAGCATGGAAAATGACCCTATACAAGTTGTAGGTATCGACTCAGTTGAGTCATTCTGGAAGGTGAGTTCCCTTTTAAGTGAGGTGAGCGTCTCAGCACAGGGTGTGGATGTTGTCCTTTGTCAAGATGGTGTGAAGGTAGATGAAGAAGAAGGGTGCATCATGGTTATTACACAACGACTGTGCGGTGCTGTCATAAGCTGGTGTAGGGCTGAAGACAACCTGCTGAGAATGTTGAACGAGATAAAGAGTAAAGGTGAGCGGGAGTTGACGCAGGAAGAGCAACAGCAATACGAAGACCTGGAGCCCAGATTCAACCAGTTCGTGGCGCAAGGGATAAAGGCCATCGACAATGTTTCAGTCACAGGTTACATAGGGTGGTTCCCTTACAGCTTGCTTATGAGCATTAACCCAGGGCTACTGTCTAAAAGAGGCAGACGAGCGATAGAGATGAACAGCACCATGCCCTTATCGGGAATGGGCGACACACCCCTTCCCGCGACATGGGTGGACTCTGTGCTGTTGCCATTGTCGAAGGTAAAGGGAATTAAGAAAATAGGGAACTTGCTGACTGCGAAGCACCTGCGGATACTGTTCAACACGGGCAGCGCCCCCACCGTGCACAAGGTGAGACGTGATGTCCTCAAGTACAGTCCCACCTTCATGCTCACCGAACCTGTCGGGACCACCATCATTCCAGGGAACCTTTTAACGAAGGTGAACAACTCACCCCCGTCACCAAAGGAAATGAAGACAGCACTCAAGACGAACCCCCATGAGTTGATACCAATAGAGGTGGAACATACATCGCTCTCGCCGTTATTCTCATTCACGTCCGGGGGCATCCCTGCCTTCATACGGTGCCTGTCTGACCTAGAGGGATCTGTTCTATCAAAACACCCTTGTGACTCTTCTTTTTTTATGTGTGACACAAGCAAGGGTACCGATTAGTTTCAGTGTCGCGTGCTGTGCGGCTTGGCTCGAAGTTGCGTTCTGTTTTGCGATATGTCGTTGTTTCCATCCAACACTCAAGATTTACATAGGTGATATGAGCGGTATAGAAGCCTTGTGGAAAAGGAGGAAGAAGGCGAAGGTAAAAACAAAAGCTAAAAAGTACGCTCCGCAAGCAACGAGTATTAAGAAACAAGATGCTAGCGAGAGACAGAACACTGACTACGAGAAAGACATGCACAGTGTTGCCTACGCCATAGCCAGACTGTCCAGGCAGAATGTGAAGAGCAGCAGCAAGAACAATGCGGCATTGCGAAAGCTTCTAAAGCCGGTTCAGAACGGGAATAGTTACTATGAAAGCAAGAGCAGGCGGCCAGCAGAGAGGTGCAGTCAGGTCCATGAACTGTTTTCGTCAAGGGGTACAACTAAATCCGGGACAAAAGGCTTTCGTGCAGTACTGCAAGCTGCCTTGGTACATGCACGCAGCTCTTTGGTTCAATGCCAGCTAGAGTGCGAGGCAGCCGAGGCACTGAGCAACCCGACATGTATAGAGGCAAAGCAGCTTGAACTCCAGTCGCACACGAAAGCCGTGACCGACATCGAACGGGAACTGACAGACTTAACAGCACCTACATTTGCAGTGCTTCGAACAAAGCGCGATGTGCATGTCAGCAGGCAACACAAGAGGCCCGTCACAGAGAGACCAGTTGGGGACGAGCCTGCTGCGGAAACTGCCATACCACGACGCGCAAGACGTATCTCTGACTGCGGCATGGGGATCACAGTGGGCATGCACCTGTATCAAAACATCAACAGGACTAGGGAAGTATTTGCAGAAAAAGGAAGACAGCAGAAGCTTTTATCGTGGGTGAAGGGCAGAGTTCTGGGAGAGGCATATAAAGTGTGGAAGACAGAGTATAAAGTGCTCCTATTCAGGAAGAGGTCTCTGCTACGCTGGGGGCTCAAGAGCATAGCACATCATGCTTGTGTGCTACAGACAGCTCATGTGCAATTGTGTGAAAAATTAAGGAAGATTCTACAGATGGCAACTTGCAGGAGGTGTTTGTTGATGTGGAATAGATATGTTTCACTGATGACCACAAGAAAGCTGCATCAGCCTGACCCCATGTGGAGAGATAATGCACTGCCACAGTGGGACCACTACTACGCGCAACTATGTGCCGCTGAATGCAACGCTCTTATGCTGCTGGTGACAGAACAAGTGTGGAGAAAGCTTTCTACGTTCAGGAAATGGAAGGCAACAGTTGCACTTCTCAGAAAGACGAAAAGGCTTGCAACGCTAGAAGTAGAGTTCACGATGAACCATCTGGGCAAATGTGCCCTCAGTATTTGGCACAAGAACTACTCTGTGGCACAGATGTTTCACAAAAGGTGTCGGCGTTGGGTGGGTGTGTTTGTGGAGCGCCTGCAGCACCGTGTCGTACTGAAGAAGTTGAAGAAAAGGCTGCTGGCGTGCCGTAAAGAAGTAGTCGTGAAGAAAATGTGGGGAAAGTGGCGAGATGAGTTTGCAGAGTCTGTAGCAAAGCAAAACAGGAGAATGCACGTTGTCACTATTCACAGAATGAAGCTGAGGTTCTACATCCTAGCGCTCCAGGGAAATACGCTAGCAATACTGCTGTGGCGGTCGTGGGAGAAGCTCAAAGTGTACTGTGCATGGGTGCGGTCAGTTGTGGTGCCTTTTGAAGAGGGGAAAGGCGACCAGTTCGACAACCTGAAGCTCGACAAGCCCTACCTCAACATGAATGGGTACTTGGACACTTCGGACTCCCTCTATTTGGTCACGCCTGAGGTTTTACATTCCTTGCTGCATGACTCAGCATCCGTCTTTAAACCACACACCTTCCTAACGGTACCTTCCGGTGCTGAAGGCGATCTCTCAGCAGAGCTTCTGTCGCTTGTACGACATCTGCAACAACGAGCTGCCGTTTACGAGGCACTTGAAACTGCACACAGGATTGCAGCTTACAACCCGTGCTTCACGATGCCTAGGTATTTCAAGAGCAAGTTCTTGTTGTATATCCCACCACATCCTACTAGCTAACATTTACACGTAACAGTATTACTATTATTTCCACCTTGTTGTCATTGTGCTAGTTCTCACACAGATCTGTCAACATGGGCACCGCATTCTCGCAGCTGTCAACGTCTAAAAAGCTAGCCACGTGCTTCACCGTGCTTGCCTTCCTCAAATGGGCCAAAGGTGGGAAGCCCGTTAAGCTCTACATCGGTGATCAGGTCATCAAATGGAAGGTGAGCTCAATGAACAAGCACGGCTTGCTTGAACGTGCAGCACAGTTGCCGTGTGCACCTCCTAAGTCCCTGGATGCCGTCACAGCACCGAGTCCCGAGCTTGTTGCTTTTATGGAGATCATGGCACTGAATAAGAAATCGCAGTCTCCTACTTTCAACTCATGGAGGAAGGAAACCTTACCTGGTTTGGCTCACGTACTAGGCAGTGGACCGGATATCATGTCTCCGGTCGACGCAGGGGTACCTTCGTTTTGGTTCACGTGGCCAGGTGTTCCTTTGGACAGCGCAACAGCTGTGCTGTACTTCCACGGAGGCGGCTACATCGCAGGGCACCCTAAACACTATAGAGGATGGCTTGGGGAACTATCTAAGTCTTTAGGCCTACCTATTCTAGCCCCCAAGTATAGGCTTGCTCCTGAGAACAGTATTGAGGATGCAGTCCATGATGGCGTGACTGCGTACCAGTGGCTGCAGTCTAAAGGTTACAAAACTGTGGTCGCGGGAGATTCTGCTGGTGGTGGACTTATGATGCTGGTGCTGCAGAAGCTCAGTGAAGGGGGATCTAAGATGCCCTTGTGTGCTGTTGGTGTGTCACCTTTCTGCGACTTGAGCATGTCGGGAGAGAGCAACCTTGAAAACAGTGAACGCGATTTGATAATCACGGGCCAGACACAGGTTGTCCTGCGTTCGGTGCTCGGTTCTTGCATTCCTGATCTTCAGTCGCCTTCTGTAAGCGCACTGTTCGGTGACTTCACTGGGCTTCCTTCTATGCTGCTTCTTGTTGGCGAGTCAGAGTGTCTTCGTGACGACTCGACACGTGCCGCTGAAAAAGCTCGAAAGCATGGTGTTGATGTGACCCTTGCGGTGTTACCTTATGTGGGGCACGACTTCCCGTGCTTCTGCAAAGTGATACCTGAAGGGCGTGACGGTCTTAACAGAATTGCTAGCTATGTTAAGGCGCGTGTGGAATGATCTGCCTTTTTATGAAGGGTTCCTCGAGTGTAGTTATTAGAGTCCATGCCGCCCACCATCTCACCACAGAATGAGATGAAGAAGTTTTTCAACAAACTGAGAGGCAATAAGCCGAAGGAGGAGAAAAAAGAAACCGAACAGAAGCCGTGCGACATTAAAGTAACAAAAGGTAGCAGATGGGAACATATGAAGGGGTGGAATGAACAGAACAACCACACATTCAAGGTGGGGGATGCGGTGCTGGGGAGGAGCGAAACGTATGTTGCACGGGGCCGCGTGTTGAAGAAAGGAAACAAATGGAAGCGGGCGGTGATCGTGGCTTTTGAAGACGATGACGAAAGAGAGTTCGGCCATGCTGGCAAGGGGCAGCCTTTGGTGCTGCTCCCTGGGAAGAGTACTGTGTGGACAAAGTACCAAGAGATCATGCCAGACACAACCACCTACACCTACGACTACTTGCTATCTATTGGGGTAAAACCTCGGAGGCTTCACGAAGAGGATCTTAAAAAAGAAGAAGTGGATCCTGACACGGCTGCTGGGGATGCCCTTGACCCTGAAGCTCCTTCGTTGTCTTCTACAACCTTCCAACCCAGCGCCCTTATTGTCTCTAAGAAGCCTGTATCCGACGGCGATCTTCTTAATCAAGCAAGAAAGAGACGTCACGTGCGCGCGACCTTGGGGAGAATGTAAACGATCTAAATGAAGAGAACGTGAGGATTCAGTCACAGGTTGGCACTTCCTGACCGTAAGCCGACTCGTGATGCAGACATTCTGATGAAGATGAACTTAGTCTATGCTGCCTTTTGCCGGGGGTTTAGTTTTTCAGGGCGTCCACACAGACCTCCTTTATACTTTAAAAAACTTTTTTTCTTATAGTTTTCTTTAGTGCACGTTGCCTCGTTCTAATCTCTTTTATTCAGCCCATTCCTGGGGTCTTGCTTCGCAGCTGCTTTCTCAATAACTGTTCTGTGCTACTTTTATTCGTTGCTTTGTTCCTAGCAGTCCCTAAAATCCTACAGACATGACGAAGCACTTGCTTGTCCTTGGAGGCACAGGCCTGGTGGGGTCCAACGTATGCCGAGTGGCTGTTGAGAAGGGTTGGAAAGTGACGTCGCTCACGAGGCGGGGGAAGCCTGACGAGCACTCGGACGCCTTCTCGTTGATGGATGCGGTCGACTGGCGTGCGGGTGATGCTAGCAATGCGCGTCTTGTGCTGATGCTTGTGAAGGAGGTGGCACCGGATGCGATTGTGCACTGCATTGGTGTGCTGTTCGACTGCAAGAGCATGTTGGTGGGGATGAACAAGGTTGTCAGTGGATGCCAGTCTGTGCCTGACCCATCTAAGGGAACGTATGAGAATATCATTAAAAACACTGCAATGAGCGCTTTCCATGCTATAGCTCTGCTCAACAAAAACGAGCTACCATTCATCTTTGTCTCAGTCGTTGAGGCAGGGTGGGCCGTAGGTGACAACGGGTGCCTCGCTAGGGGTGTGCGGAAGGTTGTCCCACCCTTTCTCGGTCAGTACCTTACTGCAAAGGAAGACGTTGAGGCTGCAATGCTGTACGGGAAAGGCGTTCCTGAAATATGCAAGCGCCGTGGCAATGCCGCAAGGCCAGTGGTAATCAGGCCCTCGCTGGTAGTGTCCGATGATAGACCGCGCTGCGTAACATCCACTCTCGCCAAGGTTGCCTCCCTCACACCCTTTTCCGACCCGCCACTCCACGCCTCCACCCTCGCCCTTGCGGTCCTCAAGGCTGCCTGTGACTCCAACGTTGCAGGTGTCTACCGCAACAAAGATATCCACAAACTCGCCAAAGAGTTTTAACTAATAAAGTCTGGAATTTATCAGTTTATTTACCGTGATATGTGTTACATTTCTATTTGTAGGTATTTAAATGTCGAATGATTCAAAAGAAGATGGGAGAAATATAAAGGGATACGGTGCCCTGTCTCCACCTATTTCCAGAAGAGAACATGATGGCAGCAATACTCCCCAGAGAGTGCCAGCCAAGAGCGTTGGTTTTGTAGTTCCAGGCGAGAGCAAGGGAACAGTGACGAAGGAGAATGCCAATGAAAGCACACTGGATCAAAGACGCCCGGTATCGCAGGTATTAAGGGGTAAACAATTCTTTGCTTCAAAAGACTCAGAAGATTTTGGGAATCTAAAAAAGTAGGTCCTTGTGTGTTAAGGCCGCATGTTGTCCCCTCCAGCTGGAAAATGATCAGGTTTTGCCGAACCGCGGGCGTTTCTGACGTCTCCTCTGTTCTCACACCTGAAGCAATCATATTCTCAAATACTAATTTAACACAACCACAGTCGCCAAAAAGTGCAGGCAGCAACAGGCGCATGTATAGCAGCAGGCAAGGGACTCCTGCGAAAGAACTGCTCCCGAAGCCCACAGAGCGTCCCGTGTCTTATCACTCTCCTCCTGGCTCTGCAGCAGTTAAGTTCCCACTACCTCCACCATCCCCTTCACCTGCCCGCGTGCAACCTTCTCCTACACATACATACTCAGCTTCGTCATCACCCGTGAGGCATAGCACCGTATATGATACACAAAGCCCTAGCCCCAGTTTCACCCCTCGGAAGTCCATGTCTCAGGAGAATAGGATTATACCACCCCCCGGAGTGCCCTCGCCCTATCGAGCTGACTCTCCGCTGTACCACAGCAGCCCAGTACCACAACCCACTACGGTCCCGCCAACTGCCGTGGCCGTACCTCACGAGGAGCTTGTGTACATAGAAGAAGAACCTGCACCTCGTGTGGTGTACGACTATGGCATGAGCCACTCAGGTAGACATTGGACAGACAGTGGGAGGACGCTCGACATAGTCGAGGAGGAAGTGGAAGTGGTGTGCGACAGAAACAGCAGGCACCATGTGCACTATCACCGAAATGCACCAGATAGCCACGTGCGATGGTCAGAACGCGACCGTGAACTTTATGAACGGTACAGAGATGTGTGTCACGAGGCTCATGCTTAGAATACACTGTTGTATTGTATTCTATTTACACCAATTGCTTTCGTATCACGTATCACAGGTAAAATATGCAGAGGCTGCTGCAGATATCGAGAAGATGCTCCCGGAGTGAGATCATGCGCAAGGAGACCGCATTCTTGCGAGGTAGCACGGAGCAGCGGAGAGAGTACTATTGGTGGGACTCACACGATTCAATTGATGATTTTAGGGCGAAACTAATTTTCATATTACGGTCAGAGGGGATTGAAAACCCGGTATGCTCAAGGGAAGGGAAAAAAAAGAATATCGTGCTCTTACAGGAGAACACGGCGGACAGACTGATGAAGAGCAGAAGAGTACACTCGCTCAAGGATCTCATCCAACATTCGTTGGCTTCCTTGAAATACTATGTGAAACCGGCTTCGGCAGCACCCAAGCTGTACAGGCGAGTGCAGAGGGAAGTGGGAAATGAAGTGTCGGCGGGTGCTGCGCAGGGCGCAAATAGAGACGAAGCAGCAGAACCTGATGAGGGGAGGCTGAGCTCTATTGGTGTAACGGTATGTACAGCACTAGCACCACAAAATACGCTGCACAGATGCACAGAAAAGGTATTGTCGATCCTAGAATCCTGCGTTATCAGGGCCCCAAGTTGGGCAACTTTAAGAGATACCAAGACCCCGAACTGTACTAATTTCAGAGTGTTTATTATTTTCACTGCTTCACCTGTTTATTAGCATAGGCGCCAAGATGCCGCTGATGACACGGTGCATGAGCACCCGTGACTACCTCTTCGATAACATCAACGTCGCAGAACGGGAATACCAGCAAGTTGTTGACAGAGCCGCGAGTGGCGGCATCGAGGTGCCTTCTTTTATTAGAAACGGCGCGCGGAGCAAGCCCCCTTGGCCTGACGAATATCAAAAGAACCAGCACAGGTATTACAGCAGGTTTCCCATGCCAGATTTAGCACCTGTCCCAAGAACCCTTCCTCTTGTCGAGCCCGCTGAACCTTCTTACTCCACCATGCGGGTCGACGCACCACGGACTGTGGGGTACCATGCCCTGCTTGCTGGTACCACCTCTCCGACGCGCACCAATGACACCCACAGCCCTCGAACGAACCGAGGGCGCACTACTATTAACATCTTCACACGGTGAGTGCTGTATTGTATTTACACATTGGCTTGGCTGTATAGCTGTCTACCACAAATAGGTGAAAGATGGCTGATTCACATGTGTTGCTTGCGATCGCTACTCTAGGATTTGTACTCTCTAAGATATGGAACAAGGTTGCTGCTGGTCTTTTGTACTCAGATGTCATCGCACTTGAGCAAGAGATCAGCATGATGCGTGCGGAGGTCTTAGAGCTCAGCACACCGAGGTTTGTTTGTCAACTAAAATTCATATATACAGCACATTTGCGCAAAGCTCGAAACTTGAGCGGAAGGCGAACGAAAAGCAGGTGGTTCTTGAGGACATGCAGCGCAAAATACCTGCATTCAAAAGAAACTTGCCCTTTGTTGTAGGTGTCCTATTGAGATATTTGCTTGTCCTTGTGTATGCAGTGTGGTTGGGAAGCTGCTACGTGGCAGCTTTGGATGACTGGATGCTATTCCCTAGGTTTTGGGCCATTAACGAGCAAGTTTCGGCGATAGAATACTGCTCCTGGTACTTCTTAGTGGCTAGGGGTGTGGAGAAGAGTTTAAAATTCTAGTCATGTGGATCACATCAATCAGCAAGAATAACCACTCTGCAGATACACATGCGCAAGGCGCCATGTCGCTCAGGAGTCTAAAAAAACAACTGGAGGTGATGACGAGAGACAATGAAGCGGAGCACGAGTGGTATGCACAATAACCAATAATATCTCTTTTGCAGCCATCTATGGAGCGGTCCAGAGATGCCACCTGTACCTCCAGAAGAGATCTTGGACATTAAGTACACAAAGAACGTTAAAGTGAGTAGTGCGGACGACGATCTGGAGCACATGCATCACCTACTTCAGGACACGAATGTAAATTACAAGGAAAAGGTGATAAAGCTCACCGAGCTCAGCCACAAATGGGTGTTCAAGCAAATGGACCAAGAGACGGAACGCAAGGAGCAGACGCTGGAGAAGAAGGTGACGTGGATGGAGACGGAGGACGCGATGTTCAATTGCTCGTCGGACGACAGTGACGGGATCGACCCTGACCATGATGATGACTGGCGAGACGCCACGAGACAGGTCTTTTGCGTCTGCAGGGAGCTGGAGGTCCACAGCGACTCGGAAGATGCTGTGCAGAAGTTCTCTGAGATGCTGAATGACTTTCGAGATACCCCCATTACACTCACAGAGCGCCTTCTCATATGGGGAGCTGTGCGAATGATGTACAGAAAGACAGAACCGGTTCACTCCAAGCTGTGGCTCTCTGGTTGCACAGAGCTTGTGGACGGCGTTGCCTTCCGGTCACGCCCTTCACTGTCCGCATTTCTTCATGTTGCAACCCAGGCAGCCGAGTGGCCTGGTTTAGACCCGAACCACAGGAGAAAAGCAAAGAAATGGGCAGCGAGGTGTATGTCCTTGTTCCATAAGAGGCTTATCGTCCTAAAAGAGTTTGGGACTGACAACCCTTCGTGGGACCAGGTCAAAGTTTCTGACTACGGCAGAACAGAGTCGGTTCCCGGAGTTTTGTTACATAATTTAAATCTTGAGCAGCAGAATCACGTCTCGCCACCAGCAATACCGGAGGTGGGTGTTAAAAAGCAACAACCCACCACCACCCACATGCACTTCCCATGTGACGGGTCGCGTGCCATGCCGCACGCGGCCCCACCGCCTTAATATTAGTTGTTTTTTAAACGTAGTGATTATCTATTCAGGTTAAAATGGTCAAAATCAAGAAGAAGACAGAGTTCAAGAAGTCCCTGCGTGATGCACAGGGACCGGTGTTGAAGAGGCCGTATGTGGCACCGTCGAAGCCCGACTCGCAGTTGTTCCAGCGTGCGGAAGATGCTTGCAAGGTGTGTTAACAGAATGTTGCCACTTATTTTTAGGAACTTGCGGCACACGACATAGAGATCAGAGACCAAGCACTGGAAGACATCCACCGTTTGCTGAGGTGGTTGGAGGACACTGAAGATCATGACTTCGATCTGTCGCAGGAATACGCAAAGCTGTGGAGGGGTTTATTCTACTGCATGTGGCACTCGGATAAGCCGTTGGTGCAACTGGACTGTGCCGAAAGGATTGCCGACCTAACCATGTA
The DNA here is from genome assembly GCA_964019335.1 of Diplonema japonicum. NCBI lineage: Eukaryota > Euglenozoa > Diplonemea > Diplonemida > Diplonemidae > Diplonema > Diplonema japonicum. Next base: position 12,264 of record OZ025718.1, on the reverse strand, counting down.
TGCACCACTACCATAAACCACCGTATCCAGGACAATAAAGTCATGGAAGCTGCGCTCTGAGTGGATCGCTCGAGGATGGGAGTGCATGCAGCGCGAGTGGTCACTTATTGACAAGTGGCGAGTGGACAAATTCTACTCCCTCATGAGGCGCTTGGTGAACAGACAGCTCAGGGCGCAGATGGAGGCAAAAGAAGAGCTTGGAGATACGGACGAATATGACATTGCCCTGGCGTCGTTCTGCCAACCTTTGCTAGACTTGTACGACAAGGGTATCACTGGTGTTGCCAGTCACATCACAGTATGTTAATTGTATTAATGTCAATGAAATTGTTTCTCAAGGACGTGTTGATTGAGGAGTGTGTTGCAGTAGAGATGCCTGCTCAAGACTTCTCTTCGATGTTCTTCCAGCTGATCTTGCCTGTTTTGACTACGGCAAGCAAGTACCACTGCGAAAGAGTCTATGACTACATTTGGACGAAGATGCTCGGTGGGTTTAAGGTATTCTTGTATTGAAGTAGCTTTACCCTTTCATTACAGGAGTCGGATGCAGTGGTGGACTGGCTGGCGGAGATCGAATGGGAGGATCTGATGCCTGCGTTGGAGATGTCTGTTGTCGATGAGGAGACAAAGGACCAGAACAGAGGTCAACTCTCGAAGATGATGGAGGAGCTGAGCAACTTTATCGGACAGGTATTCACGCAATTGAAACAAGAACACAACAGGTGGACGAGCACGAAGAGTTTGAAGAGATCAGCCAAGACGAGGAAGTGTACGAGTTGCGACAGCAGAAGAAGAAAAAGATTGAACTTGGCAACCGTGAAAAGGCTGACACACAAGCCAAGAAGATGAAAGACGCAAAACAGAAGCGAGTTGCACAGCGAAAGGTGAAGAAGGCGATTGAGAAGGGAGACGACAAGGCGCTGAAGACTGTTGTAAAGAATGCGAAGCAGCATGGTGTAATGGTGCCACGCAAGAAGAAGAAGAAGGGCAAGGCAGGCCTGTCGGGTCTGGGGGAGAACCCGAAAGCACTTTCGAAGCAAATAAAATCACGACACAAGAAAAGGAGACTTTAGTTACATGTATCAGACATCAGTGAAGCACTGCCTGTTCTACCTCAATCACACAACAGGAAATATGAAATGACGATACTATTAACTGTCTTGGTATCGGCGCAATGGGGGTCTTCTGTGATGTGGGAATGGTGGGAGACGCCTGTTACATGTGCTGGCAACAGCCAGTCCAATGTACTGCACCACGAGTGGACATTGGGTGGTGAATGCCTGCATTCCGCTGATCTGCGACTGGGCGACCCACTAAAGACTGTCGGGGGTGAGTTGTCGGATAATGGGACAGTTACGGACTTCGATGTAAAGATCGAGTGCGCGGACCCTGAGGGAAGCAGCAGCAACTTAAATGCAAAGGATGACTGGGTCATCATTACCTTTTACGACTCCACGAACACTTCTTGTTCTGGGAATGTGTTGTATTTTGCAAACCTCACAAACGATGAGTGCGGTGACAACTATAACAACTCCTTCTCACGGTCCCGCTTCCACTGCTCGTCGTGCACGTGGGTCTTCATGAACGAATCGCCCCCACCTTACTTCATACAGGCCATTGGAATTTTCGTCTTTCTTATGGCCTGTATCTTAATTAACTTCTGTCTGCAAGACCATGTCGACAGGCTCATGAAGACCCTCCCAGGCAAGATTTTCCCTTGCCTCGCTACCAAGCGGAAAGAGCTCGGCGAGAACGAGATCGTGCCTAACGTGCTAGTCATGCTGCTTATCGAGCAGCAGCCCACCGACGACATGTTCCTTCCCGACTTTAGTTTTGGTTACAGAGAAGACCACAACGCCGTCGAAGAGGCCCCGGCCGTGATTGATGAACCCAGAGGTTTCGAGAAGTTTGTGCAGGATGAAGGCAGATCGGCAAGGTCAATGAATAAGTCTAGGTCTTTGAAGTTTCGAAGGGACAATTCACAGGGCGCTGAATTCATGGAACTGGAGGTTTCTGGGCGGCACTCTTCGTGGCTTGCGGAAGACACGTCCATCAACGTGGATATGCCCGAGATGACGTCACCCACAAAAAGCGAGTCTACGTTCAATTCAACATACCCCAGAAGGCAACGAAAGGCCAAGAGCCGCATCACAGATACTGCAAAGCTGTCTTTGGACATTGTAGGGCTGCTGGGATCAGGACGGGGCAAGCAACTGCGGCGAAAACATGCACAGTCCATTCAAAGCAGCGCACCGACAGAAGGGTTCGAAACTACTGGTTATGTGGGAGACAGTGCAAGCATCTTTGAACACTCTGGACGCTCCGAGCACGAGGGGCCTGGGCAGTACGGGAGGGGTTATGTGCCTTTTGAGCCGGAGGAACACCTAACACAGCATAACACGATTGGGTGTTACAAAGTAAATACCACTGGTGAGATTGATGATGACGTGGAAGAACAGTACACCGAGCACACCGCGAGCAAAGATGCACCATTGCTCTCCAGCAATGCAAGCATCACCGCCGCGAGTAAGTTGTGTGTGGTGTGTGGGAATGACGGTAGAACCGGCGAGCTGCGTGACGCAGGGTTCAAGTGCCACGATTGCATCGGCAACGCACGAAACCCGTTGCTGATGAACGCTGAGAGGGAAGATGATCCATTGATGACGGAGTATGCTTTAAGGGGCGTGTTCGGCGAGTTTGGTGATGTTATCGCAAAAAAAAACAAGGGGCGTGCATCTGTTCTATTGCTAGCATTCAGGCACTGCACTGTGTGGTTGAGATCGTCGATCGTTGACAAGATGGCTGGGATGGAGATGGAACCACTCACCCTCGAGGATACAGGCCCTAAGATACGAGTGTCCGATGAAAGACTTGAGTCGCGGTTTGTTCAATTGTGTTCGAAATGCAGCTTCAAGGTTACGCACAGCGATGGGAACTGGAAGGGTCTTATGCTTGTTGAACCGGTGGTGGTGTGGCTGCCTGAGTCGTCATGCAAAAAGGTCGCAGATTGGGGTGGTCGGTTCTGCAGAGTTGCCGAAAAGGAAAAACTCGAAAAGTTGTGCGGAGACAGATGGCAAAAATGGTGGTCGGACTTCGAGCTGTGCGTAGGGGAGATCATGCGCATCGATCGGGAGGAGGAGTTCGAGCGGCTGCAAGTGATCGTGTCTTTCAAGGGGAGCGCAACGCTTGTTATGCCGCTGGATGCAGTGGGGGAGTGCTCCATGGCAGAACATGACTCGGAGTACTTGATCACACCGCAGAAAGTCGAGCGGCGCACCATGATGGCGGTGTTTGTTGCGAGTGCGCCACCGCTGCTAGCGGCGAAGGGGCTGTTTTTGATGACGTTCTTCGTCCTGTCCATAATTACTGCGCTGTCTGACGGGCACGGCGGGCGAGCGAATAAACACAGCAATTGGGAGGCTTATGAGGAAGTGTACTTCAAGCTGTTCAACAGCGGGTACCCGACACTTATGGCAGACTGCGGTAGCGTGACCTTGTACTTCAGGTACTCATTCAAGCCAACGTTTCAACAGTTCGTCGCAGGTGTTGGAAAACCTGTGTTGTTGACGCTAGGGCTGTCGCTCATCATCTCGCTGCCTGGTATCGTGACGCATGCCCTGCCTATGGTGTTCTTTTACGCGTGGTTGTGGGGGCCGCTGGTGCTGCTGATCAAGGGGCTGTACCATGTGCTGCAGTCGTGTCTGCCTCCACCGCCTGAAGTAGACAAAGCGTACCAGTACGATATGTTCTACTACATGAAGCACCATAAGATGTTCCTTGCAAAGAGTGGCTTCTTCTACTTGGCGTTCAGGTTTCTCGCCGAGCTTGTAGCGGTGCTGTTCATACAAACCAACTTCAACTATGCAATTTTCGCTTACGAGAAAACAGGTTATTTCGAAACCATCATCAAGGAATTCAACAGCCGACAGATCGCCTGCATCCTTGAAATGGGCCTCAAGCTCGCAAGTTTGTTGTGGTGATGTCAGGGGCACTGGTTGTTACGAAATATATAAAGAAAAAGAAAAAGAAAAGAAAAAGAAAATTAAAATAACTGAAAACGCGTGAGCAGTGGAAGAGGAACTAGAAAGGGGAAAAAAAAGAGGAAAAAGCCCTATCCCAACTAAACTCACCTATTGTATATTACTAGATTCCTTTACTATGGTTTTAGACAAAACAGATATACCTATTCCATTATTTTCATTTTATAAAAAAAGATTTTTATGTTCCGTTTTTTCTCTCGATTCACATTCTCATTCCCCCCCTTTTTTTTTGGAGTGGGCGACCTGTTTAGAGCTATCCTCCAAGGCTGCCCTCTGTCGGTAAGGCACTCGAGATACAGCCAAACATGAATGTAGGGACGATGTTGATACCCATCGGCCATGCATGGGCATTCCATACAATCCTAGACATCTGTGTGAACAGCACTGATCTCCTTTTGGGGACAAATGGCCAGCGTCGTCAGCTGGAATCAAAGCTGGGCGCTTTACAAGCCACGTTGTCAATATGCCTTGACTGTCGAACAGCTTATTTTGAAAGGTTTATGAGTTTGAAGAAAGTTTTGAGTCCTGCAAGGACAGGAAAAAAATAAAAAAAGAAAACCGTTAGAAAACTGTTCATTAAGAAAAGAATATAAAGCCTTATGAAGAACTCCCGGACATTTTTCACCTACCGTATTAACCGTTTTTTCCAGCAGGGTCCTTGTGAGGAAAAGAAAACGAAAACGAAAAATTAAGAATAGAAAGAAAAACGGAAAACTCGAGTTGAATTATGAATTCAAAAAAAAAGGAAGTTTTTGAGGAAGGCCTTTCTCCCCTCTCTCCCCTTTCAAATTATTTTTTTTGTCGGTTAGAATCTCCGGAAGAGCCATGCGGCACTTTGACCCGACCAACTGGGCAACTGTTGACATGTGTATAGTGTATTCTTTTGGCTTGTAACTCCAGAGCTTGTCACGCATTGTCTTATCTTTTATGCTTCTTAACAAAAAGAGGACGATGACAACGTGTGGTAACCTCTTACAGGTTTCAACCTCACGTGCAAACAAAAACTTATTTTCCAAAGCAGCCTGAACTTTTCCCCCTGGCACTCTCTCCTTTCATACCACCGTATGTGGATACAAGAAGACGATGCAGAGACGATGAGAAGAAAAAAAAAAGAAAAAAAATTAACGCTCCATATTCGCTAAGTGACCCGCCCTATGTCCCAAAGGGGTTATAGGGGGCTGGCGGGAAAAAATGTCAAAAATGCCCAAAGGTTCATTGAATTTTTTTTTTCAAAAAATCCATATGTCGAACATGAAAGAACGGTGAGTTCCAAGGAAGTTCCAAAAAAGATTTTCCAAAAAGAAATATTGGGGGTCAACCAAAATGACCTTGGAAGTCGCCATTTTGAGTTTTGGCCATTTTTGCCAAACTTTTGCAACTGGGCACTTTTCCCTTTGAAAAACATGGTTAACAGGGTTCGATCCCAGAAGCCAGCATCTTCCTGACCAGTAGTTCAGCCGAAAGTATTTAAGGGTTCCGTAGGGGAGTTTATAGTTGCAGAGACAGATGCGCGTCTACGCCGTCCACCACAGGGCAACGTACAGTCCAAATGGCATAGTCATTTGAAAGTGACGTTGCCTTTGGGGCAGAAGTATTTCTGCTTGGAAGGTACTTATGTGGGAATTACACCGATCACCGGTCACGTTTGCGTTGGAAGATCCTTGACCCGCGTGCCCTGGTTTGATGACCAGCCTGAACGGAACGGAGACTATGAAACAAGCAGTGACGACGACCGGAGAATACTTCCTACTCCTGAGAGCACATGGGCAACTCGAAGGGAAAGACCAAAGCAAGCCCTTCCAGCCAGCAGAGAGCCTCAGACAACGAGGACTCCAGATGGACAGGATCGCGATAGCGGAGTACAGCCACAAGGAGCTCCACTACCGGGTCCACACACAAAAGAAGGCAAGAAGTGAGATCTCAGAGCAGACGGGTGGAAGTGCCATATGCAGGCAAAAACAAAGGATGGCACCCCAGCCTCATCTTGTACAAGAAGCACAAGACCGAGGAAGCAGAGGAGGGCCACCCGAGGCACAACAGACATGGACAACCTCCTCAACGCAGCAGCAACAACAGTAACAGCAGCAGTAGCAGCAGCAAAAACAGTAGCGACAACAGAAAGTAAAGAAGAAGACATCAGTACCTCCCCCCCCTTCCTCCTCCCCCCTTCCTGCTGTTCTACTTCGGGTGGATCAAGCGTCTGAAGAAACAACAGATTTTTCTGGTGACCCCTACTCTTCAGTGTACTACTTTCTTTTCATCATTATTCTGTGTTGGTCACCGATCACACCAACACCGGCTGAGGAAGACGCAGTACAACTTGGGAAATGGTGGCAAAACGAGACCGGCTTCTCCAGGACAAGAGAATGCTAGAAACGTACACGACGCACCCCTGGAACAGATAACGGAAGGAAACGCTCATGCACACCACCTGAGTGGTAGGAGCTGAAGAAGCACGTGAGCGGGAGCCTGATGATGAAGCACGGAGAAAGACATTATCAAGTAGCTCAGGAATCTAAAGTAGTACGACGGACCGAGGAAGACGAGTCACCACAATGGAACTCGTACTAGACTTCGAGAACAGGGAAAGGGGTAGATAAGTAGAGATAAGTAGACAAGGACGTTCCAGAACAGGAACCTCCTCTATCTCATCTCTTATTCTGTGTGTTTATTCATCACAGTGTTGATGGGCTGAGGCGCGTCGTGAGTGTGTATCTGGAGGATATCTGGTGTGGAAAGAAGGGACCTACTCCACTCACTATGCCGGATGCCTGAGTAAAGATGGGGGGTCAGAGTTTTGAATTCCTGTGTGGTAGAGTGGTTACCGTGCTCACCTGGCCCCTTGTTCCAGGAGTCGCGGGTTCGAATCCCGACGCAGTGGTTTTTTCATCAGGGGTCGAACCCCACTTGTGCTGTGTTTTTTCCACCGGAGCTGCTTCATTTTGTATAGTACAAAGTAAGGCAAATCACCAAAAAAAGTTTTATTACAAAAAAAAATTCCATATGTCGAACATTGGGCCCCGGACGCAAATAAATCCATTCCAACCCTAGAAAAGCAATTAGAAATTTTTTTAGCTCTTCAAAATGCGGGTTCTGGTGGGTCACTTAGCGAATATAGAGCGTTTAAACATCACACGATCGGTCGTGTTTTTTTGACCTTGTTCTTTTTTTTGCTTCCCCCTTTAGCCCTTGGTGCCCAGCTTCGAAGTTGGGGCTGGCTTCATCTGCACCAGTTCTTTTCTTAAACGTCCCAAACGTACATTTTTAGTGTTAGTGCGGCGCGAAATTTTTAATTTTCATTCCTATTCTTCTTTTTTTTTTTTTTATATCCCCTAAACGCCCGGAGCCTATCTACGGTACCCCCCCATTTTCGTTGTTGCTTTGAATACTCAAAAAAAGGGCAGCATGCAACCATAGGAAGGTGCAAGGAAAGGGTAAACGGTACTAAAATTTTCAATTCCAGGTGCCAGATTCAGATGAGAACACTTAACTATGTGTGTAACAGGGGGGTTGAGGGGGTACATTTTATGTCCGATTTTGGGGGGTCTTGTCGTGGGGGGTCCGTGGAGTTATGGCTGGGCTAAATAGGGCAGCATTCAGCCCTATTTGGTGCCCTGAACTCTAGGATTGAGGTCAGTCTGGAGACTTTTTGGGGCTCGGTGAAAAAAGCAACTTACGAGCTTTTTTTCCAGCCGGGGTAGCATGGAAGGGTAAAAAACACGTTTTGCATAAGGGGGCTTTGCAACAGGGGCACCACGTTTGCACCTTCTTCTCGCACCCAGGAACAACACAGAGCACCCTCCTCACCTTCGTTCCGTTCAACATGGTCTCGGAGGTGTGATTTAGGGTCGAATCGAGATGTTTTGGGTATTTCTGTTACCCCTTTGATGGGCGGACAACAATGAAAGTCATGGCACCACGAAAAAACAACTCGGTGGGCATCAAGGTAATCGCTACATGCGACTCATCAAACGGTTACCTGGCGAATTTCAACATTTGCAGCAAGAAGTCCACAACACAGGACCTAGTCATGTGTGCTGTCGACCCCTGGCTGGGAACCCACCGTAGTATCGCCTTCGACAACTTCTTCTGTTCCCTGGGGCTCCATCAGAAGCTATACGAAAACAAGATGCACTCCTGCTCGACCTGCAGGAGGAACTGCCGGAGCATTCCGGCTTCCTTCCGCAGCCCGAAAAGGAACACGCCAGGGAGGATGACAAAGGCGCAGAAGCAGCTGCAGCTCAGGGAGGGGCAGTGGATGATGCTGCAGCAGGGTCCGGTGCACCTCATCCGGTGGATGGACTCACGCGAGGTGTTCTTCATGTCCACCTTGCCTCTGGGGGATGAAAACACGAGCGTCGAACGCTCGAAGAAGGAGAAGGGGAAGTGGAAGACCAGGAAGGTGGAATGTCCCTACCAGGTTATTGACTACAACAACAACATGGGGGGGTCGACCGGCACGACCAGCTCCAGGGGATCGGGGTTCGGCATATGAAAATCCGTAAGTGGACCATGGCCGTTTTTTATTGGGTCCTGGAAAGCTGTGTTGCCAACTCCTTCATAATCTGGAAGGAGAACAGGGAATGTGGCACAAATTATGGCTTCTCGAACTTTAAAGAAGAACTTGTTGGCAAGCTTCTCGCCCATGCCCCAAAAGCCGATAGCACACCACCCCCGACTACACCGTCACCGACCCCCAAGCGCAAACACGCTAGCAATGAGGATTCCCCTGTCGTCAACAGACAACCACTTGCCAGGGGTCCGCACAGTCCTACACCGGTTGACAATGATGTCAAGAAACCTGCGCATGAGGAGCAGTTTGTCTTCAGAGTCCTTACTGACGTTTTCTATGTTGTCAAAGGCGATGTGACGCTGGATGTCGACAAATCTGTTTCTGCCCATAGCTTTAAACGCCGGGATCGCTAAATTAGGATTCGTTGTCCAGTAGCTCCTCATGTTCGGTGCCGAGCGTAAACCCATTACCAGGACCAACCCAAGCCAAACTTTGAACTCTGGGACGGAAAGGTTCAGATCCCGATGCTCTTTTGCATCGCAGCGACTGTTTGTAGAAGAAACTATGAGCCCAAGTACCGCGCGTGTAAAAAAAAGACTAAAAACACCCTCCTCGTTGGCCGCTTCACCCAGAGGTGTCTTGAGCCCCACCTTTTCACGGAAACGGTGCGTTTCGGGCCTTTTGGAGTATTTTTCCCACCCAAGCATCGTTTCCGGCCCCTCGACCGTCTCGTCGTCTTCTTCTTCAATATCTGACCAGTCGGGGAGACTCGCGCTTTCGCTGCTATTTTGACTGTCTGATTCCATTTTAAGCCAACCCTGCCGGTTTCAATTAAAACTTAAATTTTAACGCAAAATGTAGTTCCAAGACAAAATAAACCGCGCAACAATGTCATATTTTGAAGTCCAAGTGCCGTGTTCAAAAAAAAGTACATAGCGAAAAAGCAAATTTTGAAATAAGGACAAAAACGTCCGCGCGGGCGTTTAGGGGATATATATATTCAAATGCAAAACATGAACGGAATGATCCTATTGCTTAAAATGTTCTCTAAGGTATTAGTGTTCTGCCTATTTTGGAGCACACAAAGGTATTTTATGAGTTACTCCCTTTGCAACAACTGGATTATGTTATTAGTTTCATAAAGGGTACACTACTCGCTTTCTCGAGCTAAAACGCGACATGTGTCAGTTAGCAGATGCGTGTCTGGTTCTTTCCCCCGAGATTTTACTTTCTAAGTACCGAAAAAGAAAATGTAATCTCTTTCGATCTCGATAGTCTTCCTTACATTTATTTTACTTAGATCCTAAATCTGCTGAAATGTAACAACAAGGGGTCTCTCAGGGGAACTAGAAGACTAGGCCCTTTTGGGGGGTCCCCAGGCCTTTCTGGGGAAAAAGAACCTTGTTTGGGACTGTTGCTTATTTAGGATCTTGCTTGCCTAGAGGCCTTCAGTGCGCTAAAGGTAGTATTTTTTCTTTCTTTTCTTAAGTTCTGTGTTTTTCTCTCTCTCTTTTTTTTTTTTTTGCTTGGTATTTTTGCATATTCACACATGCAGGAGGCATGGATGACTTAGTGCAGACCGATGAAGTTGAAAGAATAGTATGCAAGTGATATTAGCGCAGCCACACAGCTCACGAACCTTGAAGTGATCAATAAGCATGTTTTGGACACTGTGCAGGCACTGGGTGACATGGTTGCAGTGCGTGAGCGCAGAGGCATTAGCATGGACAAGACAATGCTAGTACATGTGTCGAAATGCGTGTATCACAAGTCCTGCGAAGGTGAGTACTTCTTGAGCTCCTTGCAGGTCAACGACAATGAACTGTGGGTAAAATCCAACAAAGAGAAATGGATGTACCGCAACACTAGCGGAATGTGGGTCATCACAAGCGACGTCAACGAGTTCAGTATCGGCTCTGGGCATGTGGCCTCTATCGGGAGCGAGTGGGAGAGCCCCATAGATGTCGTCTCGTGGCAAGTATGTTGCCAACACATCTTTAACACAACAGGAGGACAGTGGTGACGGTGTTTGGCACTCTTCTACAGCCTGCGCAGTGCCTTTAATTAGTCCAGTGCCCGGCCAGCCTGCCCTCGCGACTTCTAGAGAACCCACAGCCGTAGTAGCCCCGTCCCAAGCACGCACGGGAACCCCGCCTTCTCCTTCTCTGCCAAACAGCAATGCCCCCGTTTCACCCCAAATCCCCGGCCGCCCTGCACGCACATCAGCCCGAGAAGCGAATGAATCCCCTGTTTCCCCCCCTCGGACTGTGATGTCAGGCAGTGCCATGTGGTTATCCCCTCAATGGTGCAAGTTGAGGGAGCGCCAGTCACGTACTCGATAAGACTTTGTCCTTTGTTCCATTGTAGGAAGTATATTGTATCCTTTTATTTTTTTCATTTATTTAGAGAATTGTGATACTTGATCGAATCTCAGGGCCAAGATGACACCCCTGCAAGGAGAACGAAGAATACATGAGAGGTACGATTAAGGATAAGTGTTCCCTATGACTTCGTTATGAAACCATCCCTTGCACTGAATAATCGCCGACGGGCTTCTTCTGCCAGAAAAGAGTACAGGTGTCATGGATGGGAAATCTTTGTGCGTTTGTGTGTTGTGTTAGTCTGTGGTATGGCTTTTACAGGAGGAAAGGACAAGATGAAATAGAGAAAAAGAGGTATTTTTCTATAAAAGTTGTCGCATGAGGGGCTCAGTAACACATGCTTGTGCCGTGACGAAGAGAACGTCTCTAGAGGCTAGTAGATAGAGACGAATCGGGTGTGTTTCCATGAAGCCTGCCGCTCACCCTCTCTTCCATCCATTTTTGTGTCCCACTCCCATTTGCCCCTCTTGTCCAACGTAAGCCCTTTTGACCCGTAGCCTGTACCTGTAGGTGCAAGGAGCCGTAATCACAGCCGTACGCCGTACGCACTTTTTCAGATTTTGCTGCGTACGCGTACGCCTACAACGTAGCGGATCCTGGATACGCTGCAAGTGACATGGAGTGAGAGAAGAGGAGACGCGCTTTTCCGGCTCAGTCATGCAAGAACGTGAGATCACTACACCTCCATTGGTCGCGACCACGTCGTTGGCTTTGATAGGAGGGCCCTGTTTGCATCGGAGCTGGCGACCAAGCTGAAAGGACTGAGAGAAGATTTCCGGAAAGTAAGGATTGGAAGACCCCAAAAAAGGGGCATCATAAGGTAGGCACGCCACCGCGGCGGGCCGTTGCTAACTATCATAGTGAATTTTATTCATTACAATTAAAAATTGAGAAGTTTGCTCTTTAAGGGACCCTTAAGGGATTTTAGCCTAAAATAAGCCAAAATAGCAGTATTTTCCCCACCAACGATTCTAAAGCTACAGTTTCTGTACTTTATTGGTCGTTCGTGTTCTGCTGGTGCCTGCCGCCTCTGCCTGGGTTTGCCGCTGCGTCCGTCGTCCGTCGTCGCCGTCGTCCGGGGGGGTTGTTTTGCCCGTCGGCCTGCCCGCCGCTTACCGAAAGGATCCCCTCCCCCAACACACGGTCCCCCCCCCCCCCCCCCCCCCCCCGCCATAGGAAGATGTGAAACTTTTTTTTTTTTTTTTCTGAGAAAAAAAAAAAGGGAAAAATAAAAGAATAGGGAACAGGTGCTACAACGGCCAGGCTAGATAGAACCACTTAGATTTTTTTTTTTTTTTTATTTTTTCTTTTTTTTTTTTTTTTTTTTTTT